>OX387302.1:10551050-11063550 GCA_947562105.1 Shargacucullia verbasci | reverse complement strand
TTAATTAGCAGGTTGTTATTATAACAATTCGAAGATAAGCTCAAGCTTCAGCGATCACCGAATACAACCGGCTTAGGCGTAAATACCGCGCCGATCTTTCAGAAATTAAACCGTCTAAAAGAATAAATAATGAACGTGAATGGGCAATACGAAAAACTTTTGCTACTGTACAAGAATCAGAACCGGAAAAAAGAAAAGAAAGATTTGTAATAATAAAAAAACTACTCCTAAAAAGAAAAAAACTGTGTCAAATAAGAAAATCTAATCCCACCAAAAACATGCTGTAAAAAACTAGCCAAGTCTCGATGGAGCTTTTTTAGAGATAAACAAGCAGCTCCATCGAGACTTAGCTAGTTTTTTACAGAATGTTTTTGGTGGGTTATGATTATTAGAAACACTGATATTTAACAATGTTATTTCAATTACAATTCCTACATAATAAAGATGCGTAAGTACTAGGTACTAACCTTCCTCATCATCACTTGTCGACGATGAGACACGTAGTTTTCGCTCCAAACGCTTAGCCTTTCGTCGAATTTTCGAATTACTACGTTCTCTTTTTCGTTTCCCCATAATGACACTATATTTTTGTAACATAAACTATATTTTTGTAACTTAAACTATATTTTTGCAACACACGCGATGTTACGACGCCCGCACATAAAAAAGGCATGAAGTTACGCGGAGAGGGCGCTGCGCTCGGCGGATGTTGACAGGTTTTGAATTTTAACTTTGATTTTTATTTCCACAGCTCTAAAAATTATGTGCCACGCATAGTACATTGAGAAGTGAAACTACATTGTAATAATTAAATCTTGAGGATGTAACGTCGTAAGTATAATTGTTTATGACACAATTGTCTGCATTGTATAGTTGTTTTCTTTCTATGTTAATTAATGTAATTGGTATTGTACCGTATTAATTAACTATAAATAAATAAATGACTTGGGGCTCAAGTAATTTTCCTAGCCCGGTTTTCTGAGGACTACCACCGTTGTCTCTTTCCATTTGTCCGGGAAATGTGCCAGTTCTAGGGATTTTTTATAGAGGGTTAGGAAGGCGTCCGGGTCCTGGTACATTGCTCGACTACAGATATCCTACGTAAATCCATCCACTCCGGGGCTTTTCTTTAGGTTGAAACCTTCCACGGCTGTCTTCAGCTCCAGCGTTGTAAATGGTGGATCATGATATTCATCATGCTGCCTGTTGTAGTAAATTGCTTTATACGCAATTTATCCTTCGATGAGGGCTGTAACCCCAGGATAACCTGCTATAATGTACAAATATGGAAACAAATGCACAACTAGGAAAATGGATGGTGGCGGGGTACTCACGCGTTTTCGCTCTCTTCCTAGCCTGGCTTCGGGACGTCCCGTGACTTCTGGTTTATCTTACACACACACACGATTAGTTTTAATAGTTTATTTTTTGAAAAACAAGATTTTTTGTATGCACACGTTTTCTTAGAGTCGAGAGTGAGTTGCTGATTGAGCGGAACGGAACGGAATGATTGGAGAATGGAATAAGGAAACGGAAGTTGTGCATTTCGTTGACTATCTTTTAATACTTTAACATTCTTCCCCCCCGCTGGCGAGAAATATTGAGACAGAAGTACTCCAAGGTACAAAATGCTTGAAACTGGTTGTCCGTATAAACCAATAATGTGATTGAATTATGCTGTGATTGAGAAACACATACATATATATATATATATATATATTATATAGGCCGAACAATCGCACGTCGCCACAGGTCAGGGAACGTATTAGTTCTTAAAGATTTGTTTATTATGGCGGTTATAGCCACTAGAGATTGAAGAAGTGTAAGGCGTATCATTTCGTTGCTTATACCGTCAAACCCTTGCGCATTTGTTGTGATACTTTTTATAATTTTAAATATAGTATTTTGGTCGACTGGTTTAAGTGAAAATGTTGACGGTCCATATCTATTATATTCAAAGAATGTTAGTTGCGAAATAGTTAAATTCAGATTTCCAGGCACTTTTAGAAAGGCTTTATTTATCCCATCTGGATCGATTAAGTGATCTGGGATATTATCCTTATTTGTTTGATAAACATGTGACTTTAAATTTGACCATATATTTTAGAATTAATTATATTGTCATTAACGTGTTTTGTAAAGTATGCCTTCTTCTCACTATGTATAGCTTGTCCGACCTGACGTTTTAATTGGAGATAGTACTCCTTGTGACTTGGCAGCTTAGATTTACGGTACCGGTCTCGAGCTTCATCACGTAGCCTGGACATTGCTTTTATAGTATCCGTTATCCAAGGCGTAGGTAAATTTCTAAATATTTTGCGTTTAACTGGGGCATGAGCATCAAATAAACGCGTAGTGTAATAATTAAACACGCTCACCATTGTATCTACATTTGAAAGGTTGCTAATGGAGTCCCACGGTATCACTTCCAAGTCGTTCTCAAAGTGATCGAATACTATATTTTGGAGTGGGCGATATATAACTAGCTTTTTCTTTGGCTTATCCTTTTTGAGCATAAGTTGGCAAGTGACAAATGAGTGGTGTCCCAGTTCACTAATATTGTCAACATACACATCTCTGTAACGCGCATCAGTGCATATAACATCAATGAGTGAGCAGCTATCGTTTACAAAGTGTGTCGGCATGGACACTATTTGGTCAAGTCCACAATAATTTAAAAACTCCGAGAGTTTTTTGACTTTGTGTTGCAGGGATCCAACATATTCACATTAAAATCTCCCAGCAGAATTACATTGTCATGGGGAGCAAGAGCGCTAATACTCTCTGTAAGAGAGTCAAGAAACCGATCCAGGTCCAACCATGGCCGACGGTAGGCGGTACCAAACAGAAGCTTTTTCTTGTTTAGGCTTAGACTCATCCACAGTTGTTCAACCTCCGATTGTTCAGGGTGTGGTCTAACTCGCGCACTTATGCCTGACTTGATGTAAAAAGCGACCCACCCTCCACGTCCCCCGCGTACTGTCACCGGACGCGGTGTATGCCTAAGGCGGTAACCCGGGACCATCGGCGCTCCACCCTCCTCCCCCTATCGTAACCATGTCTCATTAATCGCCATTATATCCACCGAGTGCTTGTTCATGGCAATCATGAATTCATCGTGGCCGGTAGCAAGCGAGCCGGCATTAAATAGACCAAACTTTAAAAATTTATTGTTAGTCATTAATATTCAGTTTATATTTTATTATTATATTATTATTTAAATATTTTTTTGGATAGGCACATATCAACAAGAACTGTATTATTTTTAGCAACTTACCTCTGTATTCGCATTGTATTGTATGTATTGCATTAAATATGTAACGAAGTGTAAGTGATTTATATATGTTTAGTATTTTCCCATTAAATAATAAGTAAATCTGTACCGAGCAGTTTGACAGAATGATAACATAAGCAACATCAACACGTAAGAACATTAACTCATGACACATTTCAACTGAGCTAGATAGCATAATATAGTGAACATACAAAATAAGAAGAAGTGGCGCGATCACCCGCAGTGAGCAAAAGCAGCAAACATTAAGACAAAACACTATGAAGAATACTATAGACCCACACAAAGCGTTCATTTTATTATGTCTAAGACACTTCACGGTTTTCTGCTTCAGCTCCAGTCCTGAAGACCCGCAGTATGTCCGCCTCGCAGCGAATGCGACAAGCATCATCACCTGGCTTGTGTCGAGCGAGAATGTGGCCTCGGCTAGTCCAGATAAATTTCCAGCCATACTGCTGACCGGCGTCCCTAGCTTGCCGAAATAACAATCGATTGTGTTTGGTCAGACGCTCGTTGACGTAGAACCGTCTTGGTTGTCCAGGCAGATTGAGATCCCCAGTATTTGCACCTCGGCGCACTCGTGCACTGTGGATGATTTCATCAAGTAGGTCGCGACGTGCCAAGCGCACTACAATAAGGCGCGGCCTGCTCTCAGTCGGACCAGACGAGTTAGTCGCATTAATATGCCGACCCCCAACTCGGTCCACGCTCACTATGTCCCGGTCCTCAATGCTTATACCAAGCTTCGTGGTGATTAGTTTGACGGTGTGCGTCAAATGTTCTCCATTGCTCTCTGGAAGATTAGCGATCTCTATATCGTTCGCTAGAAGATCTTGATCCCGGTCATTTATCTCCCGTTTTAGTTCAGATATGACCTCGTCGACGTTAGAAAAATTAGGTGCAGACCGGTTTTTATCATTTTCCTCTAAGGCGCTGATCCTTCTCTCCAAATTGTCAACGCGGACGTCGAGAGCCCTAAAATCAGCTACTTCTTCCCGAAAAGCCTGAAATTCACTGCGCACGGTACGTAGCTCGTCCCTGATACGGCAAAGTTCTGTCTCAAAGTCGGCAAGGGCTTCTTGCATAATTGATGAGGGTGTTATTTGTGGCAAAGCTGTAGCCATAGGCTCCTCAGGACTACCAGTTGGTGTAACGGTTTTCAGATCCCTTACCACTTTTTTTTTGCATTCGGGGCAGCGCCAGGACGAGCCTACAGTCCCGGATTGCGGCAGAGAGACGCAAACCGATGATACAAAATACTGCAATTACTGCACTTAGCGGCACCTGTCGGCGATATAAACTTACTACAGCTGCCACACTTGACACCCATAGTGTGTAAAACTATGTAATCGATTGATTCAGTTAGTTCACCCGTAAACCAACAGATGGCGCTATTTTAAAGAGAAACGTTTATGGTATTTGTAGCTATAATCCATGTGGTAATAGCACCATGAGTCAACACATCCAATAGTCGTAAGGTTCCGCACACACTATGCACACTCCACTGCGTGTATTGTCTGAATTCACCCAAATCACATTAATATTGTTTATGTTTAGGGTAGAATGAGTGCTCATACGTTCTCGTCAGTTTTATTTATAGTTTTTAACTGTTTTCACTGTACAGAAATACTGTATAACACTTTATGTTAGCTATAGCACTGTATGAATTGTTTTGACAATAAAAATTTTCAACTAGCACAATGTTTTAAATTTTTAACATAGGAGTAAACAAATAGTTCTTATGGCCGACTCAATGTCCGTGACGTCATTCATCATTTCATTCATCATTTCAAAAATAAGATAAGATAAATAACACGTCTGATAATAATAGCCACTGCTACAGAATGGTATTAAAAATGCTTAAATTTTAATGTCCTTTTGAGTTTTGGTGAAAATACCGCGGAATTAGGTGCCTTTACCATATATATATAAATAGCGCCAATTGACAAAAACGAACAAACATGTCATTACTATATCAAAACAAAAAAAAAAACTGTAGGATTAGAGCATGAAACACATCCAACCAAGAGACAAATAAAATAAAAAAAGTTAGTGGTGAAGCGGTTTGCGTTTATATGAAGGATGCGGGGGGAGAAAAACAGAGAAGTAGGAGTACACCGTGTTCACACCAATAATAAATGAATAGCAAGCCAAGGGCACATGCACTTACCAAAAGCCTGCCAACTCGTTCTCCTTCTGACATGCACACAGCAACAAGCCCTGGTTCAGCGATGGAGAATAGGATGGTGCAGCACAAACACGGTCACAAGCGTGGGAACAGCGCGTTACCCAAAGCAGTTCAATTGTCCGAAGTTCACTCCGGAGCGGTTATACTTCAATCACAGAGCAGTTCTGATGATGAAGGAGTGGGATCACTAGCGGCGGGTTATGGAGGGAATCTGACGACAGCGCATCGACCAGACACCGAGCGGGAACGGACGCGACTCGAAAACACGTCCAAATCACGAAGCGTAGCGTTGATCACTGGATTAGTTCCTTCTGCTAGCGTTGCAAGCGCGGGTGGCGCTGCGATCGATCACCGCGCGCATTCAGATAGGTAAACTCATTGAGCCGACTAAAACGTTCGTGCGTCGTACCCATAGATGGCGCTCACATAAATTATGGGTGAACAAAGCGGCGTAAACCTTAGACAAAGGATAAACTAGACCTGACATGGTAATAATAATACCGAGAGTGAACGAGATATAATAACGCTCGAAACCCTAAGAGTGAGAAAGACAGACATCATATTTTTTGTCACTTTCTGCGTATCTCCATTTGTTTGTTTGGCCTCAACTTGTTTGTGCCCAACAAAGTTGACGTTTCTCAGATTTTATGAAAATAAGTAGTCATTTGGATAAGAAAACTGTAATTAACTTGTTTCTTTAAAGTGTTTACGTGAAGTGACGTGTGGTAAAAATGGTACATTGTAGTGTTATTGGCTGTAAAAGCCGTAGTGAGCGAAAAGAGGAAAACATAACCTTTCACTCGTAAGTGCTAGATTTACGTCATTATTTAGCTATATGCTTAGACGAACTTGATAAATATGAATTATGTATATTAAATAACTCCCATAAATACAGCCAGTATGTGTAAAATAGCAAATATAAAATTTTAATATTCGATCAATACCCGCCCAAATTTAGAAGTCGTCTAGGTCAACTCGTATTCCGTTGACATTAGGGTAATGCGTCCATTATTAAATGTGTTTTGTATTTAGCTGGATAATACACTTTTTAGTGATACCAGATTTTACTTATTAAAATTACCCCTTATCTTGGGTAACTTGTGTCAACAATTTCTTACCGGTCTTAGTTATAGTCATAAGTAGCCGATTTATTTATTTATATTCTTTAATCCTGATTAAGTTTCAAATATATATCATAACTATAAACTGTATATTGTGTTCGTTAAAATTATTATAGTTTTTTTTTATTCTAGCTTTCTAAAAGATCCAGATGTGCGTAAATCGTAGATAAAAATATAATCGCATCTGCTCCGGACATTTTGTTGAGAACTGTTTTAGGAAGACCCTTCTCAAGGTTTACCTAAATTCATTCTCAGTCACCAAATGTGCACGTACGTACTTTTTTTAACCTCTACTGTCCCTCTTCTCTGCAATGAGAACTGTTAATCATCATTGAAAAGTTGCAATCGAAATTTTACATCTTTATTACGTCATTACATGTTTTTGTAGTTGACTGTATATAATACTTCAATGGTTATAGAATACAAAATGCTTGATGAAACATGAAAAGATTATTTTTATTTAACCTACTGTGTCCTGGGGTGTGGTTAAATGTAATAATTTTCATTTTTATGGTTTCTGAATAATTTAGTGTAATTGGTTCATTACATTAAATTATACAGAGACCATAGAAATTAAAATGTATACCTACAAACTAATTAAAAACAAAAAGGGAATAAACCTTTTCTTAAAAGAATCCATAGATAAAGTTTAAATTTACAGATATGGGTAAAATCTTAAACCTCTGGTAACACCGCGTACGCGATGTACTTTATATCTGTCCCTTACGGGTGTACGCGAATGTCAGATCTATAGTAATTCTCTATCTTAGGCGTAAACAGTTAGTGCAAACCATAGATTTAGAATGTAAAGATGAACAATGACAGCTTGTAGGAGATACCGAAAAATAATATGCATATGTGTTAGTGACTGATATGTCAGATGAAAATAGGGTTGTGTATTTGCATTGTCAATATAGTATTGTATCGATAGATTAAATCTTACCCTAATGAATAGAGGTATATACGCTACTAATTAAATCCTCTTATTGTAAATTAATAAACGGATAAAATAATTTTATTTATGAAAATACAAAGAGTATTAAAAAATATAATAAGATGATGTTGTATGCAGCATACAGATAAGTATAGTACAAATATTTAACCTTGTGCTATCCACTAGTCACAGTTTTGTGCACTGATAATGATAAAGAAATGTATGATATTACCATAGCTAGTTCCCTTAGGCCCGAATACTTAATAATCAGATAAAAATCTATCGACATTTTATCGATATCCGTGAAGTCATTTCTACAGTCAACCCTAGCGTAAACATACATTTTAATATTTACACTAAATATTATTTATTTCTTGTTTTATCTACAAAATATTACAACGTATCGGAAGAAAACCACACACACACATGATGTGATTTTTTTTGGATACTAAAATATCCTTGGACGGTTTAGATTAAGATTCTTTAATATCGATAAAAAAAAATCTTAATTTCAGGCATTACTATTAGTCACTCTGAGGCAGCCATACTCAACCTTTTTTTTATAAGGGTAACCAAAAACGTTTCAGTTATGGTGGCTATGGTGCCGTGGGCCAAAACATAAAATTTTAGTGGTAATAAAAAACTTAATTTAAATATAATTAAAAAGATTAAGAATTCACAATTCATATGACTGGATGATCCTATAAGTCTTATAAATGTGAGGTTATCATGTAGCCACATGCGATCTTAACAAAGTTTTGAAAGAGCTTTATTTTTAATGAGATTTCTGAATCCCTCAATCACTCACTACAACGAAACGCGCGGTAGGGTTATCTAGGTACCTATTGTACTCCGTGCGCCCACACTTTCTAAAGATCTGCGCGAAATTTAAAATGGTTGACCACTGGACCACTATGCCAGGTGGGCCACTCACAAAAGCTCGGCGGGCGGCATGTTGAGTATAGCTGCTCTGAGGGGTAGATACAGATGAAATAAAAACTAGAAGCTTCTAATAATATTACTAAACCCACTTTAATTAATTCTTTCGGTTCGATTCCCCCACGGAACAAATATTTGTATGATCTACGAATAGTTGTTTCGGGTCTGGGTCTTATGAATACACACCATGCCTCGGAAAGCACGTAAAGCCGTTCGTCCTGCGCCTGAACTCTCTCCGGTCGTGTCGGATTGCCGTCCCATCGGACTATGGTTCTGGTGAAGAAATAGAGCACCTGTGTTTGCGCACACACTTGTGCTCTATAATATCTCCTGCGTAGTTGGCTAATTGGCCGCCGTGACCGAAATTCGGTCAGGACATTATTAGTTAAATATATCACAGTCAATGAGTTAGAAGTCTATTACAAAAAAATTTAACAGTAATAATAAAAAAATATATAACATGAAATTAATTAATTGACATTCGTAATGCCACTGGTGGGATGAAATTTTTTTTTATATATATTTTATTATTCATGTCACATTAAGCGCATTTAGGCATAATATTCAATATGAAACAGTATAACTTGAGTTTAAGTGATCTCATGAAAGAATAAATGAATATTTGCTGTAAATTACATTGCTGTACATTTTATAACAGGCATGATAAAAATCAAAATTGAAAACGAATACTTCTGTTTGACAAGTGAACGTAGTGAACTGCACAAATATATTTCATATCCTCTTGTATATACCTGATCTGGCGGGAACTTTAAAAAAGAGCGCTTCAGAAAAATTTTCAAATTCCTTTTTTATTAAATATTTCCTAATTTTTTGCTTAAAAGTTAATTAAAATAACAGTACTAGGTGTGCAAACCTGTAAAAATGGTAGGAAACGAGGGGGGCGGGGATAACCCGCCCACCTCACATAAACGTCCTCGGCCTGAGGCCGGAGGCGGAGGGACAGACATAAACATGGATGGCGGCGGCGGTGAGCTTGACTATTCTCCATATATTAAACCAGACTATAAGAGACTTTACCCAGAAAATGCCACATATCTAGATTTTAAAGTGTTTATTGAAGCTACCAACAACAAGGATAGAATAGGCAATAAGAGCCCTATCTATCTCAATCATATATTTTCCAGTGAAATAAAAGGGGTGACGGCTATACAACGAATAAACGCAAATAAAATAGCAGTAATATTTAAACAGTATAATACGGCCAATAACTTCATTAACAACACCACTTTTCTCAACAAACATGGCTTGAAAGCCTTTATTCCGGCTGCGCAAATAGAAAAAACAGGTATAATTAGATTTGTACCAGCAAATATTTCCAATAAAGAATTATACACCAAACTTACATCAATATATGAAATTATAGCTATAAGAAGATTCACAAAAAAGGTTGGGCAAGAGCGAGTAGGACTACAAACAGTAAGCATTACTTTTCTATCGAATGTACTTCCAGACAATGTACAATATGATTTGTTTTCATACCGTGTTTTTGATTATATACCCCCATTACAGCAATGTTTCCGTTGTTTTAAATTCAACCACTCTGCTAGGATATGCAATGGCAAACAAAGATGTTCCATTTGTGGAGGTGAGCATTTATATAAAGAATGTGATAGACCAACAGAGATCTGCTGTTGTAATTGCAGCGGGCCTCATCTTGCAATTTCTAGATTATGTCCAATTAAGTTAAATAAAATTTTAGAAAAGAAAAATAAGATTACTTATGCAAGTGCTACATTGACGAAACAACACATGAGTGATAATATTGAATTCCCACCTCTGCCACCTCCAAAAATTAAACCAATTGACACTGTTAATAAATCTGTAAATAAGCCTGTATATACATCTGTAAATAAGTCTGTATCTGTAAATAATCCTGTACATAGTGTAAATAAATCTAAAGATGTCCCTCCTAAGGTAGACATCAAAGCCCAAATAGTTGCCAACAACGATGTACTTATGGCCCTGGTACAGACGTTGGTGGAACTGGGTAATAAGGGAGATAATACGCCTACCACTGTAAATAGTATTAAAGAAACACTACTTAAAAATCTCAAGTAATGGATCCAAGTCACACACTGTCTAAGCTACGTATTGCTCAGTATAACATTCAAAGTGCTAATAGTAAAAAACCCTTATTGATTCAGTTCTTACAAAAACAAAATGTTGACATTTGCTTACTTAACGAAACATGGTTTAAAGACAATAGTTTTAGAATACCCGGATATAACATTTATAATAAAAATTCCAATAACACTCATAATGGTGTAGCAATACTGATTAAACCATATTTAAAGTACAAAGTTTTTAACACTAGATTTTATGAAGACATTCAAACTGTTGCTCTGTCCTTAACTACTGTGCATGATAGCTTGACTATTCTTTGTGTATACTGTCCTCCTTCTAGTGGGCATATACGGATTAATAGACTACGTAATATAATTAATGATCTTCCAAAGCCTATATTTGTCAGTGGTGACTTTAATGCGCACCACATTGCATTTGGTTGTCTGTCCACTAAGAGCAGAGGTCAGGATTTATTTAATATCATTGATGACTTGGATTTATGTATTTTAAATGATGGTAGTTTTACAACTGTTAACAACCCGAGGCGAAATCCGTCTGCAATTGATGTTAGCTTTATTAGTGCTAACCTCGCATCAATATGCGAGTGGTCTGTACATGATGATTCCATGGGCAGCTACCACTACCCAACAATAACAGAGATTACACTACATATAGATAAATATCATATTAATCCCCCTGTTGATAGGTATGTATATAAAAAAGCAAATTGGACGGAGTATAAAACTATTTCCAAAACAATATTTAATGATTTAGTCCTAAAATTGTATGATCCTATTTCAACCTATAATGATTTTTGTTCTCGGTTAGATAATTTAAAAGATATGACAATTCCTAAACTCACTAAACCAAATAATTTTAGAAGCAGACCTCCAGCTCCTTGGTGGAATGACATTTGTGAAAAAAGTGTAACTGCCTCTTACAATGCATTGAAATTTTATAGAAGTGAACCCACTATGGAGAACTATCTAGATTACAAAAGAAAAGATGCATTAAAAAAAAGGACTATATCAGAACAAAAAAGAATAGGTTGGGATAGCTTATGTAACACTTTCAATAGAACTACTCCTATAAGTAAGATTTGGAATCTTCTAAAAATGTTCAAAGGTATAAGAGCTGGCAATAAATCATATAAAGATGAGTTTATTTCTCCATTTCTAGATAAATTATCCGACAATTGCAATTTAAAAGATGCTGATAGTTTAGGCAATATTTTCGAACTAAATAATGATAATCTAAATTCCAAATTTTTGCTAGATGTTTTTACATGGTCTGAATTTAAAATGAGTTTGTTATCTCGGAAAGACACTACACCTGGTTTAGATGATTTCCCCTACTGTATTATTAAAAATTTAGATGAGTCTGCACAAAAAATGTTTCTAAATATTCTTAATTTACTTTGGCATTGTAAATGTATTCCACAATCATGGAAAACACAATGTGTGATTCCGATACTCAAACCAGATAAACCTTCGGAGCTTGCCAGCTCTTATAGACCAATATCACTGTCTTCATGTCTTGGTAAAATATTTGAAAACATGATTAAGAATCGTTTGGATTGGTATATGGAATCTAACGGCATCATTCCACATGTTCAATATGGATTTCGTCGAGGGCGAAGTTGTGCAGACAGCTTCACTTCCTTAATTTTAGACCTGAAACATGCAAAGGATAAAAAATTACACACTGTTTGTGTATTTCTAGATGTTCAAGGTGCATTCGACAGTCTAGATCCAGCTATACTTGTACAAGTTATGTCTAGGTTAGGCGTACCTGGTCAGCTATGTAAATGGATATATAACTTTTTGAATAATAGAACACTCTATGTAAAACATAATAATACATTGTATGGTCCAAAAGGTGCATCTAAGGGTACAATGCAGGGTGCTACACTATCTCCTTTGCTATATAATATATACACAAGTGAAATCTGTAAATTTGTAAACAGTAATGTAGATATTTTGCAGTTTGCTGATGATATTGTTTTTTACAGTAGTAATTATAATGTAGAAATTGCAATTGACAATATTAACAGAGCCTTGTCCCAACTATTTCACTATTATAATGATGAGCTACATTTAAAAATTAACCCCTCCAAAAGCAGTGTTATGATATTTGGCAATGAGAACACAAATTCAAAAGTTATTTATAATGGAGAATTTATAAATCCAGTAAATTCAAAGAAATTTTTAGGCATAGTAATAGATAGGAATTTAACTTTTAAGGAACATATTAAATATATATCAAAGAATGCTCTTAAAGGTTTAAATATAATTAAATGTCTTGCAGGTGTCTCATGGGGAGCAGACCCGAAAATATTGTCAATTTTGTATAAAAGTATAGTTAGAAGTCATTTTGATTATAGTTCACTAGTGTATATAAATAGTACTCATGTAAATAAACTAGATCTATTGCAGAACAGGGCTTTGAGAACAATTTCTGGTGCAATGTGCTCTACTCCCATAAGGGCCATGGAAGTGGAGACTAAAATTATGCCCTTAATTTTGAGACGTATCCTACTTGCAGAGAGATTCTGTCTTAAATTAATTGCTGCAAATAACAGAAAAATAATAAACAAAATTGTACCTTCTGTAAGTAGAACTCCTGGACCTCTAACAACAGGAGAAGATCTCTTGAATGGCAAATCTCCAACATTGTCCAAAATATTGCTGAAAACAGAAAATAGTTTTACTGGTATTAGAAAACAGTGCCCATGGCCATGTTACTCTTTCTCTTATCAGTGTATTTCACATCCCATCAAAGAATTGCAAAATCCCATTAATAATAATTTAGATATGTTGCAATTTTTGGCAGAAAATAAGAATTATTATGTTATTTACACTGATGGCAGTAGGGGGAGTAATTATGTGCGTGCTGCTATATATGATCCACATGCTAAACTCTCTCAAAGCTTTGTTCTGCACAATACATGTACTATATTCACTGCAGAGGCATATGCAGTTTATCAGGCTTTAATACATATTCGCCAAAATAACAATTGTAAATACTTTTTGATTGTCTCTGATTCACTGAGTTTGATAAAAGCCTTATCTAACCTTACAGTTTCGTTTAAGTCAAATTATATTCTGTATTTTATCAAAGAAATAATTCATCAATATTATCTTAAGCACATCAAAATTGCCTTCCTGTGGGTACCTTCTCACCGAGGTATCTCTGGCAATGAGATAGTTGATAAAACTGCTTATGAAGGTTATAATGCTGTTGATGTTAGAAACGCAATGGAAATTCCTATGACTGATTTCCTGCAATGTATTAATGAAAATATATATAAGTTATGGATAGAAATGTGGAAGAAAGACCAAGACATCAAAGGAAAGTGGTATGGAAGTATTCAAGAAAGATTACCTGTTAGACCCTGGTACAATAAATTGAAAGAAGCCAGCCGAGAATTTATCACTACGATAAATAGATTACGCTTTGGCCATAATACTGCACCGTCACACCTTTTTAGACTTGGCATTAATATAAACAATACATGCCCACATTGTGAATCCCAAGAAGGAACCATGGAGCATCTTATTTTTGACTGTCAAAACTTCTTGCTTGACAGATTAGTGTTGGCTAGTGAACTTAGTGATGTAAACTTTAAGTGCGATTCTTCATCCCGCCCGCCGCCACTTGAATTGTTATTAAAAAACAAAAACACTTACAAACCGATATATAAATATATTAAAAACACTATTCAAACAATATAAAAGTGAAGTGATAAGTACATAGTGCAGTGTTTCATAAAATAAAATAAGACTTGACTTAAAGGTCTTAGTTACCAGGTCATAAAATTCCAAAAAAAAAAAAAAAATTGTATATACCTAATCTCTATGCTTCTGCCAAGTGTCAATGTATTATGTCAATGTCATCTGTTTACAAATTACGGCAATGCGGATGCGCGTAATTTGAAAATAACACGGGAACTTCATTGATTTCGTCTTCGTCCTAGTATATTATACATAAAACTACAAATGCCCCCTGCTTGTCTGCTGCTGGTTCCGTCCAATGGTCTAATCAATAATATTACATTGATAAAACTTACTAATTCAGTTTCATATTTTCTGTAGCTCCTAAGGCCACCCTCCGACTAACTGTATCCCTACAAAAATGAGTATTATTAAACTTGACGGATGTACAGAAGTTGTTACCGTAAAAAGTAGGCATAGGACTCGGTCCGTGAGTGATTACAAGTGTTACAAGCGTGAGCTATGGCGCGAGGTCCGACGGCGGTGGATGATGCTCGGGGTGCTGGCTGCGGTGACACTGGCGGTGCTCACGCCGTGGCTCGGCGCTCCCGGAGGCAACTACTCTGCATGCTCAGTATATAGATCATCATAGAACGCATTGCACCCATAAACCCATGTAATTGAATACATTTTATTATTTCTTCAGGTTTATGAGTAAGAGGCTATTGGCTTGTCTGTAGTACATATTTTCACAAAAAAAAGGGTACTATGAAGATGCTAAATAAATAAGATGGAACTATTGTTGTGGTGCTTGTTTGTTCAAGTTGTCACAGGCAGGCTGACAGCAACTCTAAACTTGTGCATCCTACATCTTCCAGGTATAGTGCTGCACAATTGTAAGCATGTAGCGTGCCAGTGAGGGTGAGCTGTGCTGTCCCATCTGGTGGACTGTCACAGCATATTACTTACTGAAGTAATGGAATATGATTGGACTTGCAATAAATACAACTAGATGGTAGGGTGCACAAATAGATAAAGTCTTTTAAATTAAGTAAAATTAAACAGCATGTACCTAATTTCAAATAACAATATATTTTAATAAAATTCTACTTAATATTGATTTTATAATATCATTTTGTCATCCAATACATGAAAACAATGGTACTATTTAAAATATTCAGTAGATGCAGTAGTAATCTCAAAGCCTGATATTTCAGGCCCAAGTAGAAAACCATTACACTCATGGCTCCGAACCAAGCAGAGCTTGTCCACAGCTTGTTGCACTACACACAAACATATAGTGACATACATCAGGCAGGAATGTTAAACACTACAGTACCTCTACCTACAGATTTGAGAAATGAGCAAGCAACAATCTAAAAGAATAAAAAGTTTGAACAATTTTATTTAAAATATCAGTCTGTAATAGTCATTTGAATAAGGATAATAATTTACTTTTATTAAACAACTAGCCTCCGCCCGCGGCTTCGCCTGCGTGGTTTACGAACCCGTACATTTTTACAGGATAAAAAGTAGCCTATGTGCTATAACATTGACTACTGTCCGTTCCCGTACCCCAGTAACGCCTACATCGCATAGTTAGCCGAGCGGAGTGAGCGGCAACCACGCGTCTTTTTTCTAATACTTACATTTTTTAACTCGTGATATCTTATGAATGGAGTGTCCAAATTGAATAATTCAAAAAGTTATATAAAAGTATTGAAGCAGTCTTGACTATGAAATTATTTATTTTGATAAGGATTAATACCAAGGTACAAATAAAGAGCCTTTTCTATCGGCGTCAAAACAATTAAATTTTTAAAATTAAAAGAACACTTATTGTGACATGACTATAATAGTTAGACATATGCTGTCGCGACACTTTTTGTAGATAATGATGTGTTCTACAAAGTCGAAGTACATTATTTTGTTCTATCATCAATAGTTTTAGCAGCGCACGCGATGTAAGGAATTTTTTAGGTCATTTTTTCACACCTTGGGTTACATTATTGGAGTTTTAGTAAGGATCCCAATTTTTTTTGAAAATGTAATATAATGTCACTTGGAGATAGGGTAGCTTTCCAACGGTGTAAGAATTTTTCAAATCGGTCTAGTAGTTTCGGAGCCTATTCAATGCAAACAAATAATCAAATCTTTCCTCTTTATAATATTAGTATAGATAGACTAAGGTGTGAGGGTGTGAGGCTGCAAATGTGAGCAATTTGCAGCAGTTCCTAAGTAAGGAGATTCTGGGGCCTGGATATTATCTACTCATCCAACCTGTCTAACTCTTCTAAATTGTCTCTCCTGTGACAGGCAGCAGTGTGGTCAGAGCTAGCAGGCTAGTACTGCAGTCATCAGCCTGCTGAAAGAATGGCGACTACAGGTTCTACTCACATTTAGGAAGATGCCTTTGTGTAACGATAGACTGCGTGTGACAGCTGCTGATGATGATATCGATGCGTAGGTGGTCTGCGCGCTGAGTACACGTCGTGGGTGCCGCTGTGCTACGTGTACTACTGCGCAGGGCGGCGCACGCATACACGCGCTCTGTGCGGTGGTGTGCGTGCGCGGACGCGAGTGCACGCGGTGTGTGTTGCGCACGCGCACTTGGTGTCACCCGCCCTTGCCGCCGCTGTGATCAGCACGCTCACTGATGGCGTAGACTATAGGATAGTTAAAGGGTGGGTGTAAACTTCACTTCACCGAGAACCAATGTCGCCTTACCCAAGGCATGTACCAGGTGTGTGATATCTCTGGTTGGTGTGCAGCGTGATGCTGTGGTCGTGCGGCGGCGGCTGCGCGTGGCTGTCGGTGTCGCTGTGCGCGGGTGACGCTGCGCCGGCGGCCGGCGCGCTCGTCTACCTCGCGTCCCTGCTCGCCACGCCGCTCCATACCGCACTGCTCGTGAGTCACTCTACCTATCGCCAACGTCATGAACCGTCTATTGCCTAACAAGTCCTTACGTCTGGACGTTTCGTTTCGCAAAGTATTCTCATCGATTCGTCATCATCTACCCTCGTGTTTTCTTTGTTCTCATTTGGAGTTCTCTTCTTATTTGACACACTACACTCACTGTGTTCGTATAGTTACCTGTTTGTTGTTGTGTTCTTTTAATCACTGAATTCCACGTCACATAGTCAGTAAAACTAAACTAGTAATTTATGTCGGCGTGAGCCAGTGCGGGCGCTCGTCGCTGCCGTCGTTGGTGGGCGTAATGTACACGCTGTGCACGACAGCGGCGCCGTTCCTGGCGGGCACGCTGCGCTCCCCCGCGCCCCCCGCCCAGCGCCCCCCGTGCGACGTGCAGCTGGCGGCGCTGATGCTGCTGTACGCGGAATGCTGCGAGCGACTCAGCGATGCGGAGGCCATCCTCTACCTCACTGACGTATTGGTGGCGTTCGCGCTCGGTGAGTCGCGTCCACCTTCCTAGTTACTTGTAATTGTAACATTGTAAAATGGACAAAAAATTGCCATAAGAACATCATTAGACACATTTGTATAGTTAGTAGTATGTGCACACGTCACGTGTGAATGAACATGTACAGAGATTTGCTGCGTGTCGGTGTCGGCGGCGTGGTGCGCGCTGTACGCACGCGCAGGCGTGCTGTCGCCAGCGGACGCGCGGCTGGTGGCGCTGTGCGCGCTGCCGCGCTCGCTGGACACGCGTGAGTACCTGGCGCTACTGTACTGGTACGTGTACGGCAGTACTGACGCGTGCGTGTGCGTGCAGGCTGGTCGATGGCGTGCGCGGCTGGTGGCGCTGTGCGCGCTGCCGCGCTCGCTGGACACGCGTGAGTACCTGGCGCTACTGTACTGGTACGTGTACGGCAGTACTGACGCGTGCGTGTGCGTGCAGGCTGGTCGATGGCGTGCGCGGCTGGTGGCGCTGTGCGCGCTGCCGCGCTCGCTGGACACGCGTGAGTACCTGGCGCTACTGTACTGGTACGTGTACGGCAGTACTGACGCGTGCGTGTGCGTGCAGGCTGGTCGATGGCGTGCGCGGCTGGTGGCGCTGTGCGCGCTGCCGCGCTCGCTGGACACGCGTGAGTACCTGGCGCTACTGTACTGGTACGTGTACGGCAGTACTGACGCGTGCGTGTGCGTGCAGGCTGGTCGATGGCGTGCGCGGCTGGTGGCGCTGTGCGCGCTGCCGCGCTCGCTGGACACGCGTGAGTACCTGGCGCTACTGTACTGGTACGTGTACGGCAGTACTGACGCGTGCGTGTGCGTGCAGGCTGGTCGATGGCGTGCGCGGCTGGTGGCGCTGTGCGCGCTGCCGCGCTCGCTGGACACGCGTGAGTACCTGGCGCTACTGTACTGGTACGTGTACGGCAGTACTGACGCGTGCGTGTGCGTGCAGGCTGGTCGATGGCGTGCGCGGCTGGTGGCGCTGTGCGCGCTGCCGCGCTCGCTGGACACGCGTGAGTACCTGGCGCTACTGTACTGGTACGTGTACGGCAGTACTGACGCGTGCGTGTGCGTGCAGGCTGGTCGATGGCGTGCGCGGCTGGTGGCGCTGTGCGCGCTGCCGCGCTCGCTGGACACGCGTGAGTACCTGGCGCTACTGTACTGGTACGTGTACGGCAGTACTGACGCGTGCGTGTGCGTGCAGGCTGGTCGATGGCGTGCGCGGCTGGTGGCGCTGTGCGCGCTGCCGCGCTCGCTGGACACGCGTGAGTACCTGGCGCTACTGTACTGGTACGTGTACGGCAGTACTGACGCGTGCGTGTGCGTGCAGGCTGGTCGATGGCGTGCGCGGCTGGTGGCGCTGTGCGCGCTGCCGCGCTCGCTGGACACGCGTGAGTACCTGGCGCTACTGTACTGGTACGTGTACGGCAGTACTGACGCGTGCGTGTGCGTGCAGGCTGGTCGATGGCGTGCGCGGCTGGTGGCGCTGTGCGCGCTGCCGCGCTCGCTGGACACGCGTGAGTACCTGGCGCTACTGTACTGGTACGTGTACGGCAGTACTGACGCGTGCGTGTGCGTGCAGGCTGGTCGATGGCGTGCGCGACGAGTGGCATGTGCCGGCTGCCCGGCGTGTTCGTGATGCCTGTGCAGGCGTTGCTGCTGACTGCGCTGGCGCCGCTGCACTACGAGGACCACGATCAACTCGGCGACGACGAACTCCAACAGCGGCCTGCCGTGGTCAACTGATATATTGGACCTGCTAAGTGCTATTATTAGGCTTTCACCTGTTAATCACTGCCATAATCTGCCATACCCCTCCAATACCGTACCAATACACTTATTTGTTTGGTGGGTATACACCTACTACTACTAGGATGCCACAGTGCCTACTTTAAGAAAATTGAAAATAAAAAACTTGGTCGTTTACGTAGGTACCTAGTAGGTAAAACAATTGCAACACCTGTGTCCAGCTCCAGGATCTGTTGTATGAGACGAGTTGCAAAAAAGACGTAACAATGTGTCTGACAAAATCACATTTGCGACACGGTTGGCGCAGTGGTTAAGCGATTGGCTGAGTGCGCTTCAGGTCGCGGGTACGATTATAGTAAACGCACCACCGATACGAGAGATAATCCTAGTGTTTAAAAAACAAAAATAAAAATCTGAATACCAATAATAATAGCTTAGACCAATTTAAGTAATTGTGTAACTAGCGGCCTTTGAACAGACTTACGTAGTGAGTTCGCCAGTCGGCAATCGTCACTCGCCGTACTAAGCAGAGCTACAAGTAGACGTAAGCACAGATAATATAATAGTAACGTAAGTTACTCGTAACAAGTGGTCCATTCATCCGTTCGCGTTGTGAGGGAGGCACATGTAGTACATGTACAGTAGCAGATCCACTTCTCCATATGATACAAATAATATCTGGCGGTCTAACTATGATATATGACGCTAAGTCAGCTGGCTTATATTTTAATAAAACAACGGACGTGCTGTGCAGTGTGCTCAAATCTTTATTCCGCCTCCTTATAAAATGGTGCTTCTTTGTTGACCGACGTTTCTGTCTTTCCGCAACGAAACAATGTTTGTGATAATTTAGCGAAGAGCCGTCTAGCCGCCCGGCGCCCGCCTAGCTGGAGCCTGGACCAACGATCATGTACATTGTAGAAGCAGCTAGCTGAAGTAGAGAACACAGCCGACTGATGACACTTGATTTTCGCGATAACTAAGATTTTCAAAGTCAAAGTCAAAGTCAAATGTTTTTATTTCAACTGGGCCTTTACGGGCGCTTTTAAAACGTTATGATTCTAGTTGCGCGGTTCCAAAAGTGGGTTGGTCCTATGGAGAAGAGACCGGCAAGAAACTCCATGGATACTCTTTTCAAAAAACTGTTTTACATTCTTCTTTAAAACGCAAATTATACAATATAAAAAAACTAAACACAAAAGAAATAATAAAAAAAAGAAAAACAGTTATACAATAAAAGTATCTAAAATACAAACAAATACAAAAAAAAAATGCGAAATCACGCTAAACAAGTCGCAGGGTTTTATTATTATATTAGCTAGGGAATATTAGCGGGGATTAAGTTAACATATATGTATGTGTAAGTACGTATTATATTATAGAATAAGTAAGCAAAACTATTTTATACGAACAAGATAGTGTAGCCACAATGCGACAGTTCCTTTTTCCCGACTAATTTCCTCTTTCACCTATGACATGACTTCTTATTATGATAATTTGATGAATTTTGTTTATTTATGTATAGTTTTTATCCGGATGGCGTGCGGCCGGTTGTTGGCGCGAAATAATTTTGTCTTTCTAAATCATAATTTCAGATTGTAACATTTATCTTAAGTGCAAGAAGTAAATAATACATGATTTTATGAAATTATTTAAATGTGAATTGACTGTATAATTAAATTTAAATAGTGTACTTAGGTATAAATAATGCAATAACTTACTAATAAACTTACATCAAAACCGTAAAAATTACAAGTAATATGATAACAATATTATTTACGATATACGGCGCGACGCGAATCGCGAACGTACAACCAAGCCACGAGTAATGTTTCAAGTGATGGTGATATTAATTTGAGGGAAATGTGATGTAATATTACATTACAGATTGACGTAATGTTTTGCGCATGTCTATTCCTCACATCTCAATCAGTTTCTGTTTTAGAATGGCCACCAAACAGTCCAAATTGAAATCCCATAGAGCATTTTTGGTGCGAAGTCAAGAAAAAGGTTTCAAATCGACGGTGTGGTAACCTAAGTGAGTTATACAACGTTTTTTTTAGAAGAATGGCGCTCTATTTCTTTTGAAAAATGTAAAAAAAATATAGATTCAATGCCTCGCCGATGTAAGGCAGTCATTAAAAGCCGTGGACACGCTACAAACTATTAACTTAGAATAAAATGTATTAAATTGCAATTTTTACATTATCACCGTCTTATTTAATGTGTTTTATATTTTAATCTAAGTATCTACTGAAACAACTCTCGAGCAGTTTAAGAAGCGTTCTTAATAATTTGTCCAGCTTTATTACTCTTTGAATTTGTAGGTATCGATAATAAATTAAATTTGTAAGAAAAATAGTGAGTGATTTTAATATGTATTTCTTCCTAATCCTTACTCTATCCATGTAGCTATTTCAAACATAACTAATTACTTTTAAGAAGGAACATAAAAGCACAAATGACATTGTTTTAAAAAAAAAGTCTGATTCTACAAATCGTTCTTAATTATATGACCACCACTATATAAACGATATAAGTACTATTGGACTGACTGGACACATATCACTGTACGCAGGCGACACATGTCTTTTTAATTTTGGTGATTCCATTCCTAACATTATTGCAGAAACTCAAAAAGATCTTAACCTCTTAAACATGTGGCTTAGGCAAAACCTTTTGACTGTGACTGTTAACAAAACTTCCTACATGATCTTTGCAGCAAAGAATAAGAAAATACCAAATTTCCCTACCCTCACCATAAACGATCAAAATTTTCATAAATCTAATCAAGAAAAATATTTAGGCCTAATATTAGATGATAGACTCACTTTTAGAGCACAAATTGACTACATAAAATAGAAGCGTTTTACCTACCAATAAAACGCATATTAATTTACTTACCTTATTCGAAGCTTATATAATTTGAGATAGGCACTACGTTTCCCGCTATATATTTCCGGTTTCGTTCTCTTTCTAACCCCACCACCTGGCAGAGTGGAGGCGCGCTGAGAGTGCCCCGATTTATTCCTTATTGAGTCGAAACCACCAGGCAGGCTTTAAAGCATAAGCTTAATAGTGACGTCAGCACTGATGACGTCACTATTTTTAAAAATAACACTGCTCGGGCTTCTTCGTCATATATTATATTACATAATTATATAACATTTTATTTATAAAATAATATTTATCTTACAACGTTTTATTACTATTATAAATGCGAAAGTTTAGATAATAAATTTAAGATTATTAATTGTAAATAAGAATTTTATTTTTTGAAAAGAGTGAAATGAAATTATTTATTTTGCAATTAGGATTTTTCAATCACTTTTACACGTCTTTTTTAAACTAGATGGCGTCGGCATTTCCTATGACTATCCCTGAAAAGAAACGCCGAAACAAACTCAGGGGTCAAAGTCTATTTTAAAGTCCAGACAGATTGTAATGATGTAAAGGTTTATGTGAGACAAATATAGGGTGGAATAGCCTTTTGAAGAAAGTGCCATAACTATTTGAGCTAACCTGTCGCAACAGAGTGCAAGCATGCATCAGTTATCGTGAGAATTAATGAAATGAAGAGCGCTCAGCCTAGATCTCACTCACATTTACAATGTATAGCGGTTATATATAAGAAATAATTTCAATTTAAACGACATTACAATATCAATATAATGAAGTAAATAATATAATAATTAATGGCAAAATTTGTATATAAAAAAAAAAGGAAAGGCTAAAGAGCGGCTCAATCCCAAGCGTTTTTGTCATCTAAATAGTCCGAAATTTTATAGTATCCTTTTTTACAAAGTTTAGATTTAATTACAATTTTGAACTTCTTTAATGTTAAATTACGTATATCATTGGGAAGCTTATTGTAAAAGCGTATACATTGTCCCATGAACGAGTTGCTTATTCTGTGGAGGCGCGTAGCATGTACAGCAAGGTTGTGTTTATTCCTAGTGTTCAAAGAATGAGTATCAGACAGTTTGACAAGTGAGTGTCCCCACTTATTTGATTAGATTTTCTTGCCGGTCTCTTCTCCGTAGGACCTACCCCCATTTCGAACCGAGCACCTATACTCGGTTTGTTTAGGTACTTGACTAAAGGTAAACAATCTTGATGTGTCTTTTTAATATTTTTTGTTTAAAAACTCAGTGTAATAATAAAACGCGACCAAAAACCAATGTAAAACGACAATAACGATTACCAAATCAATTGAACCACTAGTTTAAGCAGTAGTTTATTTGTTTAATATGTGTTTGTGTAAAAAGTCACATCAAGATTGTTTACCTTTATTTAAGTAGTACCTAAACAAACCGAGTATAGAATCACGACTTTTTATAAGTGCATGCAAAGCCATAGTTAAAAAAAAGATGTCTGAGATTATTTAAATATATATAATAGTATAAATAAAATTTTTCGTTCAAAATACCATCCAAATTTCTGACATTTCCATTCATTCCATTGGATTTTTATATATGATTACATAAGTTCAATAAATGTTTTAAAAACCCTATTGTTATTTAATTAATATTTCGAAAGACATTTTCTTTGAGACCAAGCCGGTTGCATTCGATTAAAACTAAATCTAGCCTTCTCTTTACAGAACTGCTCATTACTGGGTGGAATCGCGATATTGGATTTTACATTGTCACATAGTCGATATATACGTTTAATCGATACATTTGGATGCAAAGTTTATATTAGTACAACACTGGTCGGCTATGTTTTGTCGCGTAGGTATACACGTTTTTTTCGTAAATAGGGCATTTCCATATGATTCCTTTTTCTGAGTATGGGCCTCACTTGTTTAGTAAGAGGAGCCAGGTTAAAAATGCCCAATTGTTAAGTTTTAGATATATGTTTTTATTGCTTTAAGGGCTAGAAAATGTGCCTAATCACATGAAGTAAATTGAAGAAAAGTAATTTGTGACTTTATTTTACTAAAATACTACTGTCACTCAACAGTTGCCCCCCCCCCCCCCCATGGCCCGCACGGAAATAAACCGCGTTGTTAGTAGGCGGGGCTGTCGGTCAACCCACGCTAAGATAGAGAATTACTATAGATCTGACATTCGCGTAAACCCGTAAAAGACAGATATAAAGTACATCGCGGACACGGTGTTACCAGATGTTTAAGATTTTAACCATATCTGTAAATTTAAACTTTATCTGTCTATGGATTCTTTAAAAAAAAGGTTTTTCCTTTTTATTTTTAATTGGTTTGTACGTATAAATTTTAATTTCTATGGTCTCTGTATAATTTAATATAATGAACCTATGGAGGAACGAGGTATGGTGTTCCTCCATTGAAAAGGGAGGATCCTCCGACCAGGCAAGGTGGCGGGCCGAAGCCCAACGGTTGATGTTGGACATTCGTATGTGTGTTAGAATCGTTGTAAACTTTCATAGTGCGATTCAGTGTTTGTTGTTGCAGCTTATCTCCGATAGATGGCGCTTTACTTTTTGCCATGTTGCGAGTAGTAGTCGCTACATCACCCCCCCCCCAGACCGGAGGTCGATGCTGTTGAGTCTTGAGGTTGCTTGCCAGGGCCAGTGATGGTTCCAGTGAGTCGGAACCGTGTGCCGCATAGTTCGCAGTGAGTCGGAACTAGGTGCGATGATGCTACATCCAAATACTGTTTACTTATAAACCCTGAAGTGCTAAATTGGTATATCAAAAAATGATTAGGTGTCAGAGCCTCGGGGTAGTTTGGGTCTGTTGAAACATGTGTGATTGGTCTGCTGTTAACGAGAGCCTCGACCTCGGCCATCAAAGTTGAGATGGTTTCTGGACGGGGTGCACGTTCCTTCAATACAACTCGAAGAGCTATCTTAACTGTGCGCACCATACGCTCCCAAGCTCCTCCCATTTCAGGCGCACCCGGGGGTATAAAGCGCCACTCAATACCTCTTAGTATACCGTCGTCACGCAGAACATTTAATTCAAGCTCAGCGAGGCTTCGTTGCAGTTCCGTGTCTGCTCCCCTCAGGTTCGTACCGTTATCGGAATAGATTACGGAAGGTGTTCCTCTTCGGGCTATCATCCTCCTCAAGGCCATGATTGCAGAATCAGTGGTAAGACTCGCCGTTATATTTACATGAATAGCTCGAACCGTTAAGCATGTGAATAACATTCCGTACCGTTTTTGTCTACCACGGCCTATTGTGACCTCCATCGGTCCAAAGAAATCAATACCTGTGAACGTGAACGGGCGTCGGTTGTGTTGCAGCCGAGCGGAAGGTAAGTCGCCCATGCGTTGCGGTTGCGGCGCAGCGCGTCTATGTCTGCAAAACAGGCAACGAGCGGCCACTGTACGCACAGTGGGTCTAAGCTTCAAAATCCAATAATTTTGCCTAAGCTCATTAACTACCAACTCGTGAGCCCCATGAAGTGCTCGTCGATGGTAGTAATCTACAAGTAGCCTGGCTATTCTGTGTTGACTAGGGCATGCAGTTTCATACATTTCCAGTTTCGAAATTGGCTTCTGAAATCGGTCTTATAAACTCCGAAATTTCGATGTTGTGGGCAATCTTCATTAATGAAAATTCGATAATCAGATTATTACTTTTAATTTAATTAAAAATGTTAAAAAGGCCTAGCCTAACGTAACAAAAATAAAACCAATAAGTTTTCTGCTATATATTTCGTTCCCGCGTCGACCAAACGCGACAACGCATATTGGTGAGAAAAATATCTAAGTGGTGAAACATATTACATGTTGTATTGTATGTGTGGACCTAATAACATTTACACTGGCCTGCAAAACTAAGTATCACACTTTTAAAATTGGAATAACTTTTTAAGTATAAAAGATATACTTTCAAAATAAAACTCGAAAAAGAGTTTAATTTTGTATATTATATAACTTCATTCTCGAAAACCTTCTTTTAAGAAATGGCTGAAAAAAGTTTCTAAAACAAAAATAATCCTTTTCGAATTACAATTTTACCATTCATTTTTTTTTGTTTCTGTTTTTGATTTCAAATTTTTTCTTGATCGATGAGTCTTGTTACAAAAGTTAAGTTAGACAACAGAACATAAATTTTATTTATCAAGCCTCTTTCACCTGAAGAATGTGCTAGGATCATGACTTTTCTGGAACTATATAGGCATCAGTATTCGTCGTACTGCAAGAATGGTGGGTGTGACGTTACGAACGGTCCAGAAGGTGAAGTGAAGGTACGAAGAAACTGGAAACCATCTGAGGAGACCTTGTAATGGCAGACCCAGGTGTACTAGTGCCCGACAAGACCGTAATATTGTTTCCACTGTGTTGAAAAATCACCACCTTAATGTAGTTGAAGTCCAGCAACAGCTTCTTCAGACCCCAAGGGACTACATTAGTCACAGTACAGTGAGAAGAAGACTTGCTGAAGCAAATCTGAAACCCTGAAGACCAGCGAGTGGCCCCAAACTCGAGAGAGAGCATCGAGTAGCGAGACTGCGATACGCCCGTGAACACATACAGTGGGACACACTGTTCACAGATGAGTCTCGATTCTCATTTTACACTTCTGATGGAAGGCGAAGTGTCTACAGGCGGCCTGGTGAGCGATATCTTCAAGACTGCTTCTCAGAAAGAGTCCAGTATGGTGGAAGCAGTGTACATATATGGACTGCCATATCTTCAGAAGGTCGCACAGAGTTAGTGGCCATAGAAAATGGCACTCTGACTGGGGAAAGATGCATATCTTTCCCCAGATTCCAATCGATCAGATCCAAGAGATTCTCAACGAGCATGCAGAGCCGTATTTAGCAAATATGGGTGATGGATCGATGCTGATGCATGATAATGCCCGGCCACACACGGCTCAGGTCGTCCAAGAGTATATATTCAGGAGGTTGGTATCAGCGTGATGGCTTGGCCATGAAGAAGTCCTGATCTCAACCCGATTGAGCACGCCTGGGATGAGCTAGGGAGGCTAGTCAGAAGCCGCAGACCAGCACCTACCACCCTCAGGGCACTAAAACAGGCCCTGATTGAAGAATGGGAGTATATTCCCCAAAATCGGCTCCGAAACCTCGTATTCAGTATGCCAAACCGGCACGAAGCTGTAGTCAGAGCCCGAGGAAGCAATACCAGTTATTAAAAATTAAATAACATTATTATAAATGTGTTATTGAGTTTTTTGACACTAAGCTAAAATGGCCATATTTTTGGTTTTATCTTTTTTTAAGTTAAAAATGTTAATAATGTATAGTTTAGTAGTTTCAAAGAAAGCTGATAAAAATTGCTATAAAACTTTTATTTCTATTTTAAATCTCTAACTTCTATAGTTTAGAAAAAAAAATATAGTATTCAGTTTTGCAGGTCGGTGTAGTTATATAATCTTCTTCTATCTTATAAAGATCTTTTTGATTTCTGTCTAAACTATTATTATAAAAAGAAAAGATTAGATTTTTCGTATATTTGTTTGTAATGGATAAACTGAAAAACCGATAAACCGAGTTTAAAAATTGTTTCACCTATAGAAGCGTACATTATCAGTGAGAGATATTAAAAAAAAAGATCTCCGAAAATTGCAATAATTTAACCCAAGGGTAATATTATATTACCTGTGCCCAAGGTTTCAAAAATCATTATTTGGCGTACGCTGCGAAAACTAATGCTACAAGTAAAATAATCTATACATATAAATAAAATTGGAGTGTCTGTTTGTAATATTGAAATAACCGTTTTTTACTACATGCATATGTATATATATACGGTACATACACCAAAATAACATTTTTTACAATTTTTGTCTGTCCGTCTGTCTGTCTGTCTGTCTGTTTGTATAGGCTAATCTCTGAAATGGCTGGACCGATTTTGACGGGACCTTTATTGGCAGGTAGCTGATATAATAAGGAGTAACTTAGGCTACTTTTATTTTAGAAAAATTCTTTTATTTTAGAAAAAAGAGGGTTAAGTGCATTTGGTCACATTGTTAAGTTCCGACATCCACGCGAACGAAGTCGCGGGCACAGCTAGTGTACTATATGTTTATGGTACTCATCATACCCTACAAAAAAGTCATACATATTTATGTCTAACCAATTGTCAAATTGTTTTTTGTTGAAATTAGTCAATCAAAACACGGGCAGAATCGAAACTTGATGACATTCGTGTAATGATATTAATCCATATCCAAGTATATAGTTTCATAATTAAGGTTGAATATGTATATATAAATTCCTTTTTAAATGATTCGAATCGGACCTTAGGTTACGACTCGTATAAAAATTTTAAAAGTAAGAAAAATAAAATCTAAAATGATGATGATGATGATGATGATGATGAGGATGACGATGACGATGACGATGACGATGATGATGATGATGATGTAATCGTATTATGAAAATATATCGTAATAGGCTGCTAACTACCCACTAACGTCCTTACAAATCATTTATTAATAAAAAACCTCGGTAGATGGCGTTACATGTTCCATATAAAAGCTCAGAACGTACCTCATTAATATAACTTATTTTTTTATATAATATTTAGGCTACCTATGACTATAACTGTAAAATCTTCAAGTAATCGTTCAGACACCCACGATACAGAATAATCTAGTGTGGGTGTCACCGTTAAACTTTTGTTTTTTAATTCTCTATCAACCATACAGGAAGAAAAACTATATCTTTTCTACATATATGGAACCCTTTAATGATAATAAACTTTCTACTTGTAATTTCTGTAGAATGTATTATAACCTACTGTTACCTGTTTGTTTGATTAATAATTTTTTTTGTATTTTGTATTTTGTATAACTAAGAACGGTAAGAAATGGTTGACACCTAAATTACTAAAACCTTTTACGCAATATTGTCCCAAGATAATGGGTAATTTTAATACGTAAAATCTGGTATCATTAAAAAGTGTATTATCCAGCTAAATACAAAACACATTTAATAATGGACGCATTACCCTGATGTCAACGGAATACGAATTGACCTATACGACTTCTAAATTTGGGCGGGTATTGATCGAACATTAAAATTTTATATTTGCTATTTTTCACATACTGGCTGTATTTATGGGAGTTATTTAATATACATAATTCATATTTATCAAGTTCGTCTAAGCATATAGTTAAATAATGAAGTAAATATTGCACTTACGAGTGAAAGGTTATGTTTTCCTCTTTTCGCTCACTACGGCTTTTACAGCATTTTTACCACACGTCACTTCACGTAAACACTTTAAAGAAACAAGTTAATCACAGTTTTCTTATCCAAAAGACTACTTATTTTCATAAAATCTGAGAAACGTCAAAATTGTTGGGCACAAACAAGTTGAGGCCAAACAAAGAAATGGCTATACGCAGAAAGTGACAAAAAATATTATGTCTGTCTTTCTCACTCTTTTAAGATTTCGAGCGTTATTATATCTCGTTCACTCTCGGTATTATTATTACCATGTCGAGTCTAGTTTATTCTTTGCCTTAGGCTGCATCCTACACTTAGTGACATCTAGCGTGAAATAGTTATGTAACTACAAAGGAAAATCGAAAGAACGAGCGAATGGTTTTGCTGTAGACCGGTAGATGGAAAATAAAGAAGTGGGCGGGATCTAACACCCTCTCTCCCCGCAGTGTCACGCGATGTTTCATAGGGAAATCTAATTACAACATCTCCGCTTTGTATTTACTCCGTGGATCAACCTTAATAAACAATAACTTTAATAAATAATTATATTTCTGATAAATTTACAAACGTAGTTTAATTCATCAAACTATCCCCGATAAATTAAACCTTAACAACTATCAAGTACAACTTTAACCAGATTCTAACTAGTTAACTTAATCGTAATAGTATGCATAATTTCACAACAAATTATAAATAGTAACTTTATGGAAAAATATAAAATAAGACATTATCATACACACTTTTTCCATTAGAACTTTCATTCAATAACTTTCTTGTCCCGACATTATTTGTCATATTTTACGAAGTCATATTATTATTATTACTAAAAACCGATGAAATAGAGATGCTTAAAATCGCCTCTGACTCGCGGTCATATGTTGACCCCCGCAGCCCCAACATAGCTATTGTATGTTGGAGGAATACAAACTGGCATGGGTACACCTGACTTACCCTTGAAAAGCAGAACCTTGCTTTTTGCTTTACTATATGTCAGTCCATGTTCCCCTGCGTAAGTCTCACATATTGCTAACATCTTACGAATAGCACCCACCGATGGTCCCAGCAGTACCATATCGTCCGCGTAGCTAATATTATTGACGCATACACTATTAATATGACAACCGGTATGAGTACTGCTGAGATCACCGATAAGGTCATTTATGTATAAGTTAAATAACAAAGGAGAGGTCAGCCCCCCCTGCCTCACGCCACACTCCATGCCACAAGGCTCGGACAAGGCTCCTGCCCATCTCACCTGGTTCCGCTGGCAGTGGTACCATTCTTGTAATATTGATATGACTTCTACCGATACACCCGCTCTGCCCAGCTTGTCCCAAAGCTTATCATATAGGACTGTGTCAAATGCTTTTGACAAGTCCAGGAAGCACGCGTATACCGGCGTTTTCCGATCAGTATAGTACTGAACAGCCTGCTTAAGACATAATATGGCACTTTCAGTGGAAAGCCCACTTCTGAAACCGAACTGGGCTTCGTGCAGTTTAATATGTTTGATAAGAATGTTATTAAGCAGACTGTCCAGCACCTTAGCCAATATGGTCGCAAGAGAGATGGGACGATAGTTATTTCTATCCGAGACATCCCCAGTTCTATTCTTAATAATTGGGACTACTATGGTTTTAGTAAGTTCCTCTGGTAAGTAACTATGGCAAAGACAGAGATTATAAAACATGGATAGGACGCGCGGCAGGTGAACCCCAGCATGCCTAAGATGCTCGATACTGAGACCATCATGTCCAGGGGATTTGCCTCTGTGCATGCTGTTAATGACTTTTCTAACATCCTTCGTTGTAAAACTGACGTCCCTATTCTGGCCGATGGTCCCAGCAACGGGCAACCGAAACATACCGATGCTATGCTGCGGTATCACCTTGAAGTGCTCACTAAACATATTAGCAATCAAAAGACGATCACTAATACCATTTATACTCACAGGAAGACCAGGTTTTTGGCTCGTATTTCCCGTATCTTTCCAGAACTGTGGGAAATTGTTAACAGAATGATGTGATGCAAGTGCATCCATTTTTATTTGTTCCTGCCTATCTTGGCACCATTTTAAGTTTTTCTTAAACAATTTCCTACTTTCTACCATGTCAACATACGTCTGACCATTATTAGGTTTGCCATCTTCCACCCAGGCCAAAAACCTCAACCTGGCCTCCCTATGGCCAGGTTGAGGTTTTTGGCTATATATAACCGCTATACATTGTAAATGTGAGTGAGATCTAGGCTGAACGCTCTTAATTTTATTAATTCTCACGAATACTGATGCATTCTTGCACTCTGTTGCAACAGGTTAGCTCAAATAGTTATGGCACTTTCTTCAAAAGGTTATTTTTGTCTCACATAAACCCCATAAACCCCACCCTATATATGTCTCACATAAACCCTTACATCATTACAATCTGTCTGGACTTTAAAATATACTTTGACCCCTGAGTTTGTTTCGGCGTTTCTTCTCAGGGATAGTCATAGGAAATGCCGACGCTATCTAGTTTAAAAAAGACGTGTAAAAGTGATTGAAAAATCCTAATTGCAAAATAAATAATTTCATTTCTAACTAAGAAGTCGGTAAAAGTATGGACAGCATCATCAGTAGACCTTTGTGCTCGAAATCCATACTGTGAGTCTGCCAGTACCTTATTTGACTCTAAAAAATTATTAGTCTAGAGTTAATGGTGCGCTCAAACACTTTAGACAGTGAAGATAGGATAGAGATTGGCCTGTAATTGTTGATACAGTCTGTTTCCCCTGACTGACTTTTACGGCCGGCAACACAACCACCTCCGTCCACAATCGTTTCGCCACTAACATGAAAGGTACTGAGCGACTCCGGGTCGGGGGGAGCAGAGAAGTAACTTATTTGTGAAATTCTCAGAAAAGGTGGGGCATAGCATTAGAACGTCTATCGGAGTAGTATTTACAAGATAAATCACAACACTTCATTCTTTTTTTTCTTCTAACGCGAATATGCTTTAAAATGGGAACGTTTACAAAGTTGTGCACAGGACGAACGCCAACAATACACTGACTAAGGCCGCGCCTACATAATAACGTCAGGACCTAGTGGAGTCACAGTGCACAGTTGCTAAGGCCGTCTCTTCTTTGCTTTACTCTACTCTCTCTACTCTCTACTCTCTTTACTCTGCGCGCTCGCGACCCCTAAGTAAATACGTAAATACCTCAGAACAGTAAATACAACAACCTAGCTGTCAGTCAGTTGTCATGTCAATGACGGGTTAGAAATTGTTTGTGTGTGCGTCTTTTAATTTTTAAGAAATTAAAATGCAAATTCGGATACATTCTTATAATTTTATCGTTGATTCATTACCGAATTAAATAGCTCTTGATATCAATTGGCACAAGTGTAGTAATAGTGTCGGTCACGGCAATTGTTATTGTGTTTTGCTTGGTCATTCAATTATGCTTACCGTATATGTGCGGTCTGTTGGCTGATTGGATGAACACACACAAAGCGTGCGGAGTATACGTGTACATAACTCGTCTGATAACAAGTGGCGGAGGCGGCACCCTGTAGCCTTCACCGCTCGACGCTCAGACCCCTCAAACGAGTCTAGATAGTCGCAGCACATTGACCGGCCAGGCGAAGGTCAACGAACATATTTAAATCCGTAAGTCCTTACTGTTTTCTGTAAGCATCTTCCATGTAGTAATTATGTACGAGGTACTGGCAACAAGCTTGTTAGATCAGCCCTCTTGCTACTAGCAGGTGAACTTGGTATGTTGTTTCCTTTTTATAATTGAGGTTAGACTATCATAAGCAGCCACATTTGATTGCTGTGTGTTCTTAACCATTTTTTTTTTATTTACAAGTAATAGTTATAGGTGGTTTTTAATAAAAATATTAAGGATTTCAACTAGCTATAGAATGTTCATTATTTGCATGAAATATGGCTTTGTCTTATTAAGTAGTCACAATAAGTTGCCACACACTTAACCATAGACATGGTTTACAAAATCATTATTGTTAATAATAAGTCATAAGAATATTCAACAAGTCCTTTTATTTTTCATCTTCTTCAAAGTATGTATGGTTTGTGGCAACAAACATGTTGGCTGAGGTAGGGAATATGTCTGCTGTGAAGTATTCAAACTACTTGGTGAATTCACCTCCAGCAAAAGTTAATTTTTGGTTCTATGTGAATACTTATCTACCCTTCAATGCTGTAAAAAAAAAACTGTGGATTCATATTTTATATGTATGTACTACAAACCATTGTAAATCAGATATTACATGATTCTATAATGATACTTTTTCTTGTTGAGTAGAATAAACATGCAAGGTAGTGCCATAATTATTTCTTTTATCAGGATTTGATAAAATGAACCCACAGACATTGAAGATACAATATCTAACTCCTCAATGATGAACAGAACACATATTTTAGTGTACTGAAGATCTAAGGAAATAGTTTGTTAGGTTAATTGTAGTCTACTGAATATGGATTTTGAAGATACTTCATAGAACTCCTCAGTGACAAGTAGAACACATTATCATGATTGGGTTTTGCTCAAAAGTAAAGGAAGAAGCTGGTTAGGTACTATAGAGGTTTCATGTACGAGGTTTTGGCCTTTGGTACAAAGACTGGCAGGTGATTTAAGAACAAGGATTCTAAAGGATGTGAATGTGTAACAAGATTCAGTAATGTTACATTCAGTTACATTATTATTGAGAATTTGATTGGGTTTGCTCGTGTGCACAATACAGAGAATATAAGTGCAGTTTCATTTTAAAGTATTCTTCTGACGGGTATGCCACAGTACCTATTACTAGTAGATGGATTAGTTGGTTATTTAATCGCCTGGAATTATTGTAAATTGCAAGAAACGCAAAAATAATGAAGCCACTTTTTTATGTTTAAAAATCTGTTTTAATTTTTCCTTCAGTTCTACATATAAACCAGTATTTCGATTTTTGCTCAAACCAGTTAGCATTATTATGATTACACATACCTCCGCAGGGACAGATATAGGGGAGCGCAACAGGCTGGCGGCGCCGCGGTGGCGAGCTGAAGCCGCGGTCTCCACAATATGAGATTTTGTTATTTTAGCCATTTTTCGACTTGTATTTTTACAAAACTGTGAAGTTTACTGCCTGTTTTGGATATTATTTGGGGACCGACCCCTAGTAGGCCCAGGGTTGCCGATACTATAAATCTGACCCTTTAAAAAACAAATACCTTCACTGATTTAATTAAAACATCCTATAAATCAGTTTATATAGATCTATGATATAGATAGTGCACAAATTGAAAAACTACAAATACATTTCATATCATACGATTGTAACAATATGCTTCAGCCATGTTATACAATACTACCAAGTGTTATCAGTTTTTGTGCTGTCCTCAATATTACATGTTTATCACAATAAAATTAAAGGCGACACATTGTTTTGATGTGCGATAGAACTGTGTTCAAACAGCGGTATCACAGTACGCCGGCGACGTGCTTTAGTTGAGAGAACCCTCCTGCGCCACCAGTCAGTCCAGCAGTACACTAATAGTACACCTCTACAAACCGCGCATAGGTACTAATATGGTCAGCAGATTGTGTCACATCGATGGCGAATGTATTGAATGAATAATGAACATGCTATGAGTTAAATTGGCCTTCCCTACAATCGTCATACGTAGGTACCTACTACTGCTGGTATGAGGTCAATGGTGATTAATATTAAACAAACTCACTCATTACAATGCACATCAGCGCTACCTTACTAAGCAGTTAGCTATACCTAATGGATGTACATAGTTCATATTATTCTTGCTTTATTTTGAAGTTAGTTTATGTTTGTAAGTCATAGACTTAAGTGTTAGCAATCTTGTTTGGCACGTGCGTGTGTTCGTTACACACAGACACACGCGCACACGTAGCGAAATTCAAACGTTTATTCTTGGACAACTAATATTAAAATCATTAAATTTAAATGGCCATGTATTTTTATGTATCCAAAAATACTGTGTAAAATTGGCCAAGATTTCAATCACTATTTCCTCTAAAAATCGTTCTTGAATTTCATAAAGTGTATACATCTTATTGATGCTGACTGTACCTACTGGAATATTACTTTTATATTTTATCATATAATATTTTAAACATTAATTATATTTTTTTGTATCGATTTCTAGAATTACTCATTTTGATTAATCGATTACGATTCAAATTCTAAAATAAATCGGTTAAAATAATCGTTTCGAACATCTCTTCAAATCTCTTGCAGACAAAATCTAATATGACGGCAAATCCTTATAAACCGAATTGAGTAGTGAAGGGTAAAAGAAACGCGGCAAATTTTAAATCAAATAGAAAAAAGAAGGGGCAAAATGATTGGGCATTTAATAAGACATGATAAATTTATAACAAATATAATAGAAGGAAAACTGGAGGCAAAACGAAAGAGAGGACGGCCAAGAATGAAGTATATAGACCAACTGAAGGAGAAGGCAAATGCAGTGACATATAAAGAAGTGAAGGAGCTAGCTTTGAACAGAACAGGATGGAAAATGCTACACCGACAAGTGCCTGGCACTTAAATTGGAGAGAGAAAAAAGAATTTGTAATATTTACCTTTGAAGTGATATTGACGTAGATATATGGACATCAACGTGAACTTACAGATTTCATAACTAGCTTGTTATATATTATTATCTAAGTTAACAGTAAAATGTGTAATACTAGTGAAAATAAAAAATAACAAACGCATGACTCGCGGGAAATTTTTACTTCAGTCATTAAAAACTTTATCACTACTTTATTTATCAAATTTATGGATGATATGAACAACCTAATGAATAAGACGTTATAATCACGCTCAATTTGTGCGGTTTGGTGATTCAAAATCTACCTTTTTGATGTTTTTTAGCACCATAGCCATCACACACTCGTAATGGCCGTCATCGCATTTGCGCACTCATTTTACAGGTAAAACTTTGTAATTTGGGCATAAAATGTTTAAGATTTGCTAACTTAGACACATGAACTGTTTATTAAAGTCTTTTGTTTCACACTCAATATCATGATTCGGTCATTTAGTATATAATAATTTTGCAAAAATATTTATCGTGACGATTGACATAAGTTGAAGTGACAGTCCGGCCCATTTTAGGGCTTATCCTGAGCCAGCGCTGACATGAGTGTCAGGCCCATTTTAGCCACTATTACGGATTATAAGGTAGAAAAAACACTTTTATTTCGAATCGAAATGTTGACTTTTGAAAAAATGCGGTCCTTAAAAGGAATCTACTTAATTTTGCTACTTTTTCCCTTACACTTGTATTTACACGAATCTTTTAATACACACAAAGTGCCGTACTTTGGTTAATACTGATATCGATATTGAAACATTCCTTCACTACGAAACTAATAGATATTGATGCCTCGTGCGCCATAGACATGAATAGAAGACAACCTGTGACGTCATAGACGTAAGTGTATCAAGGTCAGTGTGACAGTGCAGCTCCGTATGTGATTGATTGATGAAGAAATGGACCAAGTGGACGGAGTTTTGCGTGAAAAAGTAATAAATATACATCCATACGCGTTTATAATATTAGTAGGGTTGCTTCAAATTAAAAGTAAAATGTTAATTTTTCGAAATTAAAGCTTAAATAGAAAAAATATAATGAAATATCAAAATTCTCATGAACTACTAAAAGTAAGACCACCCATCCCTCATTGATTCTGGTAGTCCTATGTTACTTATAATACATGTCAGCGATATATTAGGGATATTGTGAAATAAAACGTTTCACAATATCCCGAAATGGTCTCCAAACTTAGCAACCTCATTCGGAATGGAGGAGATTCCCAATAATTTCGCAAGTAAGGACGCAAGCTTTGTTGATAAATAAATAATATACATATGTATGTATCGGAGAGTATTTTCTAACTGTGTTCTAGACGGCGATTAAGAAATGTTTTCAGTCCCCGATGTTGGCAATTTTATTCCCAAAATTATATTAATTAACTCCATAACGACAGCATAGATTTAGTAAAAATTTCAACCAGTCCATGTTCAACACAAAGCGCTGATTATTTTGCAACACTTGTGTGCAGGTGTGTAGCGTCGTAAAGCGGCGATGGGTATCGAGCGGCTGGTGCACGGCGTGGCCGTGGCGGCCGTGAGCGAAGTGAACAGCGCGCAGTACGACGCGCTCGTGCTCGTGACGTCACCGGGCGTGGCGCCGCCGCAGGCGCTCGAGGACTTCGTGGCCGACGCGCGGCTGCTCGACGCCTCGCTCGACAAGGTACTGCCTGCGCGACGGAGTCGGACGCGCGCGAGCCGGACCTGCGGAGTAACGTGCCGTGCGCGGACGGTTTCAGAACGCGGCGGTGCTGCGGTGTCCGCGCGTGTCGGGCGGACGCCTGGTGCTGTCGCCCACGGGCGAGCTGACGCCGTACGACGACGTGCGCAGCGTGTACGAGGCGGCGCGCGCCGGCGTGCTGCGCGCGCACGCGGCGGGCGCGCTGCGGCCGGCACTGGTGCTGCAGCCGCACGCCGCCTGGCCCGACGCGGACCTGGTGGCGCTGCTGGGCGCGCTCGAGGCGCTGTACGTGGTGAGTCAGCTCACATTAGTTGCACGGACTGCACGGTACATCCCCACACCCATTTTACATGCATTGAACACTGTTTTATAATACAAAACAGTGTACATCTGAATCAAACACTAGTTCAAAGCGATTTACAAAGTTTTGTAAAACAAAACAACGGTTTCAACCGTGGTAACCGTGTGTGCGCCCTCCTCAGCCGCTGCAGATCCGCGAGTCGTTCCCGGAGCAGGCGCACCGGCTGCGCGCGCTGGGCGTGTACGCCGAGGGGCTGCGCGCGCCGCTCGACGACCTGCTGCGGGACGGCGTCGCTCTGGAGCTGGCCAGGTGACGCGCTGCTGCTGCTGCTGCTGCTGCTGCGGGGCTAGCTCGGCACAGTGGCAGTAACTCGCGTGTTTGCAGGGGCGTGGCTCGCGACGTGGGCGGAGCGGACCCGGAGCGCATGACGCCGCTGCTGACGGCGCAGTACCTGCGCGACGTGTTCGACGGCAGTGACGTCACGGTGCGGGTGGTGGATGACGTCAGCACCATCGAGCGCGAGTACCCGCTGATGGCTGCAGTCAACCGCGCGGCCGCCTCCGTGGAGCGGCACCGAGGTGACGCGGACGCTCAGATACACGTGTCACTACAGACACTCAGTTCCCAGACAAAACTATCATTAGACTAGTCCAATTCTTAAAATCTGAAATATTCCTACTATTCTGAGTTCGACTTTTGTACAGATTTGTAAAACTACAGTACTGAATATACATATATTTGGTGTACATATCTTGCTCTGTGTTCAGGTTGCGTAATCTTCCTGGAGTACGTGCCGAAGAGCTACGAGCGTACCGTGATGCTGGTGGGCAAGGTAAGGAGTAGCAAGCCGAGCGGCGTCGGAGCTGGCAGCCGGTGCCGGCGAGGTTTGATGACGTGATGCTGTTGCAGGGCGTGACGTACGACACGGGCGGCTGCGACATCAAGGCGGGCGGCGTGATGGCCGGCATGTCGCGCGACAAGTGCGGCGCTGCTGCCGTCGCCGGCTTCCTCAAGGTACAGCAAGCTCCAGCCGGCTCCTCAAATACGTATAGCGTTCTCAGATGATTCATTGACCTACATAATGATGTGCGCAGGCGTGCGACCTGCTGAAGCCGCCTCTGAAGGTGGTGGCGGCGCTGGGCATGGTGCGCAACTCGGTGGGCGAGGAGGCGTACGTGGCCGACGAGCTGCTGCGCTGTCGGCGCGGGCTAGCCGTGCGCGTGGGCAACACGGACGCCGAGGGCCGCATGGTCATGGCCGACCTGCTGCAGGAGATGGGCGAGCGCGCCGCCGCCGAGAAGGCGCCGCACCTGTACACCGTGGCCACGCTCACGGGCCACGCCGTGCGGGCCTACGGGCTGGGCTACACGGCCGTGCTGGACAACCACTGCGCACGCGCACTCGGCCACGCGGCCGCTCTGCGCGCTGCGGGCGAGCGGCTGGGCGACATGCTGGAGGTGTCCACGCTGCGGCGCGAGGACCTGCGCGCGCACGCCGGCCGCTGTGCGGGCGACCACGTGCACCAGGCGGACAACGCGGCGTCGTCCGCCATGCCGCGCGGCCACCAGGCGCCCGCCGCCTTCCTGCTGCTGACGGCCGGCCTGCATACGGCTGACACGCCCTACTCGCACCTGGATGTGGCTGCCAGCGCGGGCGACCTGCCCAACCCGCCCACGGCGGCGCCGCTGCTGGCGCTGGCCGCGCACTACGGGCTCGTGGGCAAGCGCTAGCCCACGAGCACCTGGACGTGGCTGCCAGCGCGGGCGACCTGCCCAACCCGCCCACGGCGGCGCCGCTGCTGGCGCTGGCCGCGCACTACGGGCTCGTGGGCAAGCGCTAGCCCACGAGCACCTGGACGTGGCTGCCAGCGCGGGCGACCTGCCCAACCCGCCCACGGCGGCGCCGCTGCTGGCGCTGGCCGCGCACTACGGGCTCGTGGGCAAGCGCTAGCCCACGGGCACCTGGACGTGCCGCGCACTACGGGCTCGTGGGCAAGCGCTAGCCCACGGGCACCTGGACGTGCCGCGCACTACGGGCTCGTGGGCAAGCGCTAGCCCACGAGCACCTGGACGTGGCTGCCAGCGCGGGCGACCTGCCCAACCCGCCCACGGCGGCGCCGCTGCTGGCGCTGGCCGCGCACTACGGGCTCGTGGGCAAGCGCTAGCCCACGGGCACCTGGACGTGCCGCGCACTACGGGCTCGTGGGCAAGCGCTAGCCCACGGGCACCTGGACGTGCCGCGCACTACGGGCTCGTGGGCAAGCGCTAGCCCACGGGCACCTGGACGTGCCGCGCACTACGGGCTCGTGGGCAAGCGCTAGCCCACGAGCACCTGGACGTGGCTGCCAGCGCGGGCGACCTGCCCAACCCGCCCACGGCGGCGCCGCTGCTGGCGCTGGCCGCGCACTACGGGCTCGTGGGCAAGCGCTAGCCCACGGGCACCTGGACGTGCCGCGCACTACGGGCTCGTGGGCAAGCGCTAGCCCACGGGCACCTGGACGTGCCGCGCACTACGGGCTCGTGGGCAAGCGCTAGCCCACGGGCACCTGGACGTGCCGCGCACTACGGGCTCGTGGGCAAGCGCTAGCCCAGCGACTCGCCCGACGTTCCGATCCATGTATTTAAAGCGCGTCAAGCGTCTTTCTCTTTAAGTATGAGTGTTATCAAAATCTTACTTTTTCATTTTAGAACAACGAAGTTTTTTTTATGATGTTTATAAACTATTAATGGGCATAATAATCTATAATATTTAAAGTACAGGATTGCATAATAATTACTACCAGTTATTTTATTTTTACCGTATATTTCATTTATACCGTTAATAAAGCATAATATAATAACGATGAAATATCTATGTCATAAAAAGATTTATATATTAAATATTAAATAAAGCATATTCTTTATATTAACTGTCGTTTTACTTGACGTCCAAACCATCGTTCGTACTCAGTGTCATATTGAGACTACTCGTCGTCAAGGAACCGCTCGGGCGAGTAGTTGAGCGCGGTCGGCCACAACGCTCCTGAAATTATTACAAAATATATTACACAAGACAACCAAACAATAACTTCGTCTATGTGTATTTAATATTTATGATCTAAAAATTTGTGTTTTGCTGCATTAGTGTCAATCCATACTGACCTATTGTATCACTGCTTGGGGTAGTGCCGCAAAAACTATTTTACTCCCTCTAGAACGTGCTCAAAGAGCTATCCTGAAGGTAGCTACCTTCCGCCCTTTTTTGTTTCCCACACACCAGCTCTATATGGCATATAAGGTACTAACGGTTCGTCAATTATTTATACTGCACATCTTCAAATCAAATCAAATCAATTTATTTGTGAAACATAGGTTAACATATAAATGGATCTTAAAAACTAGGTAGTGCGCTATGTCTTGTCAATTTTGACGTACAAATATTTATTTAGATAACATGCATGCATGCGTAATTATGTTATTTTTACTTTTGTATTAAATTATCATTCAAAAAGTCTTCAATTTTATAATAACATTTTTCAATTAATAATGATGTAAGAGCTTTTTTACATTTTACTAGAGGCATATTTTTGATATTGTCAGGTATTTTATTAAATATTTTCGGTGCAATGCCAAAAAAGCTCTTTTGCATTAAAGACGTCTTACATTTTATATTACATAACTGTGACATATATTGAGCACGTATTGGCATTGTTTTTTTAGCAGATATTTTTTCAAATATCTTACTAAAACAGCACACTGAAGTTCCTCTTAACCCATTATCTTCAAACAAGAGAAGGAAGGATTTGCGTCTGTATTAAGACTCAAACTAACCATGCATGTGTTAACAGATTTTACATATTTTTAGGACCGTTTTTATATAATAAGTTACTAAAAATACATAGTGTAAGTTACAAAAAACGCAGTATCATGTTATCGGATTATTTGAAGAAGCTCAATTATGCAGACACAGAGAATTTGTTAGAAATTATAAAATGATTGAAATTATTGTAAAGTTTGTTTATGTTGTTGATTTATCTTTCATAAGTGATTCTGCAATTTATGAAAATGTACAATCAAAATTTGTTTTTGATATATAACTTATCCCGCTATACTAGTGCGAGAAAGCAATCGTCTGAAACACAGGTTTATCTTAGTTCAGGCTGCTAATAGTTATTGAGATGACTTAACTTTTCGTTTTGTACCTATTTTAATTTTAACTATGAAATAGTTATAATTAAGCATTATTTAAATAATTATGTAAAATGTCTATATTTGTAAACATGTATGTCAATATTTTTTTGTAAAAAGTTTATTAATAAAATATTATTATAATTATGTACAATTTCATAACAATCGATTCAATGGTTTAGTCGTGATATTAAAGTAGTAGTAGAGAGAATTTCTCAAATAGATCAGCAGCAGAGAGCTTAGTGCGACTACCTCGACAGTACCGGATGGAGGGGCAGTCGGTAGTCACGACGCCCAGGTTCTCTGCCACTCGTATATCATCGAGAACGTTGTCGTGCAAACAAGTCGCATCTCTTCAACCGTGTCACTACTTACGAGTAGTTTTAATCTTCGGAGCCTCCATACTCTTGTTGTAGACTACGGGCGGCTCGCCCGGGGTAGCCCCTGTGGGTTGTTATTTATGAAATAAAACTGTGCAGTTTACGTAACCGAAAACAATATAAAACTATGAATGCGGCACAGTTGTACCGACTGCCACCATTGCACCATTTACCGGTTACCATTGCCTTATCGATCACAACTAACAGGCGGACGTTATCTGCAGTGGAAGGACGCTGGTACTTGGTTTCTAGTGTACACATATAAGGAGTACTGTAGTTTATATAATCTCATGTTTATCATAATTTCGCGCTCCGGCCTTCCATTACTCCTCCACTATATTTTTCCTAATTGTCACAATAATATGGTCATACCACCATAATATAATTACGACACTAATTGTTCCACTATATTTAAATACATTTGCCGAGCCAAATTTAATGGCATGTTCGCTGTTCCAGTACAACTGACGCTGACTATACCTCGTAGCAAAAATAGAAAGTTATACATGGAGGTCAATATGCGCCAGTACAGGAGTAGAGGCTTACCTGACGACTGCGTATTGTTGGCAGTCGGAGTCGCATTTTTTTCTGAAAATAAGCAATATAATAATACATCACACATCACAAGTAAGTTCGACGCGATGTATAGCGACAAAGTTTAGTATAGCTTGGACTCACGTGGGACGCCGACAGTGCAGCGCGTGCTGCTCAGCCCTGCACATACAACAACATGAGCGCAACTCAACGTTACAAATGATGACGTGCTGCAGGCAGGTACTCACATGACGGATAGTTATCACCAGTGTCGGTGCCGCTGTCGTCTGCACGCGCCGCTGTCTCCGATGTGGAGCATGTAGTGAACAGCTGCAGTCAAACATACCTACTGTACTGCAGACCTTACAGCCTGCTCACGACATACGTAACGTCCAAAAGTTTCTGACCTGAACTCTCTAACGACTTATTATTTAGCAATAAAATCTCTTATTTCAATCCACGTTTTACATCGCTTTACGAGGTAACATTTCTACACTCTTGAAAAAAATATCTGGATTTTTATCCTTAAAATGCGTCAAGACCGCTGATTTCAGCTCATCATCAGTTTTATTTTTTTTCTTCAAGCCGAATTATTATTAAAGGATAAGTAAAATTGCTCGTACACAGCATCCAAACGTTGCTCGATGTCTTCCAATCACAGTTTGACTTTATTAAGCTGTATCTTTGTAAAGAAATTAATGTATGATGTAACAATTTTTGATGTGGGTAGCTAGAGAAAAGTTAAGTAATCAAATGGCATGAAAGTTTTGTATTACCTATTTATTAATCTAAAATGGGTAGGCCAGAAACATTTGGAGCTTACTACGTACCGTTTCACGCGCACACGAGCACTCGAGTGCTCGTAAGTAAAATGAAGCGCGTCACCAAGATCTTTAAAGAGTACGTCTTTAGAATTTGGTCAGTCTTGGCAAAATGTTTACTCATTGTAAGTATAATGTTCGATTTTGAAATATATATTATACGCTAAGACGGACCAAGTGAAAATACAAACGGTTGGTTCGTTCGCGCGATGTAGCCGCGCCCAACTGATTATCGATACCGCGATAGACGCGCTGTGCAAGTGATATTTTTAGACTCGTCTGTAGTCATGTGAAGCCTTCAACTGAGAATACAGTTATAACGAAAAGTAACCAGCGGCGTAAATGTTATTCGTCCATATTGTACCACGTACTACTACTAATATTAAACAACAATAAGTAGCTCAAACCGTGCCTTTTCTGTATGCAAATAAGCGTATATTGTTTAAACCAATATTATTTGAAGGACTTGGGGTCCCATAGGTACCAGAAGTAATGTTTTGCTGGTGTTAATTAGCATACGGACACAGCATGTCAATAACAGCGCATGCACATACATATAACTGTTGGTTATGTGAGTCACCAAAATTGAAACAGTTAATAAATAGATAAGCACTCACCACGAGCAAGTATACACCGAGGCCCCCCATGTGTGTGTGCCGAGTGTGCGCCTGCGCAGCGACAGTTGCGACACACCGAGCCTGCACGCTACCACGTTACTGTTACATCGATAGCAACATAATTTACTACTCGCTAGTACATTTATTATATTTAATTTGTAATTTTGCAGTACATAACATCTAAGTTCGCCGATGGAAGTATTTAGATACGCTTGTGATAGCGAGCTCATTGTGATGTGTCGGACACACTAACACGCCTCGACCTGTCAGCCGAGTGACGTCACAGCGTGTGACGTCAGCTGACACCTAGTCAGGGGTCACCCTACATCGGCTCCATAGTAAATGTGCACACTCAACAATGAGAGAGAATTGAAACAGCGGCGTATTGTCCAACTTTTTATTCACTTACTGTTTATTTAATAATATTCTTTTCAATTTGCAATGTTACAGCTCAGCGCATGCGCCGTATCGTTAACTCTATACAAATAGTTTTTATAACTCTCAATTAATCGAGTTCATCACTCACATATACAACTCATAAATACAACAAATACAATTAATAATAATAGTAATTTACACAAACAACAACATAATTTGACGCATCCGAGCGGCGATCCGTTCCTTCCATCACAATATACATTATACATAGCACCTCCAACATATTTTTCATCCGTCAGGATGTAACTGAACAGTTTGTATCAAAAGCCAAAAGTGTTTGACATAACAAGTACTAGCTGCAATCGTGGACTGCGATAACAAATCATTTACAAAAACAATCGAAAACAAATCGGGCGGCGCCCTCCTCGTCCCGTTCCGTGTGGGGCATACTGACCTGGTCGCGCCTACGAGCGCACGTCGGCGGCCGCCAGGCGCAGCGCCGCACACGCCAGCGGCGGCGCTGCGGCCGCGCGCTCCTCGCCCTCGGCCGACGCCAGCGCGTGCTTGAAGCTCTCGTACGTGAGCCAGCAGATGGCGGCCGCCGGCATCTGGTACAGCACGCGCGCCTGCACGCCCTTGAGGAAGCCGCGCGGGCCCGACGCGCGCAGCACGTGCGCGGCCGCGTCCAGCAGCCCGTGCGCGCGGGCCGCGCTCTCCTGCGTGTTGAGCACGGTCTTGCACACGTCGAGCGGCGTGGTGGCCGCGGCCGCCAGCGCACCCGCGGCCGCGCCCGACAGCGCATGCGCCACCGGGTCGTAGGCGCGCAGCGGGTTCAGCGACGCCTGGCACGCCTCGTACGTCACGAAGTGCAGCGCCTGCGACACGAGTGCGAGCGAGCTCAGACCTCGACCGGGTGGAGTGCGAGATGGTTCCCGTGGTCACCATGGTTACCTGGAAGGGCACGTTCATGGCGATCTGCGTGCCGTACGAGCGGTAGAAGGCGCGCGCGCCCTCCGCGCGGTACACGTGCCGCGCGCACTCCCACACGCCGCGGTACGGAGAGTTCAGCATCTGCAGCCGCTGCTTCACCACTGCCGAACACATTTTATATTACAATACCTTAAGGTCAATTTAAACTATTACTTATTATAATATTATTTTGCTTGCATCGTATAATCAAGTCTGTAGCTTTTATAGAGAAATACAATTATTTTTTATTTAAACATTAGTTTGTTTAAATTAGTTTAAAATCATAAATAAGTTTCCTTCTTTCAACTGTCGCCAATAATCAGTCACGTGGACAGTGCACGCTGTACATCATCGTTATCTCGTGAAACGACTAACTCCGTGACAACGCTGCCCCAAAGTGGAGATGTTCTCACTTAGAAAAACAAAGCTCTGATGAAAATAAAGATATATTTATGAAGGAAGAATTTCACCAAGGTATTTCTGACCGTCTGCCTCGGCTGCGAAGTGCACTCAGTGGATGGCGGCGTACTGACCGGGACACGATTTTCGCATTTAGTAAAACCAAATGCTGTCTAGTACGGTGGAGCAAAAGAAGAAGTTCAGTCTGAAACTCGGCTCGATGTAGGCTGACAGATTTTATAGTCCAACGACGGTTATATATATTGGAAGTACATCAAATAGATGTCGGTAATATTTAATTCTATTTATTTAATACACCCGCAGTTTATTCTTACAGGAATAACATAAAATCTAACATAAGGCAAAGAAAGTCAACATACAAAGCAAAATACTAAACTTATGACGTAAGTATAATACTTCATAGATAAATATGTCAGCCGTTGTATTTTATTATGTATTATTATAATATTGTTTTATAGAGGACTTCCTCGTTCCTCGCGCCACGAGCCGCGGCCGACTGACTCCCGCGCCGCGATTTCCTCATAGCGGTGCGGAGCGTGCGCATCGGTGGTGACTCAACAAACCGCGCACATCTTGGCGCTATTAAATTCACGTGGCAGCAGTTACACGTGATCGTCAAGTATCAAAAGCATTAAAGCTGAGGATTTAATACAAACAAGCGTGATGTTTGAGCAATATATATGTTTGTTGTGATGTTTGATAATAATAGAGTTGGTAAGACACTAGACACTATCCTACACGCCGTAGCCAATTCAATCTGCAGCCTAATTACGTAAAAAAGCGACAGCAACGCGACAGCCACACGACAGCAATCTCACTGTCAGCCTATACATTATATGACACAAAAATGACGTTTGACAGAAACTATCGCGCGATCTACGCCTGTCGCGACATCGGTAATTAGGCTGCGGGTCTGCTTTAGTTAATAAGTACTAACATACGAAGAGGCATTGTTTCCTCTTTACACTCAGTCCCTCGTGCGTCAGTCGCCACGTTCAACTAGCTAGTTGGTAAAACCTAAGGCCTCGGTCACGAAGTCAGCGGGAACGGGGCGGCGGGGGCGGCGGCGGCGGCGCGGCAACGGTGTACCTGGTCTGGAAGCCAGCGGGCAGACCGCGCGGCGCTAGAGCGGCGTAGTGTTGTGTTACGAGAAATTAGCATCTTTGTTCGCGAACGAAATGTCTAAACAGCGACGACAACACCTTTTTGATTCTAATTCCTTCCTAAAGTTTGATTTATTGTGGGCAAAAGAAGATGTAAATTCCTACAACCGGGCGAGGAAGCAGAAAGGCGAAGTTCATCGGAATTGTGAAGAACAGAGACAATATCCCAATAAATTCTTTGACTATACCAGAATGAATATAGAAACATTTGATTAAATCCTTATTTATTTCTTCCCATAAGCGGTTAATTACCCTCCTATTTTTATGGTTTCCGTCTTTGGTGTTCCATATCGGTGTTCTATCAAAAATCATTGTAATAATTTGCTCCAACACGTCGGCGGGCATTTTGAAACTTCGGTCGTTAAAAAGCAAAAAAAGAATACTACAACTCAAGACTAAGTCAATGCAGACGCGCGGGCACCGCTAGATTGGTACGCACCGCTCGTACGCTGCTCGCCACCCGCTCCCGCGCCGCTGCCTTCGAGGCCAGTTCCATATAAATGTATGCATTGAAAAGCGCCGCGCAACGCGCGGCCGCCGCCGCCGCCGCTCCGCTCCCGCCGACTTCGTGACCGAGGCCTTAGACCTTCGCACCAGTGCGCGTCTGGGCCTCGGTAGTTAGTTTTTTTTTTGGTAACGATTCCATTTTCTGCCAGCTAACCTTTCCAGCGGTTCCATTACAATATATGTATGTACGTAGTTAATTATGTTTACTTGACACCTGGGTATGCGTGAAATACGTTAAATTAATAAATATATTTAGTAGTATCATTGGAGTCATAGCTCCAGTTTTAGTAGTTGTCAACACTCACGCATAGGTACGTTGCGCTGCTCGCTATTACGTGTTAGCGCGTCTTAAGTGGAAAATAGCGAGTGATTTGAAAGTGGAAATGCCAGGACATTTCAGTTTAAAAACAGGACGCAGTATAAGAAAACAATGTCAATGACACTCAGTGAATAGCAATTACATTTTTTTTCTAAATTTATCTTCAATTAAATTATATAATACAAGAAATAAAATGAAGGATTAAATTATACAATTATAAAATAACGCCGATGATTAAACGTAAGGTTCGAGGCAGAAGTGGCGCGTGAATAATAAAACACAGGACCTTACGAGAACTCTTTAAAAACCCAGGACGCTACTTAATAAGTATCCAGGATACTTCAAAAAGCAGGACACGTCCTAGTAAAACAGATAGATCGCGCCTGTTCCGAGAAGTCGCGCGAACAGGAATACACTACACAAGTGGTGCTTATTATAATCATGTTCATATGTACACTCTATATTATATGGATTTAATTGACATTGTTTGGTCCACAGTTTCGTTAGAATGTGGCCAATTCAGACTCATATTTAGTAAAGGTTACTATTCAGAATATATTGCCACGACACCTGGGGAAACCAATAAATACAAGATTATTGTATAAATGAATACAAAAATGTTACCAACTGTGTAAATGAGACGTTTCCACGAACAACACGATGAAATAAATAAAATGTAACCTTTTTCATATATATTCAAGACTACACCTCGCCGCAATGAAGGCAGAGACCACCAGAACAGCTAAACAAACGCGGGACTGGATGTGAACGAAGGAGCCCGTGGACCGTCTACTGAGGATGGCCATGTTATTGGAATAACTAGCGCACTGTTGGCATAACCATGAGTTCTTCCACGAGACTTCAACCGGGAACACATTGAGTAACAGGATTGAGAACAACCCGCTCACTCGTATTAATAACTGGTGCCATGCATCCCCAACATATATCAAAAGCAGTTCTGTATCACAACTGTTCGCAACCAAACACCATGCTCCATGCATGTGGAGTAGCACCGCAATACAAACATAAATGATTCCTTCTATTTATGTTTATTAATATCCGTGAATCCGCAAATGACAAGAATCATATACATATATGGCTATAATCTATACATATAAATAAAATTGGAGTGTCTGTTTGTAATATTGAAATAACCGTTTTTTACTACATGCATATGAATATATATACGGTACATACACCAAAATAACATTTTTTACAATTTTTGTCTGTCTGTCTGTCTGTTTGTATAGGCTAATCTCTGAAATGGCTGGACCGATTTTGACGGGACTTTTATTGGCAGGTAGCTGATGTAATAAGGAGTAACTTAGGCTACTTTTATTTTAGAAAAATTCTTTTATTTTAGAAAAAAATAGGGTTAAGTGCATTTGGTCTCACTAAAAAATACATTGTTAAGTTCCGACATCCACGCGAACGAAGTCGCTAATAATATAACCTAACTACCGGCACTCACTTATTATTAGACCATTACTTGATAAAGCTTTACATTTCAGCAGCTGCTGAAGGTACCAGAGACAACTGCTTTTTCGTGGGCCGCTTGTAATTCACTTGCTACATACGTTTACGCCGCTTTGCTAATAATTCATATGAGTCCCGCTATGTGTTGTGGGCAGCATTTTTACCGGCCTGGTTACCAAACTTGTTGTGCGCCGGATTCCTTTCCGGCCATTGTAGCGGCGCCGGCACCGGCGTGTTGCGCGGTGTGAGAGCCGCCTGCGCTTGCGCCGTGCGCTACTATGACGACGCGGACGGCGACGCTAGTGTTGCTCCAACGCTTCCGTTAACAGATTACTATCAATATTTACTTTAACATCATACTGAGCCTTACGTACATATCTTCAAGTCTGATCAGATGCGGGACAATATTAGATCAACGTCGATTATTAGAATTGATCGTTTCTAATAGAGATAGATCAATCGAGGATACATGGATGGAATCGAGCGGCTAACCGCAATGCATGGAGGCCAGGCGGGTACCTATCGAGTGTTTAATTATTCATAATGATAAATTAGCAAATGAGCAGTGTTTAATTTCATTTGTATGTACAATTTAAAAAACACTTGATATGCAGATTAACAGCTGAATTAATGTATTTAAATGACTTGTTAAAGCAATGTTGTATATCAGCTCTAGTTGGGCACGTTCATCCTCAACATGAGTGCATGATGTCATAACATAGGGTACATTCGTCACGCTCACGAACTATAAACTTATTGGTAATTTCGTCTTACATTAAGTACAAGTGGTAGTTACTGCGCCGTCTTCGGTGAAGTCCCGTGCATGGTCACGCATGCTGACTGATTAGGGCTTCCAATCCCGCAGCCTGTATTCAATCTCGGTATTTGCGGGACTAGGAATTTTCAAGCCCGCGGGATCCCGGTATTTGCAAGATCCCGCATACAGATTTTTTTTTTTTTTTTGCTTATATCCTCTATAATATAGAGTCTATATGATGGTTAGATTTCAAATGCACGTGTAATCCTTTGGTCGACCTAGCACTTGTTTTAAGTATAATATTGCACATTTTCCCATCATTAGATTTGAGAAAATTCTCCCAAACATTAGAATTACTTGAAAAGTCACTATATTGCACTGAACTTGACATTTTTATGTTTAATTATAGTATCACTGTACCAATAAATTTCACGTAAATACGAAACAGTCAATAACTTGAGTTATTAAGAATATTTCACGCAGATGGACTATGCTTGTTTTTGTTTATTTTGAAACTGATAGACAAATGACACTCGTCGCTTCACACACCACTCCCCGCGCCCCGCACCCCGCGCCCCGCACCCCGCACCCCGCCACGAGCCGCGCCGCGAGAGCGCTCCGGTCCTTTGCAGTGTTGCCGCTGCCTAGGTTTCGGGATACCGTACATCAGGGTAAATTGCCGTATTCTAAAATAAATTGCCGTACATTTACATAAAAAAAGAAAAGATATAAAATTACGTATACTGACTTACTCTCTCGTGTACTGAGTAGAGTAGCTTTACTCTTCTTGTTCCATTAAACGTGAACAAAATTAGGCTGGAGAGATTTCCCGCCTCAATTCTTTCTAAGGACAATAAATACGGATAAAACAATAAATATTTATGATTAACGCAAAAAGTACCGATTATCTAGTTGAGGCAGTCTGACTGCCTCATTAGTTTAGTGGTCGCCAGCGCAATTGTTGAGCGTAAGGTCCTGGGTTCGATTCCTTGGTCGGGCAGTGTTATTGGGTTTTTCTCTATGGAAATTCTCAGTAGCATCACGGAGTCTGGAACTGCGCACGATAGACGGCAATAAGCTCGCCCCCCTATTACATGGGACTCAATACCGGCATCGGCGAATTGTGCGTGTGCAATGGTACACCTGTGCCTAACCCTTCGGGGAATACAAGCGTGATACTATGTTATATGTTTATTATGTTATCTATTTGCAAGACGAGAAGCAAAAATATAATACTATGGTAAGCTTCATTTTTTTAAGAAAAAAAACAAATGAAACTCGTTTCATCTCTTGATTTTTTCGACTTTAAAAGATTTTTATTCAATTTCCGGATTGCCGTATTTTATAGTACGGTAATGAGCATCCTGCCGTATGCCGTATATTGTGTGATTTGGAGGCCTAATTGCCGTACGAAACGGCAATTGCCGTACTTTCGGCAACACTGGTCCTTTGCCAGTGCGCTGTGCCGCCGGTCAACCTCACCGAGCGATCGCGCTCGCGAGAAGTCGTGTGGAAGAAGCATGTCTTTCCAGTCCCGGAAATCCCGCGGATCCCGCGCCCTTAATCCCGCAACACGCGGGATTGGAAGGGACCTCGGTATTCCGGGATTGGAAGCCATATGACCGATTGAGGCCAGCGCTCAGGGGCCAGATTGAGAGTACTCACTACGCGTCATCGACGAGTAGCAACATCTAGGATGACTGTTGAACTTTCCCCCAGTCAATTGATGACTTTAAATCTGCTCCTACAACCTAGGACCTTAATACGGACTCTAATTGTCAAAAGTTAGTGTTGTCTGAAAACATTTAGCAATTGGCTTCGAACAACAATACCTAATCAGGAACAAGGCCAGCTCGACATTACATATTTGCATTTTGCAAACTTGTTCGAGAATGATATATGATAGTGTAATTGCAAATAAAATAACCGTTATACAAAGGATCCGGAGCTAGAGATAGTGAAGCCAACTCTATGATGTGGGTAAACAATGATTTGTTTATGTTATTCTAGAGGGATTAATCTCGCGGCTGGTCTAGCGGTGCGCGGTGCTATCACATGGGGAGCGCGCCACGCGACCGGCGCCGGCCGGTGTGCGGTGTGCGGTGTGCGGTGGCGTTTGTGGCGTCCTTGCGATATTGTCGCAGTGCGTTGACTCGCTGTAACCTACTGCCGACTTCTTATCAACATGGGGTCATAGAGCTCACATCGCGGGATATTCGCGTTTCTATAACAATTACCTAGCAGAATGCTACCATTTTCACTCAGATATCATGTGTACAAACATGTGTACGTGAAAATGTCTCTTTTTATTATTTAAACAAGTGTCAATTTGCCGTGACTGTGAAATGGGAAGCGCCATAGCGAGTCCTTTTGTGTCACGTTCAGATCGTGACAAAGGAAATAGTAGCGCCTGATAACACATTACAACTTTATACCGAACACTACATTTGAGCGACAACAGCAATTGTACCTATGTATGTCTGTATTTCATGGAACGTTTACAAGATTTGACCCGGGTACGTCTTATGACCCGGGTACGTCTTAAAACTGCGGCCAGACACCGGAGGACGGGCAGCAGCGTCCTCTCACTAATCGGTGAGCCACTGCGATCCCCAAGCCGCCTGCCAAGCGTGGGGATTATGGCACCCCCCCCCCCCCCTGGGGGAGGCCTTCGTTCAGCAGTGGACGTCTTCTGGCTGATGATGATGATGATTACAAGATTAACACTGGAGCCGCTTCGAGTTCGAGTTGTATTATTGTGTTTGTGCAGTTATTTTGATGCGGAGAGGAGTAGGTAATGTAAGTGTTATCAGTGCTCTAGTGTCGAGTACGCTCATCCTGCATGAAGCTATGGTTGATTCAGTGCCGCTAGGCATGGCGCATGATGAGTCTTGAGCCCCCCGGAGTCGTCGAAGGGGCTCACTTAACTTGTCTCCCGACCGGTCAAACGATCTACCAGTTCAATCGACTATCAGCGGCGCGTCATCAGAAGACAAATTCAAGAACCGGTCAAACCATAAAATCTTAGTTTTACATAAGTATGTATATCCACGTATATATATAAAAATGTATATCCGCGGATACTGATACGAATACGGATCATTAGTGACTAGATCCGGATACGGATACAGATCTCAACTGTTTACTCAGTCGGTGTTGTTACACGTGACCCTGAAACGATAGTTGTCGCTTTGGGTTAGTGAAATGACATGTTCCGACTTGCACTGTGCAGGTCTTTTTTGTTTATAATTTTGTGTGACACGGCGCAGCATAGATTACGTTTTTGTACTTAGTTAGACTAATGAATATGCCAAACATGTGTTTTTTACGAATCCGAATCACGGAACTTCAAAACATTAATGCAAGAATTATGCGTATCATTTACATCAGCCCATAACAAATAAAATGTTCTTTGATTTATGAGATTCGAACCCACACGAACCTCTTCATGTGAAAGTAGATTGCGATTGAAGTATATTAATGAAAAGCAATATTAATCCGTCCATTGCTAATACGGTGGCGCGATCATCTGGTGTTGCGAGTACTCACCCTCGGCAGGATTGGAGACCGCATCGTGAACCAGCGACGCGATGCACCCCGACAACCCTGCAACGGTCGGCGAACACACGCGTTACTAACAGATCACATTCAACACACAACATTATATATATTCAATGTGACAAACTAAAATTAGCTAAATAATTCGTAAATTACATTTTAAGAAATACAACGGGGCTCTATTTCTATGATAGATGGACCCCGTGTGGAGCTAACGAGCTAAGAGGCTCTGATTTGAGTTGTGATCATAATATATTGACGGTGGCAGGATAGCCATCGTACCAGCGACTAGGAGCACGACACTGTGGACAGGCGGTACTCACCATGTATGACGTGGTCGTGCCTGTGCCTGGTGAGGTGTGAGAGCGTGTGCTTGCAGTGCTCGTAGGTGGCGAAGAAGCAGGCGTGCGCCGGGCCCGCGCCCATCACCACCGCCGACATGCCGCGGATGGGCCTGTGGGGGCAGACATACAACATTCAATACATATGACGCCATCAGCCTGCTGATCTATCATTATTATAAAACGACTATACACTGTGCATATTTTGTCTATCCTTGTACTAATCCCAGACATTTTGGACACGATACAAGCGACGGTAGATATAACTGATGAATATTGTAACGAGGATATAACCAGAATCCAGTTAGAACACGGGTCAGTCAATGTGCAGGCTTACAACCAGTTCAACGATGGTTGGGCGAGTGGTATCGAGAGTAAGGTTCGTGGTGGCTTCGTGGTTAGGCCACAAAGTCTAGAAGGTAGACAGGACACATACATTAAGTATTTCAACGTTCGTTCAGATCGCTCGATCCATTACATAAATTGGTACCGACATATTATTTTTTTATCTTTAACGTTTCACACTGTACGTTTTAACTTGTTTGCGGTTACATTCGTTCGAGACGTTTTTATAACAACTCATTACGATAGCCTCACATATGTACATATAAGTACCAAAGTATTTAGTGCTTGAATCATATATGTTGGAGTGTACACACGTATACCTATTTACTTCTATTATAGCTTTTGAATAATGTCACTACATCATCGTGACATCGCAAAACCTTTTTATTGCGAGTTTTTATCATTTTCAAAATACATATCTAGTAAAACCCTATCCCGGGAAAAACACAAGAATACCATGGGTTAGGTTATATAGCAAACCTTACAAAGTCTCACCATGATAACTCAACCAAACCTACGAGTTCGCAACCTAAAAAGAAGATAGCGATATTTAAGTTCACAACAATGTATCGGTCTGGCTTCAGCATTGATCCCAACAAGACTAAATACCAAGTATGATGGCTACTACATTATTGAGTTTACTAAACCATTTGCAACCATCAGACACAGTAAAGTACGTTACGTGCCGTTCACAAGTAGCAACATACCTATACGTATAAAAACACTATTAACAAAAACACGACCAACTACGTATTGGGGCTTTCGATTATAAAATAAACATAATATATTTCAGTATTTCAGAAAATTCTACCACTTAGGGGGAATAAAAATGGTATGAAAGTTTGTTTGTCAAAGCAATAATATCGTCAATAGTTGCGTACTTCCCAGCACCGACTTCCACGCGAGCAAAACCGCGAGCAGCACGGGGTGGTAAGGGTTTACTTTGTACATTAATTTTTTCATAGCATTTTTTACAAGCTTTTATTTAACTTGCAATGTTTGTAAGTATGTATGTTCGGATCAAATCTTGCAAATGAATTTTAAAGCAGTTCAATCCTCAACCGATCGAGATCAAATTTTGCATACACGTTTAGTTTTAATTTTTCAATAACAATGCATGGTTAGGTAAGTGACGTCATCTTAAATCCAATATGGCGAACGGCCCAAGATGGCAGACTAGTTATTTGTTGTGCACTCCCATGATATGGGTATCAAATGAAAGGGTTTGCTGAGACGAATACGAATATACAATAACACAGCGATAACTAAAAAATAAAACAATAGTAAAAACACATTTTTTTATAACAAGCTTTTATTTAAATGCTCTAAAAAGAAGAAAATAAACTTTAAATACGCGAATCTCGCGACATACTTTTATATCATGTAAATAGTGTAATGTAATAAATTGATGGGTTTTATTCATTTTAAAGTTTATTTTCTTCTTTTTAGAGCATTTAAATAAAAGCTTGTTTTATAAAATGTTTTTTACTATTAATTTATTTGCAAATTAAAGTCGCGCATAGCTATTAAGTATTAACTACCGACAATATTAGTTTATTGTAACACATTATTCTTTCCGTATGAAATAATGGCGTCACTTACGTCAACAAATTAACTATTATGATAATTCTTATTACAATTTCTGATGAAATTATAGTATTACGAGATTAATGATATTAGATATTTTCAAAAAATCATTTTGCTATCTACTCCAGTAAGTGAGAACCATTTTAGATACAGATAAGGTGCTTGTCAGGGTTAAGTGTGATTAACAAACACTACGTGACTTGTTAGGAGCTACATTTTGACACAAGTGGTGTGAAGATAAATACAACTAAAATGAATGTAACAAGTGCGTGACGTCACTTCAATAATTACATTCACCAGCGCAGCGCAGCGCCGCGCAGCGTTGCATACCATGATGTATGCTGCCGACGAGTACGTACTACATACCTACATGTTGTACAGAAGAGTTTTATGTAAATGTAATGTCTCTTAGAGGTTGCAGTCGGGTCGCGGTCCATCTGTCAACTTTCTACGCTTTGTACCTATCTCATTGTATAGTGTAGAACTGTAGAAGCTTCGAATAGACCGAGACCGAGACCGGACCGACCCGCGTCCCCGCTTCCTCGCCCCGCTTTATGTACTCGCAATAACGTTACGTCATCATTGGCGTTTTTATTGATCTACAGGAAACAGCGCGATTAAAGCAACTGTAATTGTGTAGTTTTTCTGATGCATCTGATGTGATGGACCGGGGTCAAACCTTGATAATGTCATTCAGAGCTCGCCTAATAAACCGAAATTAATTTGGTTCTGCCTGGTTTGTAGCGGAATCAGTAGTATTATAGGTATGATCAGGCTGTAAATGGCAGACTCTCTGTCATCGAAACTTATATAAATCAGGTATACATTCAGGACATGTGAATGGGTAAATCTCACTGGAATAAGAATGCCGTGACGTCACGATTTTTGCGTAATTACAAAGAAAGTGGTCGCGGAAGCATGGCGGGCGGTGCGTGGCGCGGGCTGGCAGTCGCCCGGCCTTGAGCCCCAAGGTCGCCGCGCATGGTCGGCGGCGAGCTCTTCGCTCACAGACGTTCCACAATCGATACCATGGCGGAACATTTATAATGTACGTGTGTACTTCCAAGTCTCTTCTCTCAATCAATATTAATCGGTACTCAATAGATAGATACGTAATCCTCAGTCATGTTTGCGTCAGTCGTTCGGTTACGAGTGCTCGTTACGTTGATTTTATTATTATCATGAAATTTAAAAGTCCTCAGGTTTACTTGATGCACCATAATGTGTTGATATTAAACTGTTTGTCAATTTCCATGCATGTTGTACTCCATCTTCTTTACGTCGGCTCTAGTGGTGTACGATAAAGCGATACTAGATTACGATACCAGTTTGTAAATACATGCATATGTAATGCCGAGTGAAACAATAAAGTAAGGTAAGGTCAAGGGAGCCGCGCGGCCACGTGGCGAGCTGGTTAGGATTGACGTCACCACTCCATTTGACATTAGAAATTATTTCAGCGCTCAATGCGTGTAAGTGACACTGAACGAGCACAAGCGCTTCGGCCCTAGTGCCAGGGTTGAGAACAATAAGCCCTTCAAAAAGATACTTGAGGATTACAATTTTCTATCAGTCGGTCGTTTAGTATCACTGGTTCCACATATTGTGTCAGTGTGTAGAACAGTTGGACACCGCGTGAGGATCGCGTGCGCCGCGCAGCCGTCCGACGCTTGCGCGTAATTTCTAATAGCAGATATTGCGCAAATCACTTCATCCTTCACCATTAGCAGTTTCCTTTACGTGTTCTTTCAAACGTTATTAATTTATTGCCTGTATGTCTTTTTACAATATTTACTAAAACATAATTCGAATAAATGAAGTTCCTCTACGTGACAATACACGTTTCATTAGACCTGCTTCTGAGATGAGAAGGAAAACAAATGCTCTGCTTCTCTTGGCCTTCCCACGCCCATATTTAAGACTATTGATATTCTCTCGGTAGGGTTCACAGAATCTAATGGAAAGTTCAGTTTATCTTAAATTGGGCTAGCTGGCCATATCCGGCGCTTGCCGAATGAGCTGTGGGCCAAAGTAAAGCTAAGTGGAGCCCTGATAAAGCAAAAAGGCGTCGCGGCGGAGAACGAAGGAGGTGGCGGGAAGAGTTTAATAAATTAAATAATGAACAGTCCACACCCAAGGGTCTCGAAGTCATGGTAAGCCTTTGCCCAGCAGTGGGATGATGCAGGCTAACAGTAAATAAAAGTCTTACATTGCCGAACTTCGATTAAGAAAACCACGACAGCAGACAGATATTTCGGTGATCGATACGACGGCAGCGCCAGTGCACCAGAGCGGCTCCTGACATACTTCACCAACAATATGCCTACGAGGCACGCAACTTAAGCATTATGTATGTATCGATCCAAAGCACCAAACCATCTGGCTTGCTCACTACTATCTTGTCAAACTTTAAGCAGTCATTATTACTATTCAAGTTATGAAATAACCCACTCATAAGACTAGGCAACGCTAGTGCGTCTGCAGACCCTTACATACTCGTTTGGCTTGATACTCAAGGCAGACAACGTATAATTAGACACTACTGCTAGAAAACTCTCACGTTAAATTTATTTTGGCAGACATTAGTGGTAATAGACTCTCTTCTATCATTATGATCAGGTCACATACTCCTTCTGTTTGTGGTAGACGTGTACACCTGACAAGATATGGCGTGTTGGTGACGACTAAAATAGGTGACATCTGAATGTGGTACACATTGACATAGTTGTATTATTTGTGATGCGCACGGCTCTACTAGCAGCATGTTTCATCGATAGCGACGCTACACAAATACTGTGATTACACCGGCTGCGGCTGCGCGGTGATAACGCGTCAAATTGTTCTCTATTGTTATACAACACTGAGACCAGTATTCCTAATTAACTTGTAGGTGTCGGTGTCAGAGGAACGTACAACATTTGCTTCCCCAAACTGTCCCGCACGCGGCGCGATCTACGGCTGCAGAAGGTTCTGAACTTTTGACTAGGGATGTTACGGAGCTTCGACTCCGAATCCGATATGTCGGAACCTCCGATTAAAATTACACCTCCGAATCCGGATCCGGTTCCGATATATCAAAACGGAGGTATATATCGGAGTTACAAGTTATGACTTGCTATCGCTGCAGCGCTACCGAGCGCTTTCTACGTGACACTGACAACTGACGGAGTATATGTGTTCTTTGCAACTGATGAACGAAGAGTGAACGTGTTGCGACAAGTTTCTTCTTTTTTATTTATTTATATTTTACATTCGTAGATTTGCTCCGACTCCGACTCCGATTCACCTCCGACTCCGCGGAGGTCACTACGAGAACCTCCGACTCCGATTCCGCCTCCGATAAATCCACCTCCGTAACATCCCTACTTTTGACTACATACATCCATCTTGCCAGTAAAAGGTAACATGCGCCGTATGACATGTATGACACGAAGTAGACGCAATGTCGGAAAGCTGATACATTACGTTAGCTTTTCCATAGTAAATATAGGCTGAGCAGATAGTTTTTTAACATGGCCCTATCTGGTGTTCGTTACGTTTGTGGCGCGACCACCGACAACTACTTGTCCATCACCTGATTAGGGAGCCAGTGAGCCACACAATCAAACAGAGCCGAAAGCGAGTACTATTGCAAAATAATATTATCGCGTGTTATTATCAGTATGTATCTGTACCGCAATATCGCTCCACACTTCAAATATAATAAGTAGGTAATTCGTATATTTTTCACGTTGTTTGTTAATTAATATTTACTTAAGTCGCGAGTTACTTACTGTTCGTACGTATATTTGTACGAGAATCATGTACCGACGCTGATAAGTGGCTGCTACTATGTAATGAAGGCAGGCTGCACTGAACGAGTGTGTGCGTAGTAATCAATGCATCGACTTGTGTCGCATGCCGCGTGGGCTGCCTTACTGACTGAAATGAAGCGCGGCGCGTACAATGTGTGTGTTACGTCAAATCTGCAACTGCCTTGCTTGTGGAGTTTATATTTAGTTCTATGATATTTGGTAATTTTCACTCCATTTAATCATTTCAGTATATGGAACGACACAATTACCACTTAGTCTATTCACCAATTATAAGAAAACTCCAATAATTCCTTTTCCTCGCAGAATCTCAAACATTCCGACAAAAATACGACCTCTTGCTAATCTTGCTAGAGGTACATTATGTATCGTAAAAATAAATAAAATTGTCGTGTTTGTTGTCGACGCGGTTTATAGCAACCGCGTGTCTCTTAAAAGCTTATTATCTATCAGATAGGTGATGCTTGGTTGTAGTAGTGTCTGTTGCGGATGCCAGTGTGCTGCTAACATCAGAGTTCGGAAGCTGTACGTGTGGATGGGCCGTAGATATTCCGACCACGTGCACGTGTGTATGAGCAACTATAATGTAGCTAGTTGGCGCAATGCCTGGCCGGCCATGCGAGTGCCGCTACCGACTGGTGTTTGGTGACACTACACTCCAACTGCACAATCACATTACTAGCCCGTACTAACTTCTAGCCCGTAGGAAAGGAGAAGAGTTCAGTTCAGAAACTCTACTTCTTTATGTGTCAACAACAAATATGTATCACCAGTACATACAAGACCTCTTAAGTTGACTTTCTTACGTAATCAAGGCTACTGCAGACTACGAGGGGTGATCCAAAAGTAATGATAATCGATTATTTCCAGTGCACATAAAAATCCACAAAATATATTAAATAATTGCCACACTACCCACTAAGTCAGCCTAAAAAAATCATATAAATAGGCCATGATTTCCGGGAGCTACATTCATTTGAATACGAGCTGTCGAAGAGTTAACATCAACATGGAGAAAAACGAAATCAGAGCAGTGATCAAGTACCTCTGTTTGAAAAAAATGTCTACCAAAGACATACACAGCGAGTTGGTGGAAACATTGGGGGACTCTGCTCCTCCATATTCTACAGTTGCACGCTGGGCTAAGGAGTTTAAGCTGGGCAGAACATCCATGGAAGATGAACATCGCGAAGGACGCCCATCCACGTCCCTCACTGAAGATAACGTGAAAAAAGTTGAAGATGTCGTATTGGCAGATCGAAGAGTGACCATCAGGCACGTAGCTGAGATCACAGGGATCTCATATGGCAGTGTCCAAAGAATCTTTGCGAATGAATTGCATATGAAAAAGGTCTCTGCGCGTTGGGTACCGAGAATGTTAACAGACGAGCAAAAGAAAAAACGAGTCGACATTTTGAGGGCGAATCACGAAAAGCTTCAAGCTGACCAGGCAAATTTTTTGTTACGTTTCGTGACCATGGACGAGACCTGGATTCACCATTTTGATCCTGAAACTAAACAGCAATCAATGACTTGGAAACGAGCCTCCTCACCGACGCCGAAGAAATTCAAAGTGTCAAGTTCGGCAGGGAAGGTTATGGCCTCCGTTTTCTGGGACGCTGAAGGAATAATAATGGTGGAATATTTGGAAAAGGGGGCCACTATTACGGGCTCTTACGCTCTATGCTGACCAAAAATGAAGATTGCGGGAGGCCATCAAAGAAAAAAGACGCGGTAAACTGCGCGCTGGAGTGTTGTTTCGCCAAGACAACGAACCGGCTCACAAAGCCGCAGTTGCGATGGCTGCCATTCAAGAAACGGGTTTTGAATTGGTCGAACACCCCCCCCCCCCCTATTCGCCAGATCTAGCTCCCAGCGACTTCTATCTCTTTCCCCGGCTCAAGGAACACCTCAGAGGCAATAAATTTGAAGACGATAGCAAAGTGATGGCTGCTGTTGAGGCTTTTTTAGAGGGTCAAGACAAAGATTTTTTTTGTAAAGGAATTATGGGTTTAGAAAAAAGATGGACTAAATGTATTGACTTGTTAGGAGACTATGTAGATAAATAAATTATATTTTTAACTATAATCATCGTGTTTAGTATTCTTTATCATTACTTTTGGATCACCCTTCGTAGTTCTGATTCCTATCGTGAGCTTTTTGATGACTAGCAATGCCAAATTTAGTTTCGCTAACCAATTCCATACTACGCGTAAGTGTAAGAGGGCTTCGGGCGACATTTACGTAAGCAACGCTTTCACAGGACTTATGCCGCATAAACTTAGTGTCTTTATAAAGGACTCCGTTTAACATGTCTCCATCCTTCACATGTTCTTTCAACCACGATGTCAACCCACTTTTATTTGAGTAAAGGTTTCGGTCAAACGTCTATTGAATAAATAATTATTTAAGTAGGTACACGAATCTAGAAAAAAGCACGCAACGGTAAATATTTTGTTACTTTAGCAATGTTAACTAATAGGCGCACGGGTAGTTCACAACAATCATAAGTATTTGTCGTCGGCGACCTCCACCAACAGACGTAGACGTAGGTAGCGAATTATTTACTAATCGCCATTGATTTTTACCAACGGTTTGGCTATATATATAAACAACTACAACACTGAGAGTTACTCGATTTGATTATTTGTTTGTAATGGACTCCAGCCCAGACACCGCAGAAATAAGACTCCAGCTGAGTCACTTGGCTGGATGTCGTTATCCAATGGACGAAATACTCAGTTTGGAAATTAGCTAGGCTAGGCTGGGCAAATACCAGGCTGCTAAGTCTGAGGACTCTCTCAAATCTGAAGAACTTGTTTCAATCAAAATAAATATAAGTTTAATTTGCAGCGTAACGAACGAATGTGTCCTCAGATCCGCAGCGTCCATTATTGACATCATCTACAGCACACGGACACAGCGCAGTAACACTCACTAGTCTAGAGCAACGCGACGTACGCGACCGATAATGTATCATTACGAGTATAAACGATTGCGAATCACTGCTCGTAGATATAAGCTGCTGGCATGACCTGGCGACCTGTCGCCTGTTATCGCCATAGTAGGCCTCTGCCAGGCGACACCAGTGACGACACACAAAACTTTTACATCAATTACACGCCTTCTGTTTTGATCACTACAACACTCCAATACAATTTTCACAATTGCATGACAGAGACCCAGGACCTCACATCTGACAGCTGCCGCTGAGTTAAATACAAAACAATGGAGGTAATTATTATGCGGTAAATCCGTACATATATGATGCCGTTAATACGTCTCCTAGGTTCCTGTTCCCAGACAACGCTAAACTTCACGGTTGTCGGCTGTTAAAAGGACTGACGGAACTTGGTCCGTGCATCTTTTGCACTGTTTATGAGAGAACCGGTTTCATCTAATATAGGTATTATCAACGAAGTGGGGTGAGCAAGCGATGCTCCGAACAGGAACACATATATATTTAGATATCATCATCATCATCAGCCAGAAAACGTCCACTGCGGAACGAAGGCCTCCCCCAAGGGGGGGGGGGGGGGGGTCCATAATCCCCACGCTTGGCAGGCGGCTTGGGGATCGCAGTGGCTCACCGATTAGTAAGAGGACGCTGCTGCCCGTCCGCCGATGTCTGGCCGCAGTTTTAAAACGTACCCGGGTCTAGATATATTCTATATCTATTTAGATATATTTAGGAAAAAAAAAAACTGGTGGGAGGTCGCGTGTATTACGTTTGATGTGCTACAGTGTGAAGTCTTAGATAGAGCTCTCCCCCGACCTATCATAATTAGTCGACAAGCAGTGGCGTGTGGTTCATAAAGACAAAAAGACACTGCCTACCCTACATGACTCAGATAAATATTTATTACGATATATTTGAGGTGGCAAATCATACATCATCAACGGTTAGTCGACTCTTCGCGTGACAAGAGGGCTGGCCTCTACTTCGGTCAGAGAATCAGCATTGCCATCCAACGTCACAATGCCGCCAGCGTTCTGGGCACTTTTCCCGTTGACAGCGATGTGGAAGAATTTTACGATGCCCTATGATTTCGTCTCCTCACCGTTTTTAACAGTTTATACTTTTATTTATATGTTTCTAGCTTGTTATCGATTTTACATCATTATTTAATCGACAAGACGACGAACCAAAACCAAAATGCAGTTGGTATCTTTGGTAAGTAAGCTTTTAAAAAATTTCTGCCTTCCCTGTCTAAAAACTCTGTGCACGCCACTGTCGACGAGACGAGGACAACATAGTGTCACACAGTCAGTCTCCCCCGGGTTACCGTACCGTAGTTTACTCAAGGGTCAGTGCCTTCTCAACAGTTCTGTTTTGATAACAATCAGATCGGTAGGCGACGATGGATACCTGGTCATTTGATGTTGTGAAAACTAGCAACAAGAGGCAAAGTCCCTTAACACAATCTGTGAGACCAGTTTGCCATACAACGCGTCCCCCACAAGCACATGCAGTATCATTGTTCTGGTTTATTTATAAACTAAGTTATGCACATCATTCATATTATACAACGTTTATATTCCGCCAGTAGTACAACTTTGTTGCGCGCTAAACATGCCAAACATGTTTACGTTAAGTAAATGAATGGCTTTTTTTATGCATGCCGTAAGCCGTTCAATATAATGAAGTTGCTAATATTTTAATGTCATGTCATGTTCCGTGTTCGTCGGCCTAGTGAGTTCGACTACGAATTCTTGATTCTATTCTTAATTCGGACAGTGTTCGTAGTTAATTATTATTATACATATTCTGTCACCCGTGGTTGTCCAACTGCAGAGCAAAGGCCTCACTACCTTCTTCCACTCTCGGTTCAAGGATTTCTGCGGCCAATCGATACCTAATTGATTAATAGTCACTATTTTTTTCCAGTTGTGAGTATATTTAGATTGACTAAAACGGTGTACCGTTCTATAACAAACTACCTATAACCGATCTTACTGTTCTCATAAGGAAGGCCTATCAAAGACTATGTTGACGATACAGACGTGTGGCGCTATTTTCTGCACATGTGGCCTCCCTGGTTAACCATTGTATCTACTAGTTCTAGTTTAAATTAGGTACGCTTCACATGTCTCAATATTTATTTATTTAAATCAATTACAATGAACGGAGTTGTGCCCCGGAATTGACTTCTTCTCGAAGATTAAAAAAAAGTAAACATTATTATTCTGTCGCACATCGACTATACATTAGCAGTAACTGGCGCCCCTGGCTCTGTCATAAGCTAGCTAAACGGATACCTAAATGTCTAAAACGGTCACAATGTGCACAAGAGAACCTCGCCTACAGAGATCAGGTCAGACGGGTATCATTCAGTGTTAGTTTTATGAAGTAAGCTGAACGGACGGCGTCGCGTCGCTCGTCGCGCCACTGACCCATTCATATTCATGGAGCGGGCTTACTGAACGATTGACCGGCATATCGTACAGTAACTATAACACGACACCATTACCACGACCCTGTCTTTGTCCTGACTGTATGCGTGTTTGTGAGAGCGCTGGTTTTACTTGCTTTGTGTAATAAACTTAAACCATACTTAAAAATGAATCAAGTTATGCGATTTATTGGACAAGAAGCTCTCTCAATCGACGCTTATCTAACATTAATTTATGACACTCAGGATCTAAATGAAAGCACGAGTCATGCACGCCGCCATCCCTACTCGTATATCACTCATTACCATCATGTAACTGTCCTGTGAGCGAGGGCAGCGCGGCGTGGGCCACGCTCATGCTGAACCATGAGCTGGTGCGTCCTGCCACGTAAACTTTCACGGTGTACATCGATACGAATAGGAACCCTACTCCTATTTAGTGTTTGCAAATCTGCAAGAACTGCCAAAAAGAGAAACAGTGTCTGCCAACCAGGTTGATGCACGCCGAGTGAGTCCTGTCACACTGTTAACACCGCTTCCAGTCACCACTAAGCACTGGGGGCTCTGGGCGACCCAGTTACACAGCACAATATCTGTGGCACGAGCATCGCCAGCAGGCTGGCGTGGGCAGCTAGAGCGGCGTACCTAGGATGCTTGGAGCTTGCCTTATTATTTATCACAAATTATGCACATAGAAACGGCTATTAACGACATATTTACAGCAATAAATGTAATTGATAGTGACAACAAGGCTAAGGCCGGTATCGATATCGGCGCAGCCTCATGTACGCTGATAACAGATAACTCCGCCGATAGCGGTGTATTGTGTTATCACAATTAATATAACACAAGCACAACGCCGCACGTCGCGTGCCTGAGCATTCCGCTGTCGCTGGCCCGCTGGGGACAAACGCTGCACTTCACCGGCCGATGGACCCGAGACCGCTCACAGAGATGCGCAGATTTATTTTTTGGAAATGTAATACATATTGCGTCTCACTTAGCTTTCTTAGGTCTTGCAACGGCGATTTAGCAACATACTTTCGAAAAATTTAATAATATCATATCTAATCTCTGACTAAGTCGTACGTAGGGGCTCGTGTCACAATACGCGGTGGTGATGATACAGCATTGACCCAAATGTGCGTCGATTTATATTGTTATATTGTCGCCGGATAAGGTTCACAACTGGCATGCTATACATAGGGCACATTATCTCACTAAATTCTACCTCCATCAACTCCGCAATATATACTGTTATGTATGTCGTAGGTAACGAGCGCGGGCTGCGCCACCCGCATACTTCGTCCCTTAACGCCACGCGAAAATAAAGCAGTGTGCAACCGACTACCGAGTTTGTCGACGAATGTCTGTCATCCTCGTTCAAGTACTCAACATATACTTCATAGATAATTCCACATAATCCAGTAGTTGATGAATCAAGAACGTGTTCGTCTGTCTGTGCCGCCGCGCCGCACTCGCTCCCTATCAGTCGGTCAGTGTCAGCGCGTACACAATACAGTATCAAAATATGGGTAGTACATAGTTGTTATTATACTATACTACTGCATATCCTACCATTATATAGGCGTGCTAATGTTATGTTATATTATAAGTAAAAGTGAAAATGCTACATTCGTTTTCACATTAAATTATAATTATAATATTAAGGTTTCCCTTCAAGGTATTATTTCAACTCCTTTTATTTTCGCTTAAACCTGCGCTTAAACAAATGCAAATTTTGTATTAGAATAATTTATTATATGTATATTTTGGGTACCATACAATATATACTGCATTAAGGTAGTGCTGCTGAGACAGTTGCGTTGATCGCGATCGTAGGCGTGTTGTCGTGTCATTGTCGTGTCGTGGCTGGTGCACTGATCAACACGCACTCACTGGGCCGAGGTTCGTCGTAAACGAGAAGTAGGGAAGAAAGTAAAACAGTTTATATCATGAGTCAGAGCACGGTCATAATATCATATACTTAGCAATTCCTAGAATATCGAATATAACAACAGCTTACACCAATTTGTAATTTCCTTCATCGTTGAGATTGTTAAATTGTAGAGGTAAATACATTCACAGCAGAGTACTTTATAAGTACTGGAAGCCCAGGTCGGCGTGATCGTGACGTCATGAGGGGGGAACGTATGTACGTACGTACGACGCCGACGCGCGACGTGATGAGTCGAATGTACGATGTAGTCACGGTACTTCGTTGGCGCTTCTTTGTAGTTAAATGGCTACTCAATAACACCGATTACTTATCAAAGCGTCCTATATTTGAGCAAGTAATACACAACTTACAGCTATGGACATGGCTTAGTTTGCCGAGCCCATTATGGCGTTCGGCGAAGAATTAGGAACAGGCGGGGTCGCGACCTTGTCCTTACGACGCGACGCGCAGTCGCGGCACGAGCCGACAGCTCATGAACCACAGCTGTTATCGAATAGCCACATTTCGTTCCGAGATTTCTCCAATTCAATCATTCTTGCACAATTTTGACAATCCATTGTGACAATGCATTTTATATAAACCATCTCATGATTTAAAGGTTTAGCTATCTCATTTGCACATGAAAAACTTTCCACTAGACCCTACAGTCTTCCGAGATCGGTCAACAAGGGATTACGTACGTTGATGCAGTTTACTAGGTTCCGCACATTTTAGATACCTACTGTTAGTAATGGATTTATGTATAAGGCGAGTCCTAGACAGATGAACAACAGATTTTCTATTGTGTTGCATGACGGATTAAATTGTAGAATGTTGTATCTATTGAAGGTGCTTTGAAGAAAATGTTATAGGCGAGCGGAACGGTAGCGCCGCGCCCGCACCGTGTAAACACACTACTGTCCAGTGTCGCCAGCCGCGGGCGCGGGCGCAGGCGCGGACCGCGATACCAGCCACCGCATACACCAACACAAACAGAAGTATTACTCCAAAAATCACTGGCCTCAACATTCGTATACAACATTCTAACCGGAAACAGTTGAACTTCAAGCCAATCTGTGTCAAAAATGTCTGTAGTTTTATAAAGTTAGGTTAGGTTAGGTTAAAAGTATTTGAAATGAGATCGACATTGTTGGACCACGTGATTGTTTCATATCCATGCCTACTAAATGACTTGAGTTTACTGTACACTGTCACTTTGGGATATAGGGAGCAGAAGTCCACTGGTTATACTAACTGGTTCAGTATTTGGCGAGCGTGTTGTCGTCCGAGTATTGTATGGAATGGAACTCCTGTGGTTATGTATTTAGTGGCGGTGTGCCCGTGTGTTCTTGCATAGTAATCAGCGCGTCAATATTGGTACACACGTAACACACACTTTGAGCCAAACGGTTCCATTAATTGTTTGTTTATAATATAAGAATATTTACTAATTAAATACATTTCTGTTTCGAGCATCGTAACTGTTTATTTAGTTCCAAATTCTCAAGCATTGTAATGAAGAGAACCGTTAGTACCATAAGGAGAAGCAAAGATTACTTACAGCTTACAAGAAAGATGCTAAGATCAGTTCAGTGTTAGGCTGGTTACCGGCAGGAGTATTAGTGCGAAAAACCTTTGCGAGTATCACAACGCAACTCGACACGACGAGTCCACGAACGTCCAGCCAGGAGGCTGGTATAACTTTTGGAAGCTGTGTTGACACAAAGATGTATATGCAAATAAGTACAGTACGCGACAGCGCAAGAGTCTCGTCGAGGTATATGAGGCGAAGGGAGCCTGCTCTTGTACCGTCAAACTAACCGTTGTTATCATCGTTATGGTTGTTGGAGGTGCACGGCGCACTCCTGCGCTGCCTCGCGCTGTATGTGAATGTATGATGGTTACCTGAGCAGGCCCTCCCGCTGCACCATGTACCGAAACGTCTCGGAGATGGAGCCGTTGTGAGCACTCCGTAAAGACTGCATCCGAGTCTGCAACAATACAACCAACATTAGACAAGCGACGCTCTCGCAAGCTTTCCTCCCCAGCACGCACGCGTAGGATCTGCTACCGACGTACATACTTTTTATTACCATATTAGATGTAGGCAGTCAATGTATAGGTACATAATAATATTAGGCATTACGCTGTACAATGAGTTCTCGGTTATTATGTATTTAACACAAGTGACACCTCAAAATTCTTTCCGTTGTACCGACAAGCATACAATTTTTACAATCATACAAATATTATCGGTAGCAACCTGTAATTCACTCTTTAGCGAGTGTATAATTTTTTCCGATGATTCTACAGTGCCGGTAAAAAGATTGCAGTTTACTTCGTCACAAAACACACAGCGCCGAACTAACAATATTTTTTAATCACGGGATATTAACGAAGAGCGTGTAATTTAGGCTTCACACAACACATGTGATCAGGCATCAGGTTGACATTGAGAAGTTCGTTATATAAACTGGTGTACACTTCAATGGATCATTACTATTCGGATCAGTAGCGACAATGTGTGTCCGGGTGGTGGTGCTGATGGTGATGGCGTGCGCGACGGCGGAAGCGGTCGCCATGGACGAAGACATGGCGGAACTGGCGCGAATGGTGCGCGAAGGCTGCGTCGAGGAAACGGGCGCCGACGTCACGCTCGTGGAAAAGATCAACGCCGGCGCGGACCTGATGCCGGACGAGAAGCTCAAATGCTACATCAAATGCACCATGGAGACGGCCGGCATGATGTCGGATGGCGAGGTGGACATCGAAGCCGTGCTGGCGCTGCTGCCGCCCGAGCTGGCAGCACACAACGCGGGCCCACTGCGCGCCTGTGGCACCAAGACCGGCAAGGACCACTGCGACACCGCTTTCCTCACCCAGGTCTGCTGGCAGAACGCCAACAAGGCCGACTACTTCCTCATATAGATAGATGGCTTATCATAATAAATCACTTACACTTCCTTTTTGTGATGTTTTTGGTACTTCATCAGTATATCAGCCGTAACATTCACTGTTAGAAATTCTTCCCTAGACTTTAACAGATAGTTTTATGCCATAAATCATCCACCTTTGTGACTTTGTTAATTTTCTTTGATTTTCTATACTAATATTATAAAGAGGAAAGATTTGATTGTTTGTTTGTTAGTTTGCATTGAATAGGCTCCGAAACTAATAGACCGATTTGAAAAATTCTTTCACCGTTGGGAAGCTACGCTATCTCCGAGTGATATAGGCTATAATATATTGTCAAAAAAATTTGGGATCCTTATTAAAACTTCAATAATGTAACCCAAGGTGTAAAAAAATTACAAATTCCTTACATCGCGTGCGCTGCTAAAACTATTGATGATAGAACAAAATAATGTACTACGACTTTGTAGAACACATCATTATCTACAAAAATTGTCGCGACAGCATATGTCTAACTATTATAGTTATGTCACAAAAAGTGTTATTTTATTTTAAAAATTTAATTGAAATGCCGCCGCTAGAAAAGGCTCTTTATTTGTACTTTGGTATTGATCCTTATCTAAATAAATTACTTCATATTCAAAAATTGCTTCAATACCTTTATATAACTTTTAGAATTATTCAATTCGGACATTCCATTCGAAAGATATCACGAGTTCAAAAATGTAAGTACATATTAGAAAAAAGTCGTGTGGTCGCCGCTCACTCCGCTCGGTTAACTATGCGATGTAGGCGTCACTGGGCTACGGGAGGGGAGTCAATGTTATAGCGCATAGACTACTTTTTATCCCGGAAAAATGTACGGGTTCGTAATCGACGCGGGCGAAGACGCGGGCGAAGCCGCGGGCGGAAGCTAGTACTTCAATATTATTTTCCGTTTTCTTTTTCCAGTGAATATTTTATTATGATTTAATGGAATGTTTAATATAATGTCGTTTAGATATTGGATTTGCAATTATATAGGTATAGCACTCTACTTTTCCTTATAGGAAAAAACACTTAAGCCAACTTGAATAAATTCTTGAGCACAATCATTAAGAATATTATGGCTCTGTTCAACTTATGTAATATTACATTTATTTATTACAAATTAATTTCAATTATGATATGAACTTGTAACTATTGGTTATCCCAATCAACCATCCCTTAATTCAGATAAATATACTTCTAGGTGTGATAGATCTAGGAGTGAGATTATGTGATAATATACATAAGTATTACTTTAACATAAATAGAAGGAATATTAGAAACAATCAAGGTGGAATTATATAAAAATATCGACATTGATATTATCATTCATATTAAATTAATGTTAGTGAGTCACATAGAGCACTCTGTTTACATGTTCTTTACATTACACTAATAGACTGATTAATATAAATTGTCAGAAGCTAAATATTGTGTTTCCTTTACTTCTTTAAATATGAGTATAATGTATAAACTACATATCGAAAACTGACCAACAGTACGCATTCCCCACAACAATAGTTAGGTAATTATATTTTTCCTTATTATATTTTAAACATTGATAAATATAGACATTAAGGTACATTAAATTCTGAGGAAAGAAAAATAATAATAACTTAAGAGTATCAATTATGTTGTCATGACATAATATAGTATGAGAGAGCACAGGTGCCGCTGTGAACAATTGCAGATTTGTGGTCAAAGACCATATCTTTTAAGGATTTATATAACTTATTTGTGCAATTAATTGATACAAGTGAATTTTGAGTACTAGGTGGACTAACATAGAACCATTTAAAGGTGACTAGGCAAGACAGGGGGAAGTAACAAACAGCTTATGAAGCTCCTGTGCACCAAACAGGAGCTTTAATGTTATAACAATGATAAAAAAAACAACAACTGATTTAGTAAACCAAATAAGAACATTTGTTTTAGTTATCATCACACATTTTTCATAGGGTTTGCAAACATTAATAAATAAACAACAATAATAACATGTTTGTGTCAAGTAGATACTTATACGAGTTATTTGACCATCCATACAGTGTGGGTACAATATTTACAAAAAGGTGTGACAATGATACAGCTCAGCAGATTCAATTGCAACCTCATTGTAAATAACAAGCCATCATACTTGTGCATCAAGGTCATGTTTTGGTTCACATGCAATACACATGTCTAGTGTGCAGATACATAAAACTGTGTTAATTCCTTGTAATATTATGTAATAACAATTATGTCAGTTAATATGAGTTCAAATACAGTTGTGCAGTACTTACAGGACTGTTATTAGACAGAAATTATTACATTAGCATACTTGCTTGCTTGCTTGGAGATTTGGATAAGATATGAGTTTGATACAATATAGTTTGATAAATTAGTAAAAACCAGTTTTGCAACCATATTACAAATAAGTATTAACAATATAATCAAAATTGGTGGTTATCATACAACGTGTAAAGGTCACAATATTAGGATCGCCGACACATTTGATGTTCTGATAGTCGGTAAATAGGTAATTGACATGATTTTACATAACCAGAGATCGCAAATTGGTGGCGTAACAGGCCAGCCGACCGAACTGTCATAATGATTAGGTTAGGTTGGAAAAGAATGAGATTAGCAGCAGCATCTGGGCTCGCCCAGCGGCTGCTGGCCATGCTTACCTTTACGGAGTCGAGCGGGTACATTATGCAATGCTCCATGACCCCCGCTATTGCTCCGGCAGTCATGTGTGTGACGGAGTTTTGGGTCGGAAGGGTTTCATAGTCCTCAAAGTTCATAATACTCACTGAATACTGACACTCAGCACAAAAAAAAACACTGTAGTAGGAAAATTTACAGGGATTTCAATTTTGCTTTACCGAATTAGAAGTATCATTTTCACCAACTATTTTTGTCACAAGTCATCCGAAATTTAGAACAATCAAAATTGATCCCATAAATGCGACTCTCAAGCACGCGCGACTTTTGCGGTATTACAGAGTAATAAGAACTTTCTTGTCATTCGGTCATTTATAATCTGTATGATAGTGATGCCTATAACATCATATAAGTCTCGATATAAATCGACTAAGCAGTTTAAAAATTATAAAAACTATATGATATAAATACATACATATAGATATTATAAAAAATTATCTTGAATTCTGTTTTCTAAATAGACTGAAAATAGTTGCATAGAACGGTTAACAGAGCTATTTTTATTATTTATATTTGTGTTTAACCAGGTTTGACCATGCTTTTCAATAAAATAAATCTTAGATAGAAGTATACTCTCTGATAAAAGAACATCAATGGTTAAACTTAAAAAAATATGTATTACGGTCGAATTTCGACCGTAATACTACTTTTCGACTACTAGTAATTATAAATAGGCCAGTGTTTAGAGTTTGGTGGGTTGGTATTATAGTAACTTTAACTAAGATGCATATAAGTTCTTCTTCTTATGTAAGAGCCTTGCTCTTGTCGGTGTAGCTGATGAAGTTCTTTACATTTTTCTCTCTCCAGTGCAGTCTCCTTTACCTTTTTAAACGACATGACTGTAACCTTTTCCTTTATTTTGCTCATGTAACTTGTTTAAAAGTTATTATGAGGTAATTTAATTTGGTGTGGAAGTTTTTTAGGTACCTACATCCCTTCTTTGTTAATATTATCTTTTTTTTAAAGCCTTAGTCCTCACTTGGAATAATTCCTGTATCGCGGGTGCGTTTACAAATACAAATATTTACATGGACATACACCCAGACCCGAAACAACTATTTGGAGATCATACGTTGCACTATCTCATGTAGTTCATTGGTTCAATGTCAATAATCTTCTCCTTAATGAGAAAAAAACCAAATGTCTTAAATTTTCAACGCCCAATGTCCGACAAGTACCAATAAAGGTTGAATTGAATGGAGTGGAACTGGACATTGTGGATTCAACTGTTTTTCTAGGCATCACTATAGACGCCAAACTGCAATGGGGCCCGCAAATAAACAAATTATCGGGTAGGTTTAGATCGGCCGCGTTTGCTGTCAAAAAAATTCGGCACTTAACTGATGTGAATACAGCCAGAATAGTTTATTTCAGTTATTTTCATAGCGTTATGACTTACGGCATCCTCCTCTGGGGAAACTCTGCAGACATCAATACTTTATTCGTCTTGCAGAAAAGGGCTGTCCGAGCTATTTATAATCTTGGTCCAAGGGTGTCGCTGAGACACAGATTTAAGGAAATTAATATTCTAACTGTAGCGTCACAATATATATTTGAAAATTTAATATATGTTTATAAAAATATTTCGAACTTTGTCAAACTGTCTGATACTCATTCTTTAAACACTAGGAATAAACACAACCTTGCTGTACATGCTACGCGCCTCCACAGAATAAGCAACTCGTTCATGGAACGATGTATACGCTTTTACAATAAACTTCCCAATGATATACGTAATTTAACATTAAAGAAGTTCAAAATTGTAATTAAATCTAAACTTTGTAAAAAAGGATACTATAAAATTTCGGACTATTTAGATGACAAAAACGCTTGGGATTGAACCGCTCTTTAGCCTGTCCTTTTTTTTATATAAATTTTTTGCCATTAATTATTATATTATTTACTTCATTATTTTGATATTGTAATGTCGTTTAAATTGAAATGATTTCTTATACAATATAACCGCTATACATTGTAAATGTGAGTGAGATCTAGGCTGAACGCTCTTAATTTCATTAATTCTCACGATAACTGATGCATGCTTGCACTCTGTTGCGACAGGTTAGCTCAAATAGTTATGGCACTTTCTTCAAAAGGCTATTCCACCCTATATTTGTCTCACATAAACCCTTACATCATTACAATCTGTCTGGACTTTAAAATAGACTTTGACCCCTGAGTTTGTTTCGGCGTTTCTTCTCAGGGATAGTCATAGGAAATGCCGACGCCATCTAGTTTAAAAAAGACGTGTAAAAGTGACTGAAAAATCCTAATTGCAAAATAAATAATTTCATTTCATTTCATACAAATATTTGTTCCGTGCGGGAACCGAACCTGCGACACGTAGTGCAGCAGTCGATCTCTCAACCAATGCGCCAATAGTGTCGTCAAAATCGTCATCTTAAAGCTTTAATCATGTTACTCCGTTACTCTAACGACATATTATTTCGTTGCTCCGTATTAGGTCACGTTTATCCCATTTGAACCTCACATACATAGGTTTTCACCAGCCATTCAATTTATATCGAAACACTTTTAAGGGGTGCAGGTAGAAAAAAAATACAAGATTAATCGGAAATGCAAGTTTATTACTTTAAAAGCATATAGTCTCCACGTTAAAAATCAGTGATAAATTCCTCTCACTCATCTCTCAAATCGCATGAATATTAATTATGTATGTAGTGATAGTCGCGTACGACAGTATTAAATCTGGAACGAAGACGGCGCATCCCGAACTGGATCTGGTGACGTCACGACGTGCACGCATGCATGCGACACGTGGTAACGACTGTAGCGCATGCACGTTTGCACGCGCTAGCCGCCCAGCAGCACTCTATTGTATACAAAGCGAAAAATATTCACAAGTTCGGAAGCGCACTCCAGTATACATACAGATAGCATTATTACAAAATAAACTCTATATATACATCTAGATACAATTCAATATAAATAATTTAACTCTTTCTCTCATTCACATACATGCATTGAAAGCTGGCATTGCTTATGATATTTTCAATAGTTTCGTGAAGATATAATATTCCAAATGGTAATCAATCAAACGAGTCCATGTGGATCAGTGTCTACAGTAAGAGATTGTTCTGTCCGATGGGCACTCGTAAACAGGTAATACATAAAATTTTAGACATCCTAACATGATTAAACACATTCATAAACTGGCTTATTCCACTATTCCCCCTTGAATTTCCCCCTTAGGAGGAAAAGTGGAAATTTCAAATCCAGAAATCCCCCCGGTATTCCCCTTAGGGAGGAAAACTGTAATCGACAAAATTGGCTTATTCCACTATTCCCCTTAAGGTTCCCCTTGGGGGTGGGGGGGATTGGAACCTCAAAACAAAAATCCAGAAATCCCCCTGAAATTACCCCTTAGGGGGGAAAACTGGAATCGAAATAATTCAATGTCCAGAAAACCCTTTTGAACATTAAATATTTTAAAACAATGGGTGTAACTACTCTCACTTTGCGGTTTCTTCGCTACTGCGAACAAAGGATGCCGATGCTTTGTTTACAGAATTTTGGAGTTATAGTAATAGGTCGCAATTCATTGAAAATTACTGGTTCTTTATTTTATGCACGTACAGCTACTTAAGTTTAAACACAATACAATAATAAATTCTTTAAAACAATCAGCATAACTACTCACATTTTGCGGTTTCGTCGTTACCGGCGAAAAAAGATGCCGATTCTTTATTTACATATACAGCAATTATTGCAGATTATTAAAAATTACCCGTAGGTAATTTAGAGAGGGATTCTCTTCTAGGGGGGAAAAGTTGAATACGCCCAAATGAGAAGGGGAATTTCTGGATTTATTTTAAATTAGGGTTCGGTTTTCCCCCTGAGTGGGATTTTCTTAGGGGGGAAAAGTGGAATAAGCCAAAAAGAAAAGGGTATTTCTGGATTTATTTTAAATTAGGGTTCGCACCTGAGGGGGATCTCTTAGGGGGGAAAAGTGGAATAAGGCCATACTTTACAATCAGATGTTGACTTTACTTTCATACTCCTATGATAAAATAAAACAGTTAAATGTTTGTTCCGTAAAACGATCCATGGTTTTGTTTTCAGATAATAATTCTGCATACATAGGGCCAATATTGCTTAAAAAAAAATTGTACTTGTCTACAAATTAATATAATTTACATATATTTAAGAGATGGTCCGAATGCTAAATGCTTGAAAATAGATTTCAAATTCAATCTCTTTTTACGAATCGATAAATGTGTGGTTACAATGTTCCAGTGCATTAGGTAAGTAGGATCGAGATACGGTACTCGTGAAGATTTGATTATGTTTGCAGTAAAGCTAAGCAGGTGAAGATGTGTTAGCTGCTTGTAATATATCACGTGAACACCGTAATGTCACATCACAAACGCTTCAACTGAACGCTTGCGGTGTCACTCTACGACTATGAACTTCGTTCTCCACTCCGGCGCAGTTTGCAGGCCCCGCGCTCGAAGGTACTCTTTTCGTAATGGTAACAAATTAGGCATATCAATTGTATGTAAGCTATCTACTTTTACCTTATCATATACATATTATCGTAAGCCATCAAAATGCCGAATAAAAAAAATACAATACTTTCAATACAATTTCATCTATATTGCAACCAAAAATAATATCTGCCTAGAATAAAATTAAAAACAACGACGTATTTATAAAAAAGAGTGTGGCACAGCTCGCACGCGTCGATGTGACGTCACAGCGAGGCGTGCGAGCCGCGCCGCTCCCACACCCGTACACTCGCACACACACACACGCACGCACACACGCACATCGTTATGACGTGCAGACTGCCGCCATACATTACCCGAGTAGTGCGACTCGCTGTAGCGGTGTCAACTAACAGTGAGTACTGTGTCTCGTTGATACAGTACCAGCAGTCATCGCGGGACGCTCACGCGTTACATATTATGACATTTTATTTGTGTTCTGATTACAATCTAACATTATATGATAGAATCACGTCCCGTCCCCACTCGCACCTCAGTGAAATAAAATATTTCTCCACTACCCACAAAAGCTACACTTATAGCTACCGATACATAGCGATATACTCATCTATGTCCCAACTTAAAACTAAATCAAAATATTTATCTTATATATCGTAATATATTTGGTTCTCACTAAAGTAAAATGAATTCCACGCGTCCACACAAATCACAATATAATTATATAATATATAGGTATCTGTATAAATCTCTATAAACAAGGCATCGTTATGTCAATGCGGTGCGACCAAGTGACACTTGAGTCTCGATCAGCTATTTATATGATATTATAATAATAATGTTCAGAGAAATCGAGTTTAGTGAGGTCGGCAGGTTCCATGAACCCGCGGCCGCACCGCACCCGCAGTCATTATGCTAAGTAAAATATATTATTATGTGAACGCTATAATATCATTACACCGTGAAGTAAGACGCGTACGACGGAGACGGGGAGCGCCTCCCGTCCCAATACTAAACATAAAATAATAACAACAATGTACTCGCAGCACGTTAGCAGTACGCTGCAGGGTCACAGGTTGCAGCAACTAGAAGAGGCGCGCGCGCCGCTTGAGCTCGTTGCGGCGCCACTGCGGCAGGCGGTAGAAGTCCTGCCGCCCGATCTGCAGGATGGCCTCGAACTCCGCGTCCGACAGGTGGCGCTGAAACACGCAGCGAATACAGACCGTGTCTAAGAGGACACCTATTTAAAATCAAATCATTTATTCTTCAAACTGGACTATAGAATCGATATTTTCGAACATATTTTTCAACGATAAGTGATTCGCCTGTCTTTGACCGCTTTTTAGGTGTTCTCGGTCGTTTCGGTCCCATATATTGAATTCCCGAGCACGGGGCGGGTCACACACCTCCAGGTTGAGGCGGTCCACGTCGGGCGGCAGGCGGTAGTTGGTGATGAGCAGCAGGTGGTACGGGTACAGCTTGGCGGGCTCGTGCAGCAGGTGCGACGTGGCCATGTTGGGCAGCGAGCGCCGCACGCCCGTCACGCCCACGCCCACGCCCACCCCGCCCGCCGACGTGTGGCGCCCGCCCACGCCCACGCCCACCGCGCTGCTGCCGCGGATCACCACCCCGCCGTCCGTAGTCTGCGAACGACCGACATACAACACGTATCAATATCGGTACCAGCTGTTGTTCATCTGTTGTGGCGATAAAGACACCACCAGAATTAAAAATTTTATTCCAAATCATTTAATCACGATAAATGATTATAATAAATTCTCACTCTTACTTAACAATTAAGTCAAATTAAAGCATAGATTACTCACCACAGCACTTCGATCCACATCAGTTATGGAGCCGGCAGATACTGGAAATTATACCATGTTACTTATATCAAAACATGTCAATTGGTGACTCAAAGAGATTTACGCATAGGCAATGAAAATGTTTCGTACTGCCTAGTTTAGTTAAAGCTAAGCGTACATGCGTGTGGACAAAGGTAATAAAGACAACAAAACATAATACATTGTGTTTGTAATGACCAGCGCGGACGTGCGGGACTTGACTGTGTATGATGGTGTTCACTATGGGTGTGTACGCGTATGCTATTAGAAGAGACTATCCCCAAGCGTACTACTTACTATCATTTATTCTGTGCCGCAAGCCACGATTTAGATACATCAGCGGGATCAGTATTACAAATGATAACTTTATTTTTCGAATGGAACATTACTCTTGATGTTTTATGAATTCACGAGCACGTCGCGTGTCCTATGATACAACTATGTCTCTGCCATAGGATTCAAATTAAAATGATTATGCGCAATTACGAATTCATATAACTCTTATAGTAATCAAAGCACGCCGACTCCCAATTAAAATGGCGTTACAACACAACTCTTTGTATGAAACACTGTCTACATAATATTGCCAAAATCCAAATTGTCTTGGAAATATTTTAAATAAAAATATTAACCATAATACCCATTATATTCAACACAGCTCACATACTTTTTCGTAAAAAATTCATCAACAAGAACAACGATAGAAAGAAAACATAATAATGTATAGTACATAATTGTTGATATAAGTAAGTACATATAGTGCGGTATTGGCCAGGCCGGGAGTGCGGTTGTACTATATATAAGGCAGGTGACTTGTACCAGCTTGCGGCTCGCTCGCTTGACATGTATCAACTGTAACGTACCCGCACTCCTGTTCTGTCGTTTGGAAAGATAAACACATAAATAGTGTGTGGACATACATAAGTACATGTAGTGTGGGTACATAAATAATAGAAAAATATATGAGCATGGCGATGGCGGATGTGGGCGGCGCGGCAAGCGGGCGGCGCTATACTTACTGCACAGTTCCGTCCGCACTGCGCGCAAAACACACAACCACTCTACGTCAGTACGTTATACAAGCTAACGTGTTGAGCCGGGACACACTCCGTCACCGCACCACACGCCTACCTACGCCCACTGAGCTCGCGGGGCGCGTCGTGCGATGACGCGAACGTGCTCCCAGGTTTAGGGCCCCGTACAAGTTACATTTGGAGATACACAGAGACCAACGCCGGCTAGGAAATGGGGACTGAAACTATTAATTGATCAAGGAGCCCTCTGGAGGTCAATGATATCACTATCAAAATAAACATAAATATAATTCGTATGTATACAATACACATATACATAAGTATAGTCGTATTAACAGTCAGCTACAGCCAGTACACAACTCACGTGACTATATGATAGATATTAACATCGTCGTGGGCTTTATTTAAACTGAAACTAACACAAATATAGGTAAGAGTAGCATGAGTAAATCCCTATCACCGCGCGATAAGTAGCCCTTTGTAAAAAGGTAAACACCCACTGTGAGCACGGAATACGTAGAGAATATCAATTTGTGACGCTCCTCTGGGATCCTGATGTACAATACACTTAACAGCAATTGAAACTTGAGGTGCGTTTGACAATTCTGCATATATTTTTGTACCGATATCCACCGACATCGACCGATACCGATATCGATGTTAATATATTGAAGTGTTTTGTGTTTATAAGTTAGGGTCTGAGGTGGGTGACCATGAGGGGATACTTACTATCTGACTTGCCGCTGCTGAAGTCGGTGCTATGCGTCTTGTCTCCCATTCCGCTGAATGTGAAGTCGCCCTACAATACATACATACAAAGGAACCGGTCAATTTATGTTAATAAACAAAACATGGTAAAACACAAAACACACAGAAAAGTCTTATTTTTACTTAAAGTATTCTATAAAATAACGTAGTATCACGCCTGTATTTACCAAAAAATGGTCTCACATCTCGCCGATGCCGTTATTAAGTCCCAAGGAGTAAATAGCGAGCCAATTGCCACTTACCGGACGCAATCACTGTACTAATCAGTAATGTCTTACAGAATAACCCAATAACACTGTCCGACCCGCAGATCTTAGTACTTGGCGATCAGCATGCGCGCTTGCTACATCTAATAAAGGAAGCAGATAAATAAACTAATATGTAAAAATAAGCAAAATGTGTTTCATAAATACAAAAACAAAAAATAATACGTTAAGCTGCTGAAAATGTTTAATTAGGTACGTCGAATAAAGGTGTAAATAGAGTATTATGTAACAAATTAAATATATATTTTAAGGGTTACCATTTCCCGCTTGACAACACAACATAAAGAACTTTATCAGTGCAACATATCCACAAGCCCATAATACGTTTGAAATAACATTGCAATTGTCGGTCCATCTCACGGAGTAAATACAAAGAAGAGATGTTGTAATTAAATTTCCCTATGAAACATTCCAACATCCCGCCCACTTCATTATTTTCCATCTGCCGGTCTATAGCGGAATAAATAATAGACAAATTATAATGAAAAAAATTTATTAGCACAGTTAAATTTCCTGCAAGAATAACTGATTATTAAAAATAACTGATAATTACGGCCCTGTCTTTTTGTTATGTTTACGGTTGTTGTTCATATTTGACGACAGATGGCGGCCTGTTTACAAAATTATATAAAAACCACAAAAATAATATTTTGCCGATTTAAGGATCTTTAGTAATGAATATTGAACAAATTTCAGTACACATGATTATTAAAATATATTAATACTGAGCTCTACGTACCTAAATATTGTTAGTTCCCATGAAACAAAGTGTCGCCATCTAATGTCGGATAGAATTTTATTCGGAAACGCCGACTCTAAGAGATATTTCTAGAAATATTTTAATAAATTACGCACAAAATTATTTACAAATGAAATGTGATGACATCCATAGCATCCATCAGCAACGTCTATCCGAGTAGTTGTTATAAGATAAATCACAACACTTCATATTTTTTTTCTTCTAGCGTGAATATGCTGTAAAATGGGAACGTTTACAAAGTTGTACACAGAACGCCAACAATACTCTGACTTAGGCCACGCCTACGTGATGTCAGGACTTAGTTGAGAATCACAGTGCACAGTTGCTTAGGCCGTCTCTTCTTTGTATTGACTCCGTGGTCCATCTAGCCCACATTCATTACGGCTGCTTAATTAAAGCATTGTATTCATTTAAATTTTTAAATAGAAATATGTTCTTACGATTTTTAAATTATACATATAATACAAAAATAGAATAAAGAAGTGATATTTTACTGTACCTTTTTTTTTTCAGAAATAATATTATTTTGTTCGATGATTGCAATACGGGCTTGAAGCTTTTATATCTTTTATTCTTTCTTTACATATAAATATTAAAAACTGAGCTGTTAATCAACTTTTGTTGTCGACTGTATATAGCATCGCCGTCGTGCTGCGATCTTAGCAACATAGTCAGTGAGAAAACTTGTAAACAAACAACTGTCAACTGTGTCAGAAGTTTTGTCGGGAATCAGTGAATCGGTATTATAATAGTTAATGTAGTGTTGCAGGGTGTCAGTCGGGCGCAGTGCGACGTCGGCATACTCACGGCCGTCGACGACGAGAACGTGTGCGAGCGCGGAGCCAGCCCGTAGCCCGGCCGAGGAGCGGCGCGCAGCGACGACACCACTGTAACGTGCGCACTGTACTGGGGTGTGTGTGTGTGTGTGTGTGGGGGAGTACTTACGGCCGTCGACGACGAGAACGTGTGCGAGCGCGGAGCCAGCCCGTAGCCCGGCCGCGGAGCGGCGCGCAGCGACGACACCACTGTAACGTGCGCACTGTACTGGGGTGTGTGTGTGTGTGTGTGTGGGGGAGTACTTACGGCCGTCGACGACGAGAACGTGTGCGAGCGCGGAGCCAGCCCGTAGCCCGGCCGCGGAGCGGCGCGCAGCGACGACACCACTGTAACGTGCGCACTGTACTGGGGTGTGTGTGTGTGTGTGTGTGTGTGTGGGGGAGTACTCACGGCCGTCGACGACGAGAACGTGTGCGAGCGCGGAGCCAGCCCGTAGCCCGGCCGCGGAGCGGCGCGCAGCGACGACACCACTGTAACGTGCGCACTGTACTGGGGTGTGTGTGTGTGTGTGTGTGGGGGAGTACTTACGGCCGTCGACGACGAGAACGTGTGCGAGCGCGGAGCCAGCCCGTAGCCCGGCCGCGGAGCGGCGCGCAGCGACGACACCACTGTAACGTGCGCACTGTACTGGGGTGTGTGTGTGTGTGTGTGTGTGTGTGTGGGGGAGTACTCACGGCCGTCGACGACGAGAACGTGTGCGAGCGCGGAGCCAGCCCGTAGCCCGGCCGCGGAGCGGCGCGCAGCGACGACACCACTGTAACGTGCGCACTGTACTGGGGTGTGTGTGTGTGTGTGTGTGGGGGAGTACTCACGGCCGTCGACGACGAGAACGTGTGCGAGCGCGGAGCCAGCCCGTAGCCCGGCCGCGGAGCGGCGCGCAGCGACGACACCACTGTAACGTGCGCACTGTACTGGGGTGTGTGTGTGTGTGTGTGTGGGGGAGTACTCACGGCCGTCGACGACGAGAACGTGTGCGAGCGCGGAGCTAGCCCGTAGCCCGGCCGCGGAGCGGCGCGCAGCGACGACACAACTGTAACGTGCGCACTGTACTGGGGTGTGTGTGTGTGTGTATGTGTGGGGAGCACTCACGTGGCGTCGCCGACCCAGTGCGGCCGGCAGCGTGCTGGAGCGCAGCGCGTCGCCCGCGCGCGCCGTCGCTACACAACACACACGTACACGCGCGAGCACGCACACACGCCACAGCGTCACCACCGCGCACACTGCTCGATAATCCTTTGTGACCGGACATTTTGACTGAAGCTAAACAACTAATGCGGCATTATATTCTAGACACAACAGTAGAACTCTCGAATGCCAATTCTGTAGTTTTGTTGAGAAAAATAACTTTTTAATTTTAAAACTTTAAAAACGATTATCTCAGATACTCGACGGAATTAGAAGCTGATTTTATTTGTACTAACAAAATATATATTACATTATATTATCAAACTATTCTAGGTGCTACAATTGCGGCATAGTCGAGAAAAAATATTAAAACCATTTGAATGAAATTTTGCATTTACTCATGTTAGGTCCGTGTTTCGGCAATGCGGTAAAGCTTAATAAATACTGTTTTACAGATTTCATAACATGATGCTTTGAAATTTACAGAAATAATATTATTTTTCGAAAAAAATAAACATTAGTTTTCGACTTTCTAAATATCTGAAGTTGACAACAAACTTTCAAGTTATTTTTCTCAACAACTATACATTCAACAATTGGCATTCGGGTGTTCTACTCCCGTGTCCAGAATATTATGCCGCATTAGTTGCTTAGCTTCAATCAAAATGTCCGGTCACGAAGGGTTCTTGAACAGTGTGCCTCGGGGCCGTCTCGGCTCACAGAGACCTTCACGGTGCTGTGAGACCGGCCCTTGGCTTTGTGTGACACATGTGGCGTCCGTGTGCTTCAGCTCCTACATCATGACCACTCGTAAACAACATCGACAATAATAATGTACCATCAATCTTTTCAGCTCCGTGTTGGAGTCTATTTTGACTTTCACGATAACGATCTTGAAGTTTATTTATTAAAACGAATGAAGATAAGCTATTTTATTGATTGTACATCATTTGTATAATAATATACATCCACACAGTTTCTATTGCATAAGTTTTATGAAATTCACATGTAGATATAGTTTCATAATTCCAAACGTGTTGTACTAGTTGTAAATACCTCGTCTCTGAAACTGTGTGAGTGTACATCATACATGCCATGCACATAGAGAGGCGCAACATAAGTGAAACATTCAATACAACCAAATATCCTGCACTCAGTGTTGGGCGTTAATCAATTAATTTTTCAATCGACTCGTCAATTGACTAAAAAATTAATTGCAATTAAACTTTAATTGCAAGTTGCAATTAAATTATTTGGATTAATGTATGTTAATCGTAACTCGCAATTAAAATAATTGCAATTAACTTTTTTAATTGTTCTATGAAACAATTAAAAATAACAATTAACGTACTTTTACCGAAATCAATTAAAAGTATTTCAGCATTTCGAAAACGTTAGAAAACCAAAAACGTTTGTTGGGTGTTCTTTTGAGGTTCGACGGCAGAAAAGTCCAAGAACTGCCTCGTGTAGTAGTAGATTCCAGTTGATTATTGGCTCTTCTTCATATGTTAATAGGCTGGTCGGCTTAGAAGCATGCGCGGTCGCAGCCAAACACTTAGGGGGGGGGGGGGGGGTATATTAACAGTAATTTGACGGGGAAATTCTTGATTTTGAATGTTGCTTTATTCAGCCATGATTACTCATTGATCTTTCTAGAAGCTTGCGCAATGATTTCATTGATTTCTAAGAATATTGCATAATCCTACTATCCTAATAATATTATAAAAAATGTAAAAGTTTGTGAGGATGGATGGTTGGATGGATGGATGGATGCTGATTATGAAAATGATAATAAATGATTGTTAACTCACGCCCGACGTCAAAGGGGTCGGTCAGTGATAGGGTAACCCTTTCAATCAATAACTAGTTGCAAGGGGTTACCGCTTATTTTGAGATACCCAATTAAAGAGGTTATTCTCTTGAAGGGGTTTTTCAGGGTAATCGTATGGTTATTCTTTTAAGAGGCCGCATAGAGGCATCGCATAAAGCACCCTTTGGTTGTACTTAGTATACGAGACAAATGTCAATGTGTGCGTGCAGGCACTGATTTTACTGTGCAGTGTTTGCGTGCGTAGGTATTTGTTTGCTAAATCGTTTGTAATATTCCGGACTCTACGGACCTTTGACGGATTTCAATTGAATAACCTAGTACATTCTTAAGACTTTTGTTTTGTTTACGGTTTGGTTGGGTGGTTGACATGGACTCATGAAATTAAATTATTTATTATTGCACTTAGGATATTTCAATCACTTACCGTAAAATGCTACAACTTTGCCATCACTGCTCAACATTGCCTGAATTCTAAAAAGTTAAATTATTGCCGTTGAGTAAAGTTTTTATGATCTGTTGTATTTCTAAAAGCAAGTCGACAATCTATATGGCAAGACTAAAACATACTTCACCTCAAATTTAAATTAAACTACTGTCAGTGTCAGTTTCAATGACAGTCCGGATAAACACGTTTTTACCGGCTCGTAAGAAATTTTAATTTTGTGAATAATTTTGTTATATTTATTAGAGTAATATGTTGTACAGCAAATAAAATATGCTCTTTTATGTTTTTTAACTAGTTTTCACTATTAAATCTCATTTTTAAACAGTCAAATCACGGTCGGAAAAGTTGTGTAAGGTTTCCATAAAATTTTACACAACATTGCCCAGGGTTAGGGCTGCAACTTTTAATTTTTTCAATGAACTCTTAATCAACCGTGGTTTTGCTCGTGCAATTGATTATTTCTTAGACCTCTTTAAAGGTGAAACTAATGTATTCAGATTTTTTTTGTAATCTTTTATTCAGGTGTGTCGAATGGACCTTTTCTTTTTCCTTCTCTCTTTTTCGGCTATTTAAAATATGTTATCATATTGTTCGATAGGTTTTAATCATGAGCAAGCAAGCAAGGAGTAGAAGGAAACCAGGAGCTAGACAGTACTCCGATTATTCTGAAGATATGCTCAATGTGGCGGTTAATTTAGTTGCTAGTTTTTTTTTTATTGACACAAGCCATATTGAGTTGAATAAGTGTAGTTAAGATGTTTTCTATTACATGTACAAGTAAAACTATTCAATTTTGTTGATTGATCTGCCACGTATGCAAGTTCTTACTTTTCTAATAATTTTATTTCAGTATTAGAATTGTTTAATGTTACATTATTGTGCTGAAAGTTTTTCTTTACGGTTATATTGTTTACTTAATAACTACTTAAGATGTTTATGTAAAACTATTTGTTGATCTCTTTGTTGCTATTTTGTAAGTTTACATTTTATTTCAACAGGTATTATGTAGGCACACTATAATTTTTAAAATATTATTTTATTTTTCGTTACCCATATATTTTTATCCAAAGAAAAATGTTTGATTAGAATTTAAGTATAACAATTGAAAAAGAAGAATGTTCTTAATTTTAATTTCGTACAAAAAAAAGAAACATTTTAATATGCATATATGTTGTTTTTTGTTTTATTTTACTTTATCTTTGTGCAGCCCTAAAGCATATACGCTTTTGTATGAGAATTTTAGAGAAACCTGCTCAACTTTGCCTACCATCGTTAAAAAAACTATCGTGTTGTAATTCATGATTTGGTGGAGTGTAACATGGAAAGGAACTTAAGAGCACATTGGGTATCAAATCTGTTATTATAATACCTATTCATTTTAAAATATATTTAGCAAGGCAATGTTGTAGTTTTTACCTCAAGTTTGCCTCCGTTTTTTGGTGCTTAATAGGTGTTTGTTCGGCTTGTAGCAAGTTGATTCCTATGGCTTAGAGTCAAACATTGAATAACAATTGAAATTACATATGACTTTCATTAAGCTTAAAGATTTATTGAATAAAAACCTCAAAATTCAGGCAAAGTTGTAGCATTTTACGGTACAGGTCATGTTGGGATATAATCTCACAATAAGTAGGTATACTCTTAGCTAACTTTACATGTGTTTGTATATGCTTAAAATACGAACATTTTTTTTTTTACTCGAATATTTTATACAATTCTTGCAGTTCAAGATCGCGCATCATTTGACACTTATATCATTGTGATAAGGTATAAATTGGAATGATTGACGTGCGTTTATGAAATGCAACATCTACCCGATCTACCCATAGGTACTGCGTAAGCCAACTATGGGCCGCGCGGCCCACATTACGTCATTCAAAAATAACTCTTATTGTCCGATCCTTAAGGTCCACAAGATCTGTCATTGTTGCTAACCTTGAAGCCAAAATAATAAATTTTATTTTTCATCACATTTGCTCGTAAAGTATCTCTTATTGCACCGCTTTTAAGTTGCATTATGCAACTTATGAAACAATGTGCTTTGTATACCTACATGCTTGTATGTCGTTTCAAATGATTTAGAAAAAAATACAAATTCGTTTGCGTTTCAATAATACCTATATCGTACCTATATTGCGAACGGCGTAGTAAAATCTTTTACCTATCACCAAACTAAATTGACGACAGGGTTGGCGCAGTGGTTGAGCGATCAACTGCTGCGCTACGTATCGGGGGTTCGATTCCCGCACGAAACAAATATTTGTATGAACTACAGGTAGTTGTTCGGGTCTGGGTGTATGTCCATGTGAATATTTGTGTTTGTAAACGCACCCACGATACAGGAATAATTTCTAGAGTGGGGCAAGGTTGTTATAATAAAAAACGCGTTGTCGCATCGCTTTCGCAATATATGGATGGCGCGTTTTTGGTCTGCCTCATTGGTCTAGTCTAGTAGTTGCAAGCGCGACTGCTGAGCGTGAGGTTCTGAGTTCGATTCCCGGGTCGGTAAAGTATTGTTGGATTTTTCTGTATGTAAATTCTCAGTAGCACCATGGAGTCTATACCTGTGCCCGGTAGATGGTATGGCTCGCACCCTATTTCATTTTCATGGGACTCAATTATGCCATTGAGTGCTTTATATATTAGAAAAAGGCACGAATACCTACCAAAGCTTTATTTGTGTGAATAAACTTGTGAACTTACATCAAGTATGAGAAATTTGCAAAAAAAATAAAAAATACGCAAGAAGTATTTAAGCAACGCCAACAAGAGTTTGGCAAAACCTTAGATATTTTTTTTGATATTGCATACATCAATGCGCTTCAGTTAATGAAAATAAATGAAGATAGAATCTTTTTGCAGCGACAGAAGGCTGGTCACTTAGGCGCCTATTGTTTCGTCATCATCTTATAAACCGTTACAAAACGACTGATCATCTGATTCTAATGAAAACATACACATTAAAGTAGACAAACCCTCCTGCAAGGAGAGTTTGTCTACTTTAATGGAGAACACACAACACGAAATAAATAAAACATCTATGCGGAAAGATTTTACTACGCCAAAATTAGTAGTAGCGTTAGATAGGTGTCAATTGAGTATGAGAGATTCTGTGTTCATTCTTGAAGCTACTATTGAAGCACTTGGATATGATATTGATGAATTTCCAATAATACCAAAGTTGTCAATTCAAAGAATTCGTACGGAAAAAAGGAAAGAACGCACGGAAGCCATGAAAGTCGATTTTCAAAACGATTCCCATATCAATATTTTAAAAAATGCTTTTCTGCCATCTTGTATTTAAAAATGGATGTCATTTTCATAATCAGCGCCCCAAAAAACCTTGAAAACGATACCCATATCTATATAAAAAAATGCTTGTTCGTCATCTTGGATTTCAAAATGGATGTCATTTTCATAATCAGCACCCCAAAAAACCTTGAAAATCAAACCCATATCTATATTTTTCAAAAAATGTAAGTCTACCATCTTGGATTTCAAAATGGATATCATTTTCATAGTCAGCACCCCAAAAAACCTTGAAAATCACACCCATATCTATATTTTTCATAAAATGTAAGTCCACCATCTTGGATTTCAAAATTTATATCATTTTCATAATCAGCACCCTAAGAAACCTAGAAAATGACACCCATATCTAAACTAAAAAAGAAAAATGCTTTTCCGCCATCTTGGATTTTAAAATGGATGTCATTTTCATAATCAGTACCCCAAGAAACCTTGAAAATGACACCCATATCTATATTTAAAAAAATGCTTGTCTGCCATCATGGATTTCAAAATGGATATAATTTTCATAATCAGCATCCCAAGAAACCTATAAATGACACCCATATCTAAATTGAAAAGAAAAAAGTTTCCCGCCATCTTGGATTTCACAATGGATGTCATTTTCATAATCAGCACCCCAAGAAACCTTAAAAATGACACCTATATCTACATATATTTAAAAAAATGCTTGTCCGCCATCTTGGATTTCAAAATGGATGCCATTTTTATAAGCACCCAAAGAAACCTTGTAAATGACACCCATGTCTATATTAAGAAGCAACTCCGCCATTTTACATTTGAAAATAAATGTCATTTTCATAATCAGCACCCCGAGAAACCTTGAAAATCACACTCATATCTATATTTTTCAAAAAATGTAATTCTACCATCTTGGATTTCAAAATGGATATCATTTTCATAGTCAGCACCCCTTTACCCCTTTAGCACCTCTTTAATTTCTTGTGACATCACTCCGAGAAACCTCAAAACATTCGATCCTATAGAGATCTAACGGTTCGGGGGTGTGCAACACACTCGTATTTTCATGACCGTCATTATTTTAGTTTACGCTCGCACATGCACGCTACGATACATACAATGTAATGCAATAAAATAAAATTAATAATGTTTAACTTTCTTTCATGTGCGAAAATTGATGAAATCTCAGTTCCTTATTCATACGAAATGATGATTTAATTTTGCACTCACTCACAACACATGTCGTATGTAATATATTAATAATAAATTAAAATGCTTTTAAATATCAAAGACTCGATAGCCCTAAAAAACGTGTCCCAAGCTAATAAGTACGGTGAATTAAGCAGCTCGGGCTCGCCTCACCAGATAGAACTCTCCGTCGACCGACGATATGTATAGACTGTGCCCGTAGTCCTTTTTAATTGTTCGTTTTTATTTAAATTAATGTAACAATTGAAAATTAATTAATTGTTAACTGTAGCAAATCACAATTAACAATTGATTAATTGTTAATTGCTACCACTACAACTAACAATTAATCAATTGTTAATTGTAATTTTCTACAATTACAGTTGATCAATTGTTAATTTTTAATTGTTAATTCAATTAAAATTTGCCCAACACTGCCTGCATTACTGTGACTGCATTGACTGCAGTGCACAGGACAATTACGTGATATACGTAATACTTACTTATACATAATAATATGAAGCTTGTCTAAATATTCAACAAAATATACAGTGTGACTGGTTAAACGGAGGTGTTCAAGGACACGACAATTCATGTATGTAATGAATAAAAATGTAAAGCAATACTCTTATAAATCTCAAAGGAAACCATTTAATGTAAATATTATAATAGGAATATTAACGTGTGAAAAAATGTACGTGCACGCAGATTTGTGTTTGATTATGCAAGAACGTATAATCTTTATTGTATTCATACTTCAAACCCGGCAAAGGACAAATGCATTGATATGACGTATTTTTAAACTGCATTTTTTATTTAGAACATGCCCCTAATTTGACCAGTCATCTGTGTAAATAAGTCACAAGATCGAACAATATATCTATAATCATGAATCATTTAAGTTTACAGTGAAGACGATAAGCTGCAGTGACAAGTTGTTCGACGTTTGTTACTGTGATGAACATCGACAGTGTCGACACCCATCCCGGGACGTCACCAGTTGGTTAGCTATAGTGATATAATATATATACTATTGTATTACATATAATATGAAGCTGAAATGAATATTAAGCTGAACTGTAAACACGCGTCACAGTGTGAGATCTGTGCGCATTATAAAAGTGTAACATAACAGAAGAAGCTGATGCAAGTAAACACGCCACTAACACAAAGCGGAAACAACGACGCCGACACCAACATACAAAATGGATCCGCCTGTGTACGTATATCGAATAAAATAAAATGTTGTATGCAAACATTTTTCTAATCATATTCTGATTTTCATACATTTTGTGAAGTACAAGTTAAGTACATATTCGTATTGTGAATTGAGAAAAAATAAAGTTGCTAAAAATAATGTACTTTTCCCGCAGTATAGTTATAAACTACAAATATTATATACACGGACCGTACATACTCCTTTGGAGTCGTCACAGCCGTGCATATTTTCATTCAAGGGTTTGCCTGTTTTAGTTATGCACCTGAGTTTTGACATTAATAAGTTCTGTCAGTGGTAAAATAACAGATTTTCTATTCCAAAGTTCTTCATATGTCGAAATTAAAAAATATTTAAATAAATAAATAATAAATAAATGTGAAAGCCTGCGGCACTCCAGCTGGAGCTGGAGCCGGAGCGTACATAATATAGACGTAGCAAACACAGGTGATCGGCGTCGTATACTGCAGAAGCACATACAAGCCGCGCGTGTACGTGTACGTGTACGTGTACGTGTACGTCAACAGAGGTAAGGGCTCACCTGGCCGCACGGCGTCGTGTCCGCCCAGCACTCGCTACTAGCACACACGTACCACTGCACTCTGTCACAGGGTCTACACACCGACCGATCTCACACTCGTACCATTTTATTTCTTACTTATGGAGCATTCATAGTCACGGACGCTTGTGCTAGTATTTAGTGTTGGTAAATCAATTGGAAATATACAATGCTGTTAATTATGATGAGAAGTAAGACAAAGCGCTGATATTTTACTAAATACGACTGTATATGACGCGATAAGTAAACGCGCAAGTAAGCAGAGTATCGTCAAATTAAGAAGTCTCATACTCAACAACAACGGAAACATGAACTCTAATTCGTACATGATAGCATATGTTTTAGTTGTAGTAATATTCGGTGCGATGTGACTCACCATCGTCAGTGTAGTACACGTACGATTGTACTGCAAGAGACCGAACGTTATGTAAGGCTTATAGTATCAACGCTCTGTCTTCCATACATATTGGTAAACACTCAAATTCATACACAAGTTTTTTATACCTATAATAACTTAACGGTTAAACATTTTCCTGGCGGTAGTGATTCGTTGGAACGACTTTTGAACAAGATTGCCGGTGGTAGAGTCTCGACTATGATAATAATTTAGAATAATGAATTTGTGTATTTGATTTTATATAACGTCATGGTATCGATAAGACGAGTGTTAGCACCTACACAGTAGTACACAGATACACAGTGTTCAATAATCTTTTGTGACCGGACGTTTTGAGCGAAGCTAAGTAACTAATGCGAAAGTAGCGAAGTAGCTGATTTTATTTGTACTAATAAAATATATATTACATTATATTATCAAACTATTTCTGGGTGCTATAAATGCGTCCTAATCGAGAAAAAAAAAAACAAAACCATTTGAATGGAATGTTGCATTTATTTATGATAGGTCCTTGTATCGGGAATACGGTAAAGCTTAATAAATACTGTTTTACAGATTTCATAACATGATGATTTGAAATTTACAGAATAGAATAGGTTTTAACTTTTTTAAATATCTGAAGTTGACAAACTTTTAAGTCATTTTTCTTAACAACTATACAGAATTGGCACTCGGGAGTTCCACTCCCATGTCTAGAATATAATGCCGCATTAGTTGCTCAGTTTCACTCAAAATGTCCGGTCACAGAGGATTATTGAACAGTGTGAGATAGAAGGTGACGTGTGATACCAGGCCGTCGGTTGTGTGTAATTAGCGTCAAGTTAATAAGGTCCCGTTAGCTAGGTGTGGCGCTGAGAGAGGATCTGGTGTGTTAGTAACAGTTAGTAGATAGTTAGGCAGTAGTGGTGGCGCCAGTCGCGTACCGTGGTAGGAGGGCACGTGGTCGTGCTCGTAGTAGTGCGCGGCAGTGGCGGCGCGGGTGTCGCGCGCGTCGCGCTGGCGGGACGGCGAGGCGCCCAGCGGCGAGGAGTAGCGCAGGCGCGGCAGCGGCTCGCGCGACGCCGACGGCGTCCTGCGCACACGCAAGCGTGTTACTGCCGCACTCACTCGCACCCTCCGCTGTCAGCCCTCTGACTATACTTGCCTGCTTGCGTTCCGGGGGTCTAAGTTCTGCTTCTTCCATTGCTGGAGTTTCTCCCGTTCTTTTACTTCTTTTAGGAATACCTGGAACGCGAAATGATAAGAAAATTAAACGAATCCGGTTATAACGAGCCACACGGATCATGTGAGCGATATACGAACACTTGAACGTCTTTCTTATCTAGAAGAACGAGCCAGGTCGCTACACGACCTATAACAGTATCCACGTAATACATCGTTGAAAATGTTGTTTGAACTATTACTATCAACACTATTTGGGATCGAATACTTATGAAAAATGTTTTAAAATCTCAAACAATATTCAAAGCTCTGAAAAATTGTAGTAAAATTTCAAAATTAGAAAACACCTTTCTCTTATTAAATGATCAACACACTTCGACAACGAAACGTCGGTGCCGTGCGTACGATTGTACAAGTGTTCATACCTGCGCGATGCCGCTCTCGATCTTGGACAGTTCGTGTTCTTCTCTGCGCAGCTTGGGGTCTACGTCACCGTTCACTTTGCCGTTCATCTTGCCATCCGCTTCGTCATCACTATCCGCTACACCTTTGTATGTGTCCGACCAGCGGCGACGTCGTTCTGAAACGTTTGATACGGTGGCATGAATATACGTCTATGATCATCAAAGGAAATATAGGAATCGATCAATATGAAAATGTTTTTCAAGTAGGTAAGGAGCGAATAATATTAAACACAAGATTAACTTAAATGTATATTCTAAATATATAATTCACGATGCTGTTGGGATGCGTGTCATAGAAAAAAGCAACCCGTCAGTATCGTAGGTCTGAAGAGTTACCTGGATCAGTGTAGGGGTAGGGCGGGGCGGGGAAGTCGTCGCGCTCGATCTTGGGCTTCGTGCCGGGCGGCGGCTTGTACGCGGCCGGGTAGTGCGACATCTCGATCGGCTCCTGCGCAACACGACAAGCTTACTGGTAGCACGGGCACAGGGTATGTGCAGCACTGGTCGCCGGAGAGGTGCGGCTGGCTCACCTCGTTGTTCATGTGCGGCGACTTGGGGCGGGGCGTCTCGCTGCGGATGGAGTCGACGAGCGCGCGCATGCCGGGCCGGGACGACGCCTTGCTGCCGGGCCGCGACGACGCGCGCGTGCTGGCCGACGCTGCGTGCGCAACCAAAAGGTTATACATGCGTGACACTGACGGAGAGTGCATTGTAGCATTGACTACGCTTTATGTACTTCAATGTACAATACAAATAAATAAATACTGTGCTAGGATACTTCAATATAAGTACAGACAGTACAATATGCTATTTGACTGGTCTCTTGAAACCATTTCAGTTTATTTAGTGGTGTTTATCAAGCTCACGATAAGTGGTTATTTTGAATTATATTGTTTTTCTTGAAAAAATAGTAAATAAAAATGCTTTATTTAAATAAACAACCAAAATGTTATCTCGTGTAACATGATGCCACAGTGCGTTGTGACGTCACATGTAACAAAATACACACCAAAAGTCAAATGAATGGCTATGAATGACAAACAAATTTAATGTCGTGTGACGTCTTCATAGACTCGCCAATCCAGACCAATTTCGAAGAAATGGAGCAAGTCAAATAAAAATAAAATGTTGTTTTTGGATAAATGATCCATTAGTATTTTATGAGTTAAAATGTTGAATAACCCATAATGTATATTGCAAGATGGGCTCTCAATACTCACAAGGCGGCCTGTGGAAGTGCGGCGAGGTGGGCGGGCGGTCGTAGGGCTGCAGCGGGCGGCGCAGGTAGTTGGGCTCGCTCGTGAGGTACGAGTACGTGGTGATGCGGTGCGGCGAGCACGCGCCCGCGTCGCGGTACTCGCGCAGCACCAGCCCGGGCGACACGGCGCGGTACCCGTACTGCGCACATCACACACATCACATAACACTCCACTCGAATACGACACGACTATCTTACTAAATAAACCACCCAATACGAGCAATCTATCAACAAAATCTATGTATTCCGGTGACATAAACATAAATGACTGAACAGCCAAATATGTAGTATCACGGTGTCAACAACTTGTAGTATAATGCATATAATGTGTACAGTTAGTCAACACATCCACATGCTCGAGCGCCGTGCGCAACAGGAACTACCAAGAAGTTATAACAAATAACAACAAATAAACAACAAAAACGTAATAAAGTACAACGTGTAAATGTGTCAACTGAAATTAAATTAGTGTGCCCTTGAAGTGTCCCCGTTGTGGGGACATTATAATTATTGTTAAATTTACTGAACTTTCTAATGTGAATGACGTATTTAACTGTTGTCGTAATAATATGATCAACCTTCTTTATTTAAATTAAATCAAGCATAAATCAAACTTTCTGATTTTTTTTAATATTACAATGAGAATTCAGGACACTAAATAAGGTTCTTTTTTTTACAGAAATTCTAACTTAATAGTATATCAGATCATTCAAGAGCACAAAAAACAATAAAAACTTAATAAAAATAAAAAATAAAAAAATTGTGACGGACCTTCCTGGTCAAGCTACTGTAGGGGCTGCAGTAGGAGCCGTTGACGCTGGGCGTGCGCGAGCGCAGCGAGAACTGCCAACAACAAGCGGCGGTCACACAGAGCCGACGTAGCGAGGCAGTTGCGAGTGTTTGTGCATTGTGATGTCAATGTAGTGTGTCTAGGTATCCAGAGTTACACTGGAGGCACTCGAGAGTAATTGTGAAAATTACTATCGTGCAACTGGGTCGCTATCTCGACAGGGCTGATGGGCCACCCTTAGGGTCCACACACACGCGTCATGAACATCAGTTGCGACGTAAGCGACGCGTATGTCGGCCCTAACACAAAAATATAACTCAAGTCAAATAAAAACATGATTTACTATTTTGTGGTACGTTAGAGTACGTCCACGAGTGTGTGCTCACTAAACCTTATTTTACGAACACACGTGGACAAACCTCGTCTTGCCTATGATATCTCTGTAATGTCACATATTATCCACACTTTCAGTGCTTTTCTATACTAATGAGACACAATTAAAGAAATTATAATAAACAAATATAATCCATAAAGAACCACAAGCAAGACATACGAGTGTAAATGGGTGACGTGAACATATTTCTTGGGTTGATTGAGAAGCGATATAATTTTATTGTGTTGTGATTTTTCTCCTTATCATCCCACGAAACAAATACGCCCCACTCATGCACACCCTGTATAATACAAAAATAGTAAAACAGTGAGGGTGCACAATATTAGCAGTGTGCTCGTGTTTTAAGTTTGTAGCAGTTGCATTCTTACCTCTGAACTAAAACTTAATTTTTATTTAAATTACGATCAATAAATTTCTTATTTAAAAACAATGCAACAGACACAAAGTGCAATTCAATAATTAAAAGCAACAGAGAAACTCAACATCACTGAAAAGAAAATAAAAATTAAACAAGTATAAAATGGACAACAGTGTCTAATACCGATCCTGCCGACACATAGATTTCAACGAGATCACTCCAAGAGTTCGATTTAGTTTAACTTATACATTCTTCACTAAGTCTATGGGTTGGCAGTGCCGAGTTTTTTAGGGAAGATCTACGCTAGGATGCAACATCGGTGCCGACAACAGGACAAGGCAGTTAACCTGATGTACAATCAGCGTGTATACGTTAACGAAGAGGAATGCTCAAAATGTGTGTGTCCTCAAATCGAATACGAGTAAAATTAAGTTAGTATTTGATCGGTCCGATAGTTCGGAGCCGTAACGTATTGACAGTGGTTGTCAAACAACAGAGGAACATGTTATTATGTCCACTTATACACAAGGTTATTCAGGGACTAAGGGATCAATACTATTCCAAAATATGATATTCCAAAAATTCTCTAATTGTAGGTATACAGGGTGAATTTTTCAAGTGGGCGTTGATGGCCAAATCCGAAACTGAGAATTCATCGACACATGCGCAAAAAGGAACGTGGAACATTTAATATTCGTAAACTTTTTTTTTAAATATGTTTGATCTGCAATCAGTCTCTAAGACTATAATCAGATGTGTTGCAAGTGGATGTCGTTCGAAGAGCTAAGCTATGCTCTTTTGAGTGTTTTTACTGAATGATTTGTCAGAAGCATCTGACATAAAGGGTTAGGATGTTTTATAAAACGATCTTTATATTTGTCTGTGTAGCGTGTTTCTTCCAGAAATTGTTGGCACTTCAAGATAGACTTTATAACGCCTGTCTTTACCTTCCAAATAAATAAAAAAACGATTATTGGGTAAGGTTATTGTTTGCAGTAGACATTAATGACACTAATACAACACTAGGGCAGTAGATGCCATTTAAAAAATATTGAGTGACAAGGCAACCCATGTACGGGGAATGGGCATTAGGTATGCTTTACTTTATGAATGAGGAAGTTAATAATTTTTGAAGCTTTCTATATTATACTAGCTTCCGCCCACGGCTTCGCCCTCATTGATTACGAACCCGTGCATTTTTTCGGGTCACACGTAGCATCTAGCGTCCTAAAGCAATTGTGACCGTTGAAAGTTGTTTTCCCTTGGGAACAGTACTTTTTTCTGGATGAAAGGTACCCTATGTCCAATGTCCTCAGGGGTACACCTGACAATGTATGTGCAAAATTTCATGATGATCGGTTCAGTGTTTTAGGCGTAAAAAGGTAACAAACAAACAAACAAACTTACTTTTACCTTTATAATATTAGTTAGGATTAATTATCGATTTCCACCCATAAAAAAGTAAGTCTCACTATGGGACCACCATTTTTTTACCGATACCGATAAGTTTCACATTAAAGGCATTCTCTCTTTTTTAGTTAGATCTTTTGGTAACGGATGTGTTCAACATATCCGCAGCGCGGATGCCAGATGTAGATGAGGACAGTGTACCTGCAGGTCGGCGGAGGCGCGGTCGTGCGCGGCGGCGTCGCTGGCGTCGATGTCGGCGGGGTCGAGCGGCGCGGGGCCGCAGCGCGGATGCCAGATGTAGATGAGGACAGTGTACCTGCAGGTCGGCGGAGGCGCGGTCGTGCGCGGCGGCGTCGCTGGCGTCGATGTCGGCGGGGTCGAGCGGCGCGGGGCCGCAGCGCGGATGCCAGATGTAGATGAGGACAGTGTACCTGCAGGTCGGCGGAGGCGCGGTCGTGCGCGGCGGCGTCGCTGGCGTCGATGTCGGCGGGGTCGAGCGGCGCGGGGCCGCAGCGCGGATGCCAGATGTAGATGAGGACAGTGTACCTGCAGGTCGGCGGAGGCGCGGTCGTGCGCGGCGGCGTCGCTGGCGTCGATGTCGGCGGGGTCGAGCGGCGCGGGGCCGCAGCGCGGATGCCAGATGTAGATGAGGACAGTGTACCTGCAGGTCGGCGGAGGCGCGGTCGTGCGCGGCGGCGTCGCTGGCGTCGATGTCGGCGGGGTCGAGCGGCGCGGGGCCGCAGCGCGGATGCCAGATGTAGATGAGGACAGTGTACCTGCAGGTCGGCGGAGGCGCGGTCGTGCGCGGCGGCGTCGCTGGCGTCGATGTCGGCGGGGTCGAGCGGCGCGGGGCCGCAGCGCGGATGCCAGATGTAGATGAGGACAGTGTACCTGCAGGTCGGCGGAGGCGCGGTCGTGCGCGGCGGCGTCGCTGGCGTCGATGTCGGCGGGGTCGAGCGGCGCGGGGCCGCAGCGCGGATGCCAGATGGCGGCTCCCTGCAGGAACATCTCCTCGCCGTCCCCGAAGGGATCGCCACACTTGCTGCAGCGTGCGCATGTCGGGTGGAAGTGATGGTTCTCGCCCGCCTGCACACAAACGATCCGAGTACAGTATATGGAATCAGAAACTCAGTGCAGCATACGATACTTTATGGTAACTTCTGACGAATAAATATGCGTGGCGCTTTAATCACCTGCACTATTTAACGAGGAATTTCAAACTACGATATTCTACTCAAAAAAAGAAAAAGAAAAATCTCATTTTTTTTCCAGCCAAATATCGATTTTACTTTGTAATACACACAATGTCTAAATAGTCTGCAGAACGTTGACCCCAGGCGAAAGTCAGTTTATCAGAAGGTAAAGAAGCCCATTCTTTTTAATTATCAAATTAATCACTTATTAGTCTAGTGCTCGCAAGCGCGACTGCTAAGCGTCAGGTCCTGGGTTCGATACCTGGGTCGGGCAAAATGTTATTGGGTTTTTCTTGGATGGAAATTCTCAGTAGTAGCACGGAGTCTGAAACTGTACCCGATAGATGGCAATAGGCTCGCCTTTATTACATGGCACTCAATAACGTACAAAGTACATCTTTGGTGAACCCTTCGGGGAATACAGGTGTGATGCTATGCTATGCTATGCTATCAATCACTCACTTCGTGCTCAATTCGTAGTTTGAAAGTATCAACTTGACACATCACGATTTTTTCTAACAATATTCGATGTTAGATTATACATTTTTAATTTGTATTTGAAAAATCTTAGATGAAATGGGAGATTCATTGTCAAACCTAAAGGTAGTTTATGGTCGCAGAGAAAAAATAATTAAAATTACTAGTTACGTGATCAACTCAATTAAATTTCTAGCTATCGATTAAAAATCAAAATTTGTTCAATAAGTAAATAACTGAATAATATTTATTTAAAAATAGTATTTTCAATAGACAATTAGATATCATTAAAATATTTACAATATCCGATCAATGACCTGTTTGTTTACCTTACTTTTAAATTGGATTGACATTCGCTTTAGATAGGTTTACTGCCAGCTACGGGTCGCAAACCAGGATCCCGGATTTCGAAAATACCGGTATACCGGACCAAATGAAGGACTTAAAAATACCGGTATTTATTTCACTAAAACCGGGATTCTCGGAATTTAGAAAAAATAAAATTCTAATTAGTTATATTAATAATTCGATGTGTAAATAATTGTAAATAATGTTGTCGGCAAACTATATGCGAAAGTTTTGATAAATAGAGTGATCAGAATAACAGATGAGAAAGTATAGGATGTGCAGGCAGGATTCAGAGACGGAATGAGATGGACCGATCAGATCTTCTCTTTGCGATGTATAGCCGTAAAACATCTGGCTAAGCATAAGAAAGTCTACTGTGCTTTCACTGATTTGGAGAAGGTCTATGATTGTGTGTGGGGGACAAATTATAGTCGACACTGTCCATGTATGGTGTGGACTGGCGCTCGATGCGAGCACTGAAATGGATATATTACAGTTCTAAGACGTGTCAAGTCAAGTCAAGGCAAAGTCAAATGTTTTTATTTCAACTGGGCCTTTACGGGCGCTTTTAAAACGTTATGATTCTAGTTGCGCGGTTCCAAAAGTGGGTTGGTCCTATGGAGAAGAGACCAGCAAGAAACTGCATGGATACTCTTTTAAAAAAAACAGATTTTCATTCTTTTTCAATACGCAAATTTTACAATATAAAAAACTAAACACAAAAGAAATAATTAAAAAAAAAGAAAAACAGTTATACAATAAAAGTATCTAAAATACAAACAAATACAAAAAAATGCGAAATCACGCTAACCAAGTCGTAGGATTTAGACAGGACGTGACAGTTACCAGGGAAGCCACATGTGCAGAAGAAAATTAACGCCACACGTCGTTATGGTCAACATAATCTATAATCTTATAGTATGCTTTTTTTATAAGTACTGACTTAACATGTTTTTTAAACTTGCCATCCGTTAGATCCGTTATTGATTTGGGTAGTTTATTATAAAATCGGATACTATTCCCTAAGAAGGACTTATTTGTTTTGGTTAATCTAAATTTAGGTACTATTTATTATTTTATGTTTATTTCTAGTATTTATATTGTGATAACTGTGTGTGTTTTTACGAACATACATTATATTTTCGAAAATATACAGAGATGGCAACGTAATTTTTAAGAAGAGAAACAATTTATTTAATTTGTATGAGATCGGCCACGCACGCCTTTGAAGTAATGCAGGTAACTAAAGCGTCAACTTGTATTATTATTATGTTAAGAGTTTAAAAAGGCATGTTAGGGATTTTAGGGAATTTAGAATCAAACGCAACAATAATAAGCAGAAAATCTAAAAAAATGTTTCAATAGGTTTCTCTATCTTGAACTCGATACTCAAAACCGTAACTGAATATTTTTTAAAGTTTAATTGTGTATTTTATTTATCAGACTATTAGATACAATTAACTTATACAAAAGTTGCACTCGGTATGCGGTCAAGCTATTTGTGTACCAATCATAAGCTAAACAATGCGTGTACGTCACTCTGGTATCAAAACAAACCGCCGCGCCGGCCGAGTCCCGTTGTGCGACGTCACACTGCAGTTGCACCGTGGTGTGACGCGACGTGCGTCATGAAGCTAGCGGCAGCCACAGAGTGAACAGTACATGTACCTATTGCTGTTATCAGTGCAACTTATATAACTTGGTACTGCATGTGTGTTACTCAGGCAGAAAACTTCAGTTCGACATAAAGTACTCGTAAAATTTATCGTTATCTTCATGTCAGTCACAGATAAGTTTATACAATATCATCATCTTAATAATTTCTTTAAATTTGTTGAAGTCTTGCAGTCTTACTACTGGAGTTGTAGTTATCTTATCACCATTTTACTAAGAAACATTTCGCACGTTCAGAAAGTAAGTGACCTTAGTCAAAATGCAATTTGTGGGAAATTATCAAGAAATTCCTGAAAAAAGTATACTTTTTAAGGTCAGTTTAGCAAAAACAGAATTTTTAGTTAGGTCACCTTCATTTTTAAGGTGCGATTCTGCTATCCTACTCGAAGAGACGTCAGTTACACCGAATCCATGAAAGACATTTTCAAAATACAACTTTGATTAGTTTCCCTATTTATATGAAAATCAAAATCTTACTACCTCATCCGTGCGCATAATAAAGCGACGTCGATAACGATCAGATATAAAATACATCTAACATACACGTTACGCGTGAGACACTGAGGCATATGCGTTCGCGCAGTCCATGCTTGCATGTACTTCAAAGATCGATCTCCTATAACGCGTTTCTAGCGGCCGTGAAATTTTTCCAGGTATTTAATTTGAAATAACAATCGAGTGTCAAATGCCGGTGTTCTGGTAAAAGTCTCGCACGTAGTACGAAGAGCTGTCTCCTGCTCCTGCCTGGCGCCTTGTTCAGTGACGTTCGTGTCCTACCTGCAACACTTTGCCGGAGATGTACCGCTGGCAGTAGGCGCAGCGCACGCCGTACAGTCGCTGATAGTCTCGCTCGCAGTACGGCACTCCCTCGCGCCCCATGTACTCGCCCTGCAACACGACGCCGCACTCGCCGCACGCGAAGCACCACGTGTGCCATTGTCTACAACGGAATACACATAACATATTACTTAAATCCCATAACCACGTCATAAGAGAAATTGCAACATAAGTAGGTGTGATCGTCCAATCTCTCAGATCTTTTTGCTGGATATAAGGAAATACCATCCCCGATCAGATTCCCTCCCAGATCTAGTATGATAAGTTGGCACCCACACACAAAAGAGTCGGAGAGTAAGTCATCCAGGCCTACTGAGTCTTCGTTGCTAACCAAGAGAGTCTCTTCAGCTGGATGACGCTGTTTTAGGACTGCGTGAGTTAATTGATTGACCACGTCACTTTGCATGTAGTCAGTCAAAAAATGAGTCCAATTAGCCACAGAGATAGCCGACCTTTTGTCCGCGCGTCCTACCGTCGTCATTAATTAAGTACAAGCTCCGAGGACATGAATGTCATGCAGTCGCAATTTATGTATTTGACTCGCTCGCACCTCCCTAGAATGGTGGTTACTAGAGATTGCCTTTCGGGAAGGCAACGATAGTGTAAATAGATTTGAGACGTCATCTCACCTGTCTAATGCCACGAGAGCTTGTCCTTCTGATAATTCTTGACCACATCCGGCACACTCTGAAATAAAAACAAAAGACATGCAAGTCTGCATTATAATATTTGCGATGTGTCAGTGTGTGCGTGGCACACAATATACGTATACATATAAGTAAAGAAGGCACACTCTTGGTAAGACATTAAAGAACTCACTGATAAAATAATACATATCTGCTACAGAATAAGTAAAACGGAACAATGTAAAAACATTGTACTGATTGCATGTTTTCTGCGATATCGAGCACCCTCAGAACGAAAGTGATCTTATTCAAACATGGAATTTGTGGAAAATGTGCAAGAAAGTCTTTAAAAAAGTATGCTTTTTAAGGTGAGTTTTGGTTGTTCATGAATTTTGAGTTAGATCACTTTCGTTCTAAGGAAACAGGAAACATATATCGCACGATATATGTTTCCTTCTGGGTTTATGTGTTCAGTATGTGTGTTATTATTTGTTGGGAGTTGTCCTTCTGTCTTGTTGGTTGTTTGTGTAAGTACGTGCTCGTCAATGTCACGGTCGCTCAAGGTCAGGGATCATTCGTGGAAATTAGAGAGAGTTCGCGAAAGCATACATATTCACGTCCTGCGACACGGAATGCAGTTCCTTTGTTACGTTGGTCCACTGGCGACCTGTTCCGTTTAGCTAACTATCGATTTCTCTCAACGACCTTTGGTAAACTAAAAATCTCTGCATCAAAAGACAAGGCTCTGACAGTTAAGAAATGGTAAGACAGCCGAAGCCGATGACGGATAGGATTATTTCGATTCGTACAGTGGTCCTGCAATCACTTTCCGTCTTGCCCAGTGTGACAGCTCCGGTCTTTGGCTCCCTTTTTCTAAGGTTTTTTGTACGTACCGTTCTGGTCGTTATGTGTGTTTTCTACATGGTCGGTGTGTGCGTCGTGCACGGGCGACGCGGCGAGCTGCGCGGGCGCAGCGCGTGCCGTTTGTCTTTGAGGAGCGGCGACGCATGCAGAGCACACTACCTCTGCGCCCGTGTATGTCACCTTCTCACCCGAAGGAAATGCGCGTCTGTTGAAACACAACAAAAAAAAAAGCTTAACAATATTAATCGAAGAGGTGTGTCGGTACCGTCACTGTGATCTAAAGCTGCCCCATTTAATAAAATAACTACAATGTACACCAAATGTACATTATTGTGTAAATACAGTGGAGTGTCGATCAACCGAACAACCGCTTATCCGAAACATTACGCCCGCCCGACTCGCGCGTGCCTACTTCCTCCCGCGTTACAGTGCTCGCGCATTTGTCTCAACTTGTTAATTGTACTCGTATGTAACTTCCAAGTAGCCGCTGGTCTATACCAAATTAACGGGGTACCTAATTATGCAGGATAGCGAAATTTTAGACTTCATGGCTAATAAGGCTGACGCCACCGCTAGCACCTCATCAACTACAAGTTCAGATAATGAATATGAAAATATAATTGGTGCTTCTGAAGCGTTTACTTGCTTAGATATTGCCTTGCGTTGGTTTGAAACACAAACTGAAAGCGACCAGTTTCAGATATCTGTCCTTAAAAAAGTACGTGACCTAGCCGCTCGTAAGCGGGTAGGCTTGCTTCAGCAGACGAAGATTGAATTTTTTTTTAAGTATTAATTGTAACTAGTACATGTTTTATTACAAGACTGTCTGCACTTTTTTTGTTTAATTCCTATTTGTCGTTAAAGATATAAATAAGCTAATACGGTTATCATTTACCTGCACATAAATATGTATGGCTGAATCAATACAGTACGATTATCCGAAAAAACCGGTTTTCCGAACACCCATGTCCCCCAATTAGTTCGGATAATCGACGCTCTACTGTAATTACATGGAACAAATTCAAAGCAGGGAAATTAAATTTAAAAGTTAAAACTTACGATTTCGATATCAAACCCATTCAACACACACTTGTACCCTTTTAAGGCACCTTGAGTTATTAGCAATCATCATGCGTCAGAGGTTTTGCAAATATTGTATCTGAGCCGCTACTCATGCTATATGAAAAATAAAACTCCTTTACACCTCTCTCTTATTAGAATAATTTGACGAAACGTAATGCTAAATAATTCAGCTCTTCGTATTTGGATCGAGATTTTTTGACTCGATGAGTCTTCCAAGTATTAAATCCTAAGCGTCTGTGACTAGGTACTATACTAAACATAAATCGATTTATATATCCACTAGGGGAGCAGACGAGTGTGACGAAATCTTGTCACCCTACATGGCGATACCTCCAGATGGTCACAGATACGTTGAGCTTCGATTTCAATTAGTTGTGTATTCAGTGTCAGCTGCACAACACACAGCTATATATAGCTCACCCTGCCCGAGAGGAGACTTTTAGACTGTGTGTGCAACTGGCAGGCATCTTATATCTGAAGCTCTGCGTAAGCTTTTAAGATTAAAATCATAGAATATTTAATTTTTCTTTGCGATATACAATGCGATATGTTCCCTGTATAGGTATTTTTTAAATGTATACATTTGCCTTGATGTAAATCTATGCTGTGCAGCAACATAGAAGCCCATCGTTGGCTTTCATTTAGAGTTCCAAGAGAGATGGATTGTCTAATAAAATAATAATATACTTGTTCAGCTAGACCCACATCGTATAAACATGATACTAACTTGCATCTAGCACACGTAAAGCACTTCTGATGGTAGGTGTTCCCGAGCGCGGACACGACCTCTCCCTCCACGTACTGGTCGCAGGCAGCGCAGCGGGTGCCGAAGGCGCGCTGGTAGTCCTGCGGGCAGTAGTAGTGGCCGTCCTTGCAGAAGAAGCCGCCCTTGGCCAGCGAGGCGGCGCACGTGCGGCACGTGAAGCACGCCGTGTGGAAGTACTTGTCCGACACGCGGAGCACCTCGCCGCTGCACTTGCCGCCGCACGACGCACACACCACCTTGCCTGCAGAACAGAAACATTATATTTAAGTTTAAATAATCATCAACTCACTACTGCTATTTGCCGCTCCATAAATAGTCAGAATCTGCCCGAAAACAAACTAGAAATGATCATAAACGTTGCACAAACATATAATACAATAAATTGAAACCAACCTAACCGAGGTGACCATTACGCACTTAAGTAGGTTAGGATAAGTTCACTTGCTCTCTTATACTTAAACCTAAGTAATCTGTGTCGATCAAATAAACCTTTCAGTTTGGTAGAAATATGAGAGCACACGAATAATCTGTGCTCAGCTCCGGGCGCTTCGCATTGCTATTTCCTACACATTACAATTTGGTTGTATTTTTCGAAAATCCGTACAGCTACAATGGTCTCTTGATTAAAAACGGACAAAGATAACTTTCATAGAATTCTGCGGGAGGGCTTACCCCATTGACATGACAGCGCTATAACAATCGACAATTAATTAACCCTAGCCATACCGTGTCGAAATTACCATAAAGATCGTGAGGCAACGCGGACGCACTCCGAGTAACGCGATTAGTACACGGACCTACTAAACAAATAAGTGAAGACAGAAGGTTTACTCATATCGATGCATACTAGAAGAATAGTCTTGCCCGTCGGCTGTCTTTGCGTTAAGGCCTCGTTACGAGAGACTTATTTTCAGTAGTCTACCTGTTAAGTAGTTTTAAAGCAGAGTACGTGTATGTACAATTGTACAAATTAAATCATCCTTCTAGCTGGGCTCAATTACAATAGAATTTATTTTGATGCAATCATCTAGATTGCATCAAAGATGGTGATCAAAAATAAATTCTGAAATTTTGTTTGGTAAATAGTTTTTCTTCTAAAAATTCAGTAAAATTTAATCTCTTGCTTATCTTTGGAGTTTTCAATTTTTAATTTACTAAAATCACACAATAAATATGGCAATGAAAAACTATGACGTCACGCCTTTGTATTCCAAACATTTTTAGAACAAAATGTCGTAGATGACTAGTAGTCATCTACCGGATTGAGGTCAAGTAGAATTTAGTTATGTGAATCTTCAAGTTTTCCTGTCGAGGATGCAAATTCCGAGTTAATTTCAAGACATCTCTGTGATTCGTTGCTATGAATGAAGCTTCTTATTCTACCACTTCATTAATATACTTATTTGGCTGTTCACGTCGACCTACGTCCCCTAACAACGGCCAATAAAAAAGCGATTGTAATAAACGAGAAGTAATCGTGTGGGGTCAATTGTTTGACTCCGTGACTGGATGGGGTAAGGAGGTGCACAGATATCTCGCCCACGGATGCAGCGGCACGCTCCAAGCTACACGTATGTATACGAGTATTATGGAGATTAATGCACGTCGGCCGCTTGACCACCGACAATGAAGGGGGACGACGCGCGGTAATTTAAAATCAACAGTGTTTTTCTAGCCAAAAACCAGGAAGTGTTTCCTAAATCTAGTTTCTATTCAACCAGTGTCTGAACAATTTCTGCATTTAAAATCAGTTGGGCAACAACTATTGAACTCGTGTCCCTTGTACCCGCTGCCCTACCAGGTACCCTACATAATGAATATATTATGACATCCATCATTACGTTATCTACTTTCAACTAAGGTGATATTTATTATATTTATATATACTTATATATATAAATATATACTATACTTTCACTTTTATCGTCAACGTATAGTGAGATCATGAAAAAGTTGAAGCATTGAAAGCTACGCAGAGGAGGCTTCTGACAACATTGCCTTCAAATACGCGCAAAACGCAATCTTAACGAATTAATTTGATTTTGATCTCTATCGTTTTGTCAGAGAATTTATAAATTAGGTCGACAAGTATTGTTTTTTTTTTGATTAATTTAATACTTTTCACGAGATAAGTATAAGAAACATTTTTAGTTAAACACATTTTGATGGTTAATTATTTCTCAATATCAAAAAAACGTGACGACCTATCTTTTACTTGCGTCTATAACATATAAAAAATCAGTTCATGTTTAGTGGGGTAAAAACGTTAACGCATTTTGTATGAAAACTTTTCACATCGGTAGAGTTTACTGTGAGAACAGCCGGGCAAACATTACGAACAAATAGGTAGATCTATTGTAATATAATGTCACGCTTATAATCCACGAGGGGTATGCAGAGGGTGGATTTAGTAGTCATTGTTCGCGATAACAATGGTCCAATCTGATAGGGGAACACCTAATGCCATTTATTGCAGTTAGACATACTTGTAATCTTGGCTTATAACCGAAAACTATTTGAAAATAAAACGTCATTAATACGTTGCCTATTGGCTATTGGACCTCGACGGAATAGAAATCTGGGCCATGAATGAATCTCTCTCTATATAATACGACGAATCCAAACATTAGTTATGTACCTTCCTAAAATTTACTTCGTTTATTTCCTTTATACTATATGCATGGAAATCCGTCTCCAAACAACGAAACAACTGGTCCATCTAATCCATCCGAACACTATGTAGATACTATTTAACCCAGTTCAGTTAATTAACTCTATTATGTTGCTGTTGAAAGAACAACAGCTTGTATTTTTATTATACTCCACGAGGGAAACCCCACTAATAAATTATTTAATAAAAACATTTCTTATCGGCATTCATTCGCGTCTATTCGCCGGAATTCAATTTAAAACGCAAACGAAATAGTTATGAATGGAATGATGTAATTGGATATGTTGCCAGTAGTTATGTGCTCGGAGGTGTCACGTAATTAGGTCGGCGGGGCACCGGCACCGGCACCGCGCGGCGGCCACCTCGGGCGCTCGGGTGTCGGCTCGAGGCCCCCTACCACTCCGCACCGCACTGCACTTTGCAACATACATTAAATCAACTGCACCCCGGGGACTGTCGTTACAAACACATCGCACATCAACAGTTCATGTAATATTTTGTAAGTTACCGATGTGAATATTCCCTAGACTCAATTCAAACATAGAATTAAAAAAATTACATGATCATACTAATACTAAAAGTTTGAGCAGCATTTGCCAACAGATTACAGTCTAAAGCACTTTTCGGGCTGGTTACTCCGCACAGGAAAGATTAACTAACTAGTAGGTATACGTAGCGCTTTACATAGCAAACTGCTAGACGTAAGGGTCAGAGTTTAATTTCAACGGGATCAACATCTGAGTCGAACTGGGTTTATCTGAATAAAGCTTTTACAATAATAAATGGTGATAGCAGTGGTGTAATGAACTGCGGTTGATTGTAACTTGTAGTGTAGGTAGGTATTATGGCGTTCGTCTCGAGACGCTCGGGCTGGTCAGACATGTCTCAGTATGGCGATACTATGAACTACACTTAGTCACGATAATGAACACACAAATGCGTACATACGGCTAGATAGGCATGGATTTTCAATTAGTTCAAAAGTTTTGTAAGTTCCGATTTAGATTCAACCTCCAAAAACGCCAACCTTTGCTGCAAGTAAATATTTTCGATTTTATACTAAGAAACATTAAAACAATCCCTTGGTAGTGTATTGATATTAAGCACACAGCAATTGCGATATGAGGTGAAGGGAACAAATCTCGACCATTGTAGGCGCGGATTGCACGCGCTTTATTAATATTTTAATAAAGATGTGTATTCGTATATAGTATTAATTTTTGTTGTTATTGTACACTGATTGTCCCACAGCCAGGTACACACGGCCGACTTACTAACGCACCATGCGCTCTCCGTGAACATTGAACACGGGCACGTTTTCCGGTGATAACTTGCGACGCGCCCGCGCCGGCGCGGCGGCGCCACGGAGTCTTCGTGCTTCGCGTTGTGTATGTACTGCTGCTGAGTACCTCCTGCGTGTATCTACCACGTCGTATGTAAGGTGGTCGCTCTCTGTTACCAGCGGACGACTATAGGACGTGGGTCGGCGTTATGCTAATGATGTCACGAGCCCCCGCGGTCTATGTATTACAAGGATCAATTCATAAAGGCCCAACAAGCTGATCATCTCCGATTTTATAAAGTTGAGCTAGATTTTATTTAAATCACCCACGCTCACGTGGTCTTCTATGACCACTACTGAACCCTGAACCTGGCCTGAACATAAATAGAGGAATGTCTTTCTATCGAAACGAATATCTTAAATACAGTACGAGTGACACTGCTGTAAACGAATCTCTCCGAGTACCCGAAGCACTTGAAATAGTGAACACATACTGACTTTACCTACTAAAGGTACTGAAGTACACGTGACCTATCATAGTTTAAATAAAATTCTTTAGGCTAACTAGTGTGAGGCGCGCATGAGCAGCTTGCATCTGGCGCAAATTACCGCCGCTCGTGTGCCGACGCGTCGGCGCGCACTCCCTGTTCTACATACGAGCATACAGTAGGTAAGTAATTACTGCACGAGATCGCACAGATAACGTATGTTTCTTCCGCTGTCTATAACAGGCTACCAATAAGAAAGCAATATATGTATATCTTGTATCTATATGGTTTAATATGATTAATAATACGCTTGCATACACTAAAGAACCAAAATCCTATACTTACCTCAAACATACCATAGCGTTAAGACGAAGATTCCGAATACTGCATCATAAATTAAAAAAGCTATTTATGTCTATTAACATTATATAAATATAAAATAGAAATAAAACTGCTGAACACAATCATAAATCTTGAGAAAAATATTCTTTGATTGTCAGCCATAATGAATCCCAGCTGTTGCTACGCTTCGTCTACGAGAGTGAAAGATATGACACATGAAAGAATAAAAGACGAAAGCGGAACAAGACAACGGCGTTTAGATGTTCAGCCATTAGCCGACTGAGCGGTATAGCCGCGTATAGGCAAAAACGTTTAGCTGGAATTCCGTAGTTTGGGAGCGGTTAAATATAGGCACAGCGTTGGCGCCGAGCCAGCGGCTGGAATACCATACGTAGGGCGCTCTATTGAGATAGGTTATCTGAGGCGGCGGCGCGCTAATTTGCGACCAGGAATGCGGCACACGACGCGACCAGCCAGCGCCAGCGCTAACGTTCTAGGACTCGCGAGTTACACCACAAATAAAACACAAAACTTCATCTCATAATAACGCGCGATAAGGAAGTCTGGCATGAATTCACTCTACATTCCACTATAGGTTAAGCTCATGTAGCGGTAACATCTGGTAGTCGCACAAACTTTGAACAAAATTCGTTTTACGAAATTTTGGTCTAACTTCTAGACTTGTAACTTTACTCAAGTTACTGGAAGGCTTATGGTTATTACCAATAGTTAAGAGTATCCATGGAGTTTCTTGCCGGTCTCTTCTCCATAGGACCAACCCACTTTTGGTACCGCTCAACTAGAATTATAACGTTTTAAAAGCGCCCGTAAAGGCCTAGTTGAAATAAAAACATTTGACTTTGACTTTAATACTAAAAGTAACAATGTCACTTTCGTTCGCCGTATGCGTGTTTGAGATTGTCACCGTGACGTGTGACGTGATCCTACCGTACCAGTACCCAGTATCAGCCTGTTTCACGTGTCGCCAGGAGCACAGGGCGCGACTACTCAGATCACCAATGTGTTCGATTAACCTTAATGTGGTTGTGATTGTGATGGGCTAGCGTGTCGAACTAACTACATACATCGATATTAAACATTACATACATAAGTACGAATAATTGATAATGATGGAAAAGATAACATCTAGTTTAAGGAAAATATAATTTTACTAATATAATGCAGGGAGCATTATATTTTATGGTAACTAACACTTGTACACGCACCGCTTTTAGAAATGCATTTGTGAGGATGTATGTCCCAATTAATTAAATCTACTTATCTATTAGATGTATCTGTCTCTAATTAATATTTACCATCGTTAAATAACATTTAAGTACCTCCTGCCTCCCCTTATTAATCTTGCCTATTTAAGCACGAATCGCCCGTCATACAAGCCTTCGATGCAGACCTTGCTCAATGAAAAACTAAATGACTCAATTGGCATCGTCCGAGCGAGCTTAATTAAAAACATACTAGTTTAATAGCGATTTCAATAGGTTAATTCAATTAGATGGCAACATCGATAGTGGCTCGCTGGCGCCGCGGAAGACGGGCGCGGCTATTATGACGAATTAAAAGCTGCAGCACTAGCAGGTGTGTTTGTATGGTGGCCATTATAAAGGTCGTTATGTTACCTGAAATGCAGTTCGAACACCGTGCTGATATACACTAAATCTATCTAATATATAAAAATCTGTTTGTTTATTCGTATTTTATGCGGTGCCATACCGTTCATCTGATTGCGATAAAACTTTGTGTACAATTAACTTACAGTATCGTATTATTACTGTGAGGGAATACGGGCGTGTATGTAGGGTTATCGAAGTTTAGAAAGAGCAGCATATTCAAAAAAGAAGCCGGCCGTAAAATGTAATAATTACTAATTGATAATAAAAATACATTCTGACAAAGACCGGACTAAAAGTCTCAAAGTTGGACATGTTCGGGAAAATCCGGACAGGTCAGCCTACATGCATTTCAAGAAGAGATCCATATCAGATCGTACACTACAGACGCACTGATATTTTTTGCACCAGTTTCGCTGTGACGCAATAGTACAAGAAGTGGTCTCGGCCATAGAAATCGCCTATTCTCCGTGACTCACTGACACGCACAAAAACTTGAGGGTATCTCCGGCAGGTGGAATCATTAGTAGCGATATTATCTTCTGACGGTACTTTGATGTTGTCCTGGACGTAATGGGCGATAATGTTGATGAATAACAAAAGCAATTAATAAAACGTTCTCGGCGATTCGGATAATCTAGTAGGGCTCTACATTCTTGACAATCTAGACTATGCGAGTTGCAACATTTCGACACATTTTTTCCATTGATCTATCCCAAAATACAACTTCTGTCAGTGTAACAGATAGACCTGACGGAGTGTTGTTCTATACATTGTGAGGATTTTGATTCAAGTAGCATACATAATTCAATTCTTGAGTAATCTCCTTGAAAACTAAGCCAGACATCTAAACGAGCTGACGGCTACAATACATCACGTCCTTATTATGCTTCCAACACACCGACGGCGACGGCCGGCAAATCAAGCGTCCGATCGAAAGCTCCGCGTTACGTAACGAGCGCCGAATCTCGCGCAATACACGCTACTGCACTGTTTCGTCACGTTACGTCGGCCGAACCGTGTTAGTTCGGGCAAGTGACATAACTCGTTATTTACCAGCTTCCACTCATTGCAACTGGATAATTACTGTGTGTAGAAACGGCACTTCTGAGATCAAATATTACGAAAATTGTATCAGCTACATAGGTACGTAGTTTCACTATTGGAGCGCAGCTATTGTTTGAAGACACTTGGTCTTGTGTTGATCATCAACAACCCGAGTTTAGTTTCTGCTGCCTAACTTGACATGTAATGCCACAATATCTTATAGTATGCATACGCAGTGGTGAAACACATTTGTAAAGATCCCAAGAGTATCGTAACGTATCCTTTGCTGGTGCGGCCCAGGGAGGAGTATGCCTCAGGGAGGAGCTGCGCGCGCGCATATTATCTATTGTTACAACACTACGTTGCCAAACCTAGTGGTTAGGCAAAAAATATAGTACAGGGACTAAAGAAATCTGATGGCAGAATCAGGACTAATACGGTAAAAAAATGAAAATAAATTGAAATAAATGGCAGAGGTCAAATCTCTGAATATAAAGGAAGGAGATTGAAATTGTAAAAATCAATCATCTGTATCATCGCAATAAATTTTTCACATTATCATAACAATGCTAATTATACATTGAATTAAACATAACGATAACCTCAGCCACTACGAGAAATCAGAGAGAACAGCGAATAGTGTCTCAGATACAAAAGATAAAGCGACGATAGGCTGGAACAAAGTTCTGTAATTGAGTACAAACTATCGGTTCTGTACAGTATCACAATCAGTTGGTTATCTGGCCGAGCAGGCGACGCGGCCAGACTCGATGTCGATCTGATAACATCCACTGTGCGGCCTGTTATAATTATCGCGTCGTTCGGAGAAAAGTCGGAGTCCGGCGTGCGACACCAATCCGAAATACGACTAATATTGTCTATAGATGGATATCGCTTTAAAACATAAAACTGGAGCTAACTGTAAATTTAATTCAGATCAGCTAGTTTTAGAGCACTTATTATATATGTGATTACTACAGTAATTTGGAAAGAAAATTTACTAGAAAGAAAGAAATAAAGAAAATCTGTTTATTTCCGCCAATATGTACTACAACTATTTAGGCTACTAATTTCTGAGGAGATGACATTTGTAACGAAACCATCCAAAGAATGAACTTATATGATTTCAATGTATGTATTGTCGTGAAGAGAAGAGTTATTATGCTGCCAATTACAGAGTTACATAGACAGACGTGAGACTCGAGACTGCGTCATTCCGGAACGAGCCTCACCGGCGAACAAATTACTGAAATGATACATATTAGTGCGCACCGAGCTTTTTGTTCCAGATCATTACTGCCATGCAAATACGTTGTTACGATAATTCCCAGCATTACTCGCAATAACATTCAGAGATCGCTCCGTCGAATATAACAGGGAACTAAACTTATTTATAATAGCATTGGTCAAATTGACCATCGGAAAAAATCTCAACAATACTCATAGCTAATAAACTTAACTGGAAATAAAATAAAAATAGATTACATACAAAATAACTTCACGCTATTGTACACGTCACACCGCTGTTTTCTATCAGTTGATATAGTTTGCACCGGCTAGCAACCCCGATGCGAAAGATTTTTCCGAATCTATTCAACATCTACAATTTATTAAAACACACAACCATAAATCATCTAGTTGTAAGACTGTTTTATGTCACGTTTATTTTACAAGCCAAATAAAATAGAGTAGAAATATGCTGCTTGGAAAAAAAATTGGTTTACTAAAACTGTTTATCAATAAATAGCTCGCAGAGTGAGAGTGGATGGATGGACGGAACGAAAGCATCTGATATGAGATGGACATCACACAACGTGCGTCAAACTGCGGCAGGAAGGTCGTGAGGTGCCCATCAAACGTGGAGCTGCACAATTACCGCCTTAGACTTCTTTTGTTATTCACCAAATTAGTATCGTGCGGTACCGGAGCTTTCTCCGTAGTAGGTATGCATTGTGCTCGTGCACGTCAACCTATCTGCATCATCTATAACTCTTCGGGAACACGACATGCAATGCAATAACTTTATTTATATATAACGTATTAAAATATACAATACTTTTGCATCATATTTGACCACTTGTTGGTAACTTTGACTACTTGTTGTTAAAAATAAATAAGTAAATAACATGACATTAAAAAGGTAAAATTTATAAATTCGTTTTTTTAGAAACTGCTTTGTAATTTTGTTATATATTTTAGAGGCTAAGCCGTGTATACGTTGTCTCGTAAGGCAGATGTTGTACAGACACAGTAATACAGCTATCAGTTGTTTGACCCCCGAACATTGCTGTCGTACAGTCACTAACACAAACATGTATACATTTGCACTTTTTAAACTTCATATAAATAGTTATTTGAATAATAGATTAGAAGAACCACCCCTTCTATGGTGGTTCTTCTATCCGTGTTGCATACGTAATTATCTTAATACACGTTAAAGATATTATCGGTAAGTTTGTTAAAAGTTTATGTTTACATGTTCGTGCTCGTGACTGTACATCGCTTTTGTATTTAAATAGCAATTTCTTTATCTGTTGAGTTACCCCAGAATATAACACGGTATCTGAGAAGCGAAGCAAAGAGGCCATGACACGCAGTTAGAAGTGCGTCAGTATTGACTATAGGGGTAAGTTTATTAAGTGCATCAGCAGCAGTACTAAGCCTCTTATGCAGCACGTTTCATAACTACTGCACGATCATTATGACTGTAATATTAAACAAATAATATATATAATTAAAAACTGATGATTTTATATGCATCTGGGTTTAGGGTATTGGTTATCGAACAGCTTTGCATAAAGTTTTATCGAAGTCAACCGGCAGTTCTGGGCTCAGAGATTCATGAACAGCTCGTAGTGCATTGTAAGGCGAACTCAAAAGTTTGAGAAGAGCTAACATGATAAAAATGACATTTTGTTTACATTTGAATATCATGGTACCGCTAAAAACAGTGACCAAAATTAATTTCCAACTAAACAGTTTAGAAATGTAGGCCTGTTCTAGACTAAACAATTACTATGAAATTCGCACTCGTCGCATAATGAACCGGACAGCTCTCAATCGTGGAACATCCGACACAGATGACACAGACGCGGGTCGTGGCTGGCTGCGATCTGCGACCACGCCGATCATTCATCACGTCGGATGCACGACTACTCGGGACAAATTGTCGTGTCAATCAAACTGCTTTCTACACCCTCATTCAAATCGAAACCGTTTTGTGTTATTGTTACTATGTATATTAAAGTAAGCACAACTGCTATACATAGTTTTTGAGTTGTTTCTTGGTATTTGAGAATTCTCAGGTGTAGTGTAATTATGAACCCTAAAACGGTCATATGTCTCAGACTCAAGTTTATCCAACCTAATTATCACAGAATTAGCGTTGAATGGTTATAAACAAGACGCTCGCCACGGCACGGCTTTAGGAATATTATAGCGTCAGCGTATATTTAGGTAAGATCCGTCATGAACATGATTGTAATTGCGTCCTACACGCCGCGCCGCTCCCAATTCTGGGAACGAGGACGAGCCGCGGCGGACAGATGGCCAGCAAGCCCACAACTATACCAATCATTAGGACTATTATCAGTTTGAAACACTTGGAATGACAAATGTTGTTTCTTACCAACGTTTCAAACTGTTGCCAGGATCTGTATTTGGAACAGATCCTGGCAACAGTTTAAGGAAGGTACGGATAATATTTTTTTATGACCAATCTTTAATACAGAGTTATTTTTCTCATCATGAATCATATTCGAAAGATTCGGTTGTAGAAAAACAATGTCATTATGAGCTATGAGTTATGAGCAGCACACGTCGGCGTCGCCTGACCTGCTCATAGTCTCATACACAGTGTATGAATATCAAAGATGTCGAGAACAACTACTACTGACACTTAATAGCTGATACCGCGTTTGCAACAAACTCTTAAGTTTGCAAAAAATATTTCCAAAACAGTGCATGCTTCACAAATATTCATATTGAAACAGCGATCTTGCACCACCTAATTCACCAAGTCCTGCCTCTTTGCATCGGAACATTCAGGACTTCAAAAACATATTTCTGATTAGCTATAGTCATTTTGAAAATCAAAGAACGTTGGTCGATGAATAAAGGTAAGACACGTTTTGGTCTTCTGACAGAGGGGGGACAGATTGGAAAAGAGGTACTTGATTTTTGAAGATGTGTCCAGTTCCCTGCATAGTGAGCGTGTGCACCTCACCGGCGGCCCCGCGGCCCCTATACCGCAGGATGAGAATAATTTGAGCGGCCTCGCTCCCACATTGATTATATTTGCGCTCGTAATGAGCATACCAAACGTTAACACTATACGTAAAATTCCAACAAGACGTGATTTTTTGGATTAAAGCCTCAGGGTGTTTGGAATGCTTTTGAGAATAAGTTGACTGCATTATCTAAATAAAATTTCGGAATATAAAACTTTGAGCGGAGTCTGGCTGTACATTAGAACCAATTCTGACCTTTGGTAACTTCACCCTACATAAGAAACCAAATCAACTGAGTGTTTCAAGTTTCAAACTGTTTTTACATATCATAAGCTCAAGTGTTTCCTCAATTTGATTGCCGCTATATTTAGCCGGCGAGCTAACCGGACCCGCCGCTACCATTGTAGGAAGTTCTCCGACTTGTTTAAACAATCAGCTATTTGTAGGGCACCGTTAATTCACCGCTCCATAACGTTCCCAAACGCCATAACAATTGTTATAACTACGCGGAAGGTTCAATATTCTCGGCACAGACCACACGCATTTACAATTATTTTAAAATGGCGGGGCCAGCATGTAGTAATAAATAAGATAGTTATTTCTCACGCGCTTCATCAACTACTTGAGGGAGGAGGGAATGGAACTGTTTCTATTACTGAGATCCGTTTGCCAGGTTATTTTCCGACGAGGAAATGGCCTGCCGTCAATATACAATTAAGTGGTTATGTTGAACGTCATTACGGGCACCGCCGCGCGCCAGGTCGTCATCAGCGTGGTCGCAATTACTCGAGGCATTAGTGTCAGAGGGGCTTTCACCACCGAGCTCCGCGGCATCATCCACGAGACTCGGGAATTAAGTAGAAAGCTGGACTCACGAGTCGGGAGCGCTTGAACAAATGTCTGTCATTGAAAGCAATCTACATATTTCCAATATTGCCTTGTGGAACGTAGTTTTTATTCCCAACGGATATCAAAGAGCTATAATATTCCAAAACGTTTTTAATGCCGGGCACGGAGCGTTCCTCGGGAGATAAAGCGAAACGCTCCAAACACTATGTAAGCCGCAATATAATGAAACAATTTTCATTTCTTTTTTTAAAATATCGTTGCTCCACACTACGAATAATTCCTGTATCGAGGGTGCGTTTACAAACTCAAATATTCTCATGGACATACACCTGAATCCGGAAATCAAACAAATATTTGTTCCATGCGGGAATCGAACCCGCGACCCGTAGCGCAGCAGTCGATCTCTCAACCACTCCGCCAACCGTGTCGTTGAAACTTGTTTCATTTCGATTGATTCGTAGTGTAGTGTGTATTCGTGTCAATATCAGCAATTATGTAAATCGACGCGATACGTCTTATCATAGCAGCATACCGCATATATACAACATACATAATACTTCAGAATACGGTTTCATAGTACCTACCTATAATGGATAGCTATTGGCTAGCTGATATCTCAGTGCAATAATAAATCAACTATGGCTAGTAGTTTCAAGAAGTGTTTTTCAGCTACGACATTGAAACCTCTATTCAGATTATTTGAGTACATTATTAGAGACAAACCAAAAACCAACGTTGGTGGAAGTGTCTGATTTCTGGTCAGGCAAAATATAGCTCATATCACAACGAAAGAAGAAGTGAATACAATACACTCTATGTACCAATGAAACTGCTCGGTCGTACAAACCGTTCACGCGGAGTGATATTATATTCAAGTAATGAGCATCTCGTCGGTACGGCCGGGCGGCCGGTACGCGGCGTGCTGTATCGACATTCGTATTGAATCGCTTGGCACAATACGATCGTGTCAATGGACCAGCGGCCGCAGTACAGTCCTCATGAATTGTGTCACATGTGCGCTTATATACACACGAGTTTATAGTAGCCAAGTCGTATCATGGACGTATGTACTCGTACATTGTTTTTTACAGTCCAACATCAGCGACCCACCTTCATTATTATCTTCAGAAGGGATCTCCCGAAGATAATAATTTAATAAAACCAGCGCCATGTGAAAACTAACGCCATTTATTGTCCACCGTTCCAACTCCGATTTGATGAGATTTTATTGGAGAAAAATACCTAACGGATTCTTAATAGATTTATTTATATTAATATACTCTGCCTAAATATATTTTCCCATAGATCACTAAGTAGGTATACACAAAAGCCAAAAGTAGGTATCTAATGCGCGTCGTCGTATCGTATAGTAATTAAATAGAACACAATCAATAACGCGCACACTTCCGAGTATCCCGAACATGACAACGAGTCATTACTATACAGAGCTTTCTAAAGCTGCCGTTCAATACATTGCCTGTATTGTTCTTATAAAACGGCTGATAAGATTAAGGAAACGCGCGGTGGACAACGAAAAGTAGAAAGCGATACGTGTAAGATGCAATCTTAGTTGCGAACTTACATTAGTTTGTTGCCTTTCTCTGCACTTGTTATAATGATGATAAATTGTATTTTTTGTTTCAGACTTGCAGGAAAGTCGACGAGTGATAACTGAGTAGGAATCGTCCCAGCGGAGAGTCCGCACAGCCAACACTGACAACCATATTTTATTGTGAAATATTTAACTAACAATACGTATCTATATTTTCTTGTGCTCTATGAGAGATGCGTGTAGTAATGTCCATCTTTTAATTAAATCCTTAATTTAAATATTGACGCTCAAAGGAAGGATCTCATGCGACATAGTTGAACCCCAATGGAAAGTTATATATTTGTATTTATATAATTCACATTATATAAATACAAATATATAACTTTTCGAATATGACGTCCTACTGTGTTAACTACAACAGCTTTGTTAAGTTTCCCTATCTAGTGTTATAGACAAAGAGTGAGGCCTCGCAACCATTGGCGGTCATAATGAGCCGGTGCACAAAAAAACTAAAGCAATCACACACACGCGGTTCTAGAAAGTAATGCATTATAACATTATATAAACATTATCAGTGATGGTCACGATTCGTCTTCATCAGCTCATGTTATGGCTAATGTTCTAATGTAATAGCCTTTTCACACGGTGAGAGGTTGAGTGATTGAGATATTAATAATGCACTTCAACGTGTAGTAAGTAGGAGCGCATGTAATACGGTTTATCTAAGCCGTTAGCGTCAGAAGATTGTACAGAGTCGAGCTGCCTTTGAAGGTATACTGATGCCTATGTCTAAAAGTGAACTGCGATAGTCCAAGTTTGGAAGGTCACTTATAGCAATAGGTGCAGGTGTGGTGACCAGGCAATTCAACGGACAACTGTATTGTGATTCATATTTGGTGCACAACTGTGTATTACCAAATTCTGGACCAAACGATGTGGACTGATCTGTGTCTGGCTGTGTGACGCATGATCTGTGATTGTTGCAACACATGCGCCTTGAGCGATCTCTGCTCTGCCACTAGTCATACCAGAGGCAACAACGTTTTGCTGGTGTAATTTAGTGATGTACCTACCATCGACATGAAGAAGAATGATTTCTGAACCAACCCTTATTTTCTTTTTCTTACATATAAATATACTACCGATACCTACCTAATAGAATTAAGTATTTTTCGCATTTTTACCTTATATCTAATTTTGATATGCAAACTGTGTCTGTAGACCTTCACTTGTCTTACCTGAAAATAAACAAATAGTTTTATTAATAACATAATATTACATTACTGTTACGATATACGATAGCCACTTACACATAATAAAACTAAAGTAACATCCAATTAGAAGCCTTGTTTGAGCTGGTGAGCTTACACATAAATTTATAAATATTGGATACTAAACATGAGAGATGAGAGCAAGTCGACACACACACACATGAACACAGTATGCCACTGGTAATACCGGTCAATGGCGTTCCATTATATGCCTAACGCGAGACAATAGCAATAACATCTACGATATGAGTCACACGGCACACCAGAGCATTCTGCTCGGCTGCTTGTAGTAATGACATGATATTGTTTACGCTGAACGTGCTCAGATGAGGCGGTGCCGAAGCTCTCAGGAACAACATTGTTTTGAATAGTTTAAACGATTACTAAACGCGTATTGTGTCAAGAGCGGCAGTTATGTTATTATTATTGCAGGAATTAACAATGACAATTGTACATGAAAAACTCCGATCGTGCCTGTGAGTCCCGATGAATCATATGCATATATATGTACATATCTTATAGCTGTTACAAGTCCGCTGTTCTAAGTAAACACAAACGGAACTACAAAAAAAAATCTATTGCTAATCATGAACATTCACAGAAAACTGTCACGAATACACTTGGCATTGGTAAAATAAATACCTATACCTGGCAATTGTTTGGTCGATGCGACGATGATCATAGAGGTGTTTTATTGCCTTTTTTTCTATCTTAGCCATCTTACAACAACCACGAGAGCCGATGACGGTTTAATCATATCGCAGGCCACACTGCATCAGTAACAACGTCATTCGTTAATAACGCATCGGAAGTCCGTAACGTTACATTGAGGCGAACTGGCGAACACAAAGCATCGCAGCGGAGCGACGCTATCTGACATCTGCGCCGGATAGTGGCTGCGTGCGGACACATTATGTTGCGCAACACTATTCACCTTTAATTTCATTATGAACGTAAGTAGTGCATGTCGTGTTCACTGTTACGTAGACTTTATTAAATCGAAACGAAAATTAAATTGACAACAATATAATGAGTTTGTCTGTCCGATTACCGGAACAGAAAAGTCACTTTTCAAAAATGTTTGAATGCAATATTCCCTCGGGGGTTAGAAAGAGGCACTTTTTGCACACCCATATTTTACCGATGTCGTTATTAAGTCCCATGTAATAGAGAACAAGCCTAGCTTTTACCAGGCACAATACCAAACTGCTGCTGAAAATTTCAGAAAATGTCAATAACACTGCTCGACATGGAGATTGAACACAGGACCTCATGGTCAGCAGCCGCGCTTGCGACCACTTGACCAATGGAGCAGTTTAACTTAGGTACTTTAAATAAAAATTTGATTGTGTCTTTTGAATAAAAATGGTCGACTTTAGTATTTAGGGTACTTCCCCTCCAGGGCTCGCAGCAACTTTCCAACCTGTACAATATAATGGCAAACAACATTGTATACGTAGGTACATGCCGCATGCGTCTTCATATCCAAGAAGCTAAGAATGTAACAAATGACATGTTGGCTTCCACATTAACGCAGTAATCTAGGAACGACCATAAATTCTGAGCACATTCAGTAGAACCCATTTCGTAGATAATAAAGTGCCCTGTAACGGCACCCGTGATTACTTTCCGCGAAACAGTAAATGTTTGTGCTATAGCGCATTCTTCATTAACGGCCATTTTCAACAACCCATACGTATATCAGTGGTTTGTCTGCTAAATACATAAATTGGTATTATTTATTCCACACTTTTTATTTGTAATTCGTATCCCTAATTTTTACGATTTAGAAGATAGTTTATTGCTCCCGGACGTTTATAATAAAGCGTAACGATAACGATAGGTATATAACACTGTGACGTCATGTGCGTTTGTTGCAAATGATCGCGAGGCGAGAGTTGCGCAACACTCGGCCGACTCGGTCCATTCATCAACGCACCGCTAAAATTAGCAGCACGATGACATGACACACATTACATATGTAAACAATAATCGTATCGCGACTGTGTTTCGTTGGCAGAACGTAGCCACTTGCGACACAGACCTGCTGAGGTCAAGGTTAACTGATAAATTACACAAATAAATACAAACAAACAATGAAGATAAACAACAACAAATGTCTTATATTGCGGAAAATTATGACGTCACTAAACGCAACAGGAAAATGGTGATTGTGGAAATAAACGTAACACTCAAGGAAAACCACAAAATTATTATATAGCTATCTTAATTTGAATGAGTTAGGGAAGGTAGCAGATATAACGTGGCTACAATCAGTGTCATTGTACACTGATTTGATGGCGACATCCCGCGGGGTGGGTCAAGTGTAAGGAAATTTGTCGTAGATGAAGCAACAGATAGGCGTCCAATCATCTTAACGAGCCTCCTGGTTACAGTATCCCCACGAGTGTTTGATGTATCAACATGCATGCTTTGTCAATGCCACCTATAGTACTCAACTTCCGATTTCCTGTAGAGAATAACTTAAACTACAGAAATACACAATCAGACCAATAACAACTATCTGTAGATTATACAAATATTTATTCCGTGCGGGAATCGAACTCGCGACACCTAGCGCACAAAGCTAATCACTTAGCCACTGCGCCAACCGTGTCGTCAAACTATCCGATATTCTGATATTTCTCAGTTATAGTCCAATCCAACCTGTTATACTCTTCATGTATTTAAATTCTTATCTCAAACCAAAGGCTGCCTTTCCCAGACGATCCTTTTTTGCCCAAAAGTAATTTTCATTCTGCGCGCAAGAGGTCCAACAGACTCCGGTTACCGTTGTAACGTACACACCAAGCAATGTACAGAGCATGCGTGTAATTTGAAGCGGTGCGGCGTCGGCGGCGCCGACAAAAGCAGCCACAGACCATTGAGCATCATTCTCGCACAATGGGAACATTAAACGGATCGATCACACGGCTTCATGAAATACGATGACATTACCGGTTAAATGCCGTCCAATGTCCGGAACATTGTCGATGTTAGTCATTTAAGCATAGTTACTTCTGAAGATAAGCTAAAGGAAATGTCGTGATGAGTGAGGTTAAACCAAGACACAGGCATTATAATATAATTTGTACCGTAAACATACATCGTTTGGCTAGTATGACATCAGCGAGTGCTTACAGACAGTGCGAACAAATTGCACTATAATCTCTAAGCAAAGCTTTGCTCCGCACACACCGGCTGCGGCATGGCTCTTCTAACATTCAAGCCTTCACACGTAACGTAGCGCGGTGGGTATGTGTAGGTCGACGGTTCCCTCACTACGATACAAATACATACTCACACCTTAGATTCGTATTTACATTTGATTGACAGATGGCGCACGCATTATCCTATCCTCAATCTATGCTCACATTTCAGTAGCTCAACTTTTGGCAATGTTAATGAGCTCTGCGATTGCGAGTTTGAGCGAATGAGGGTTAAATCCCTGCATTCCTATTAGGTACCTAGCGCAGATGAGAGGACATGTGTGAAACAAATGTCACATGGAGCTCGCTATAATCTACTTCGTATTTCTAGCTGAGTATCTTTCTTCTAAACACGTTATTGAAACTAATGCCCGTTAGATTATAATGTTTAGACACAGCCCACAGGAGACACACAGCAACGAGTCTGGTAACGAAGGAGTAATAAGTTAGGTAGGCGACACTCGCAATATGAATAGCGGAGCACGATCTCACTGTAACGGTAATCGGAAATAGCTTCACTCGACGTCGGGCAAAAAATAACATTAATAACCTGAAATGATCAAAATGAACCATTTACCATTTCGCACGACACACTATTAGGTATTGTACGGTACAGCTGTATGGTTCATGCAAAAATTCAATCCAGTTTCATTCAAGGGTATTTGCTATCTGTGTGCAAAGATACAAATGTGCTATCAGGAGTCACGAAACATCACGATCGACTGCCGTCTTATACATTTGAAGTTACAATAAACCCAAGTCCACTTCTTGGTGAGTTCGTGCACTATGGTCAAAGTATGCCAAAGAAAGGCTGCAGGCAGTACGAGACGGTTCTGAAGTATTTGCTAGATTCTAACCGTAGTAGATAATAAATTTCGAAGTGTACTGTAGAGGTCTATCAGCCATCCAGCACACGTGAAGACTAAGTAAAAACTTGATAAAAGCCTTTTAACCTTTTTGAAAACTCTAGTTATTTATTCAGCTTTTGGCTGTAAACTTCTACTTATGTGGTCATTTACGTGAATCTCGTCGATGATGTAGCGCGTCGGTACGCGAGGCTATTAATAGTTCGTGCCAACAACACGACCTTTGACTGAGAACTACGTGCACGGACTATGCTTGGACTTTATATTAGTTGGCCGTACTGTCTTACATAAGGTTGTACATTTCACAACTGCAGCCGCTGAATGACGAGAAACGTTGACTTAAATATTTTCATCTCGATCTCTAATTTTTTCAATAATATGGCCAGCAAAATGCTATCTTATATTTTGAACGGAACTGGTCACCTGCGTCTTGCTCAGGGACCGTACAACCCCCTTTATGGGTTAATTCATTCGAAAGGGTTACCCGTTCATTCGGTTACCCTATGGATGATGTAACCTCTTGGTCGTGTAAACCCTTTCCTAACACCAGTGATAGGGTAATCCTTTCAATGAATAACCAGTTGCAAGGGGTTACCCCTTCTTTTGAGATACCCAATTGAAGAGGTTTTTCTTTTGAAGGGGTTTTTCAGGGTAACCGTATGGTTATTCTTTTAAGAGGCCGCATAGAGGAGGCATACATTTTGAACGCTAGTGTGTGCGTGCAGGCACTGGTCACTGGTGGCTCTTATTGCACTGCTTTTATGTTGCATTATGCAACTTATGAAACAACGTGCTTTGTATACCTACCTGCTTGTATGTCCTTTTAAATTATCTAGAAAAGATTACAAATTCCTTTGCGTTTCAATAATACCTACATCGTACCTATATTGCGAAGGGCCGCAGCGTAGCAAAATCTTTATACCTATCACCAAACCGCGTCGTCGCGTCGCTTTCGCAATTTATGGATGGCGCGTTTTTGGTCTGCCTCATTGGTCTAGTGGTTGCAAGCGCGACTGCTGAGCGTGATGTTCTGAGTTCGATTCCCGGGTCGGTCAAAGTATTATTGGGTTTTTCTGTATGGAAATTCTCAGTAGCAGCATGGCGTCTAGACCTGTGCCCGGTCGATGGTATGGCTCGCCCCTATTTCATTTTCATCGGACTCAATAATGCCATCGAGTGCTTTATATATTAGAAAAAGGCACGAATATCTACCAAAGCTTTATTTAATTGTGTGAACAAACTTGTGAACTTACATCAAGTTTGGAGGGATTTGCAAAAAAGAACACAAAAAACGCAAGAAGTATTTAAGCAATGCCAAAAAGAGTTTGTCGAAACCTTTGATCATTTTTGTGATATTGCATACATCAATATTTATGCAATATCAAATGCGTTTCAGTTAATGAAAATAAATGAAGATAGAATCTTTTTGCAGCGACAGAGTGCTGGTCACTTAATTGTTTGTTTGTTTCTTGTTTCTTTAAAAAAAAACGTTGCCCCACACTAGGATTTCTCCTGTCTCGTGGGTACAGTTTACAAACATACATGTCACATACACACACAACCAGACCCGAAACAACTATCTGTAGATCATACAAATATTTGTTCCGTGCGGGGATCGAACCCGCGACACATAGCGCAGAAAGCTAATCGCTTAACCACTGCGCCAACCGTGTCGTCGCGAATTACCAATTCCTTCGTCATCATCTTATAAACCGTTACAAAACGACTGATCATCTGATTCTAATAAAAACATGCATCTGCGATCTGCACTAGCACACTGAGTTACTGGGTCTATGTTGCTTTCGTAATTTTTTGCGTCGTATTGTCACAAGTGATGAAAAATGGATATACTACGATAATCCAAAGAAGAGAAAACCATGGGTACCACCTGGAAATCCTTCTACATCAACAGCCAAACCAAATATTCATGAAAAAAAAGTCATGCTGTGCATTTAGTGGGATCAACTTGGTGTCATATATTATCAGGTGCTCAAACCGTGCGAAACCATTACTGGAGCTCTCTACCGAACACAATTAATGAGACTGAGTCGAGCAATTAAAGAAAAACGCACCCATTACCACTCCAGACACGACAAAATTATTCTCTTACATGATTATGCTTGTCCGCATGTTGCGGCGCCAGTCAAAACCTATTTAAAAACACTTAAGTGGGAAGTCCTACCTCACCCGACATATTCACCAGACATTGCTCCTTCCGATTTTCATTTATTCCGGTCGATGGCACATGATCTGTTTGAGCAGCGCTTTACATCAAACGTAGATACGAAATATTGAGTCGAATCGTGGATAGCCTCAAAAGATGAAGAGTTCTTCCGACGTGGTATCCGACAGCTACCAGAAAGATGGGGGTTACAGGAGGTTTTGTCTACTTTAATGGAGAATACACAACACGAAATAAGTAAAACATCTATGCGGAATGATTTTATTACGCCAAAATTAGTAGTAGCGTTAGATAGGTGTCAACTGAGTATGAAAGATTCTTTGTCCATTCTTGAAACTACTATTGAAACACTTGGATATAATATTGATGAATTTCCAATAATACCAAAGTCGTCAATTCAACGTATTCGTACGGAAAAAAGGAAAGGACGCACGGAAGCCATAAAAGTCGATTTTCATAAGGATACCCATATCAATATTTAAAAAAAATGCTTTTCCGCCATCTTGGATTTCAAAATGATGTTATTTTCATAATCAGCGCCCCGAGAAACCTTGAAAACGATACCCATATCTATATTTTTTAAATGCATGTCCGCCATCTTGGATTTCAAAATGATGTTATTTTCATAATCAGCGCCCCGAGAAACCTTGAAAACGATACCCACATCTATATTTATCAAAAATGTATGGCCGCCATCTTTGATTTCAAAATGGATTTCATTTTAATAATCATCACCCTAAGAAACCTCGAAAATGACACCCACATCTATATTTATCAAAACAAAAATACTAGTCCGCCATCTAGGATTTGAAAATGAATGTCTTATTAGTTTCATTTCGTGTTACAGCACCCCGAGAAACCTCAAAACATTCGATCTTATAAAGATCAAACGTTTCGGGGGTGTGCAACACACTCTGTATTTTTACGACCGCCATTTTGTTTATATTCGCACATGCACTCAGTGGCGGTTCCAGGGGTCGTGATCGTACCGTGGTGGGCCTCGGTGCGGTCTTCTAAGAGTTCCCGAGGCCCACCATATGGTGTCGAGGCGGACCACCGTGGTGAGTTTAGCCGGTAGGAGTCCGGCACACCCCTCCGCCCCCCCCAGGCGGAAGGAAATAAATAATAAATATTCATATGGAAAACACGAGCGAAGTAAAGGAAAATCTATTAATTTCAACATATCGTTAATTGTAGGTACTTCCCGGCTGATTCATCAAAACACTGTTAAAATTATTTAAGAATGCTTTTTCTAATTCTTCAATATAATTGTTAAAGGTATCTGTTGGGACTTTCGATCCACCATAAAATGATGAATCTTTATTATAATATAAGTTTTTTAAAGTGACTGTATAGTTCGGTTTCATCAAAATTAGGTTTCTCCTGTAACAGGACATCAAAGTAATCATCATCAAACATAACTACGCAATAGTTATGTTTTTACATCCATGCGCTGCACAGAAAACAAATCGTAATTTCGGCATTTTTCTTTAAATTTGCGTGTGCTCTCCACTGATTCTTACTCGCGGGAGTACGCTAGCCGGTAGGCATATAACGTGCGACCTTGAGCGAGTGACGGAGCTCTGCCTAGATCGCGCAATGGCGACTAGACACGTTCTGTCCAAATTCATGCTATTTTACACTTAATGTGAAGCTACGAGAGATCATATTACAGTGCTCGGACTCGGAAAGTGTTACCCTGTCACAACAGTTGAAGGGGTAACCCGTTCGGAATGGGTTACCGTTCTATAGTGTAACCCTTTGAAAGGGTTAATCCCTTGAACGGGTAACCCAAACGAAAGGGTTTTGAAGAGGTTATCCATTGAAGTGGGTTATCCTTAAAAAAGGGTAACACATACGAAGTGGTTTCTCTAACAACCCTTTCCAAAAACCCTATCGAAAACCCTTTCAACGGGTAACCAAAATGGTCCCTGGTCTTGCTGCAGTGCCTCCCGAAAAAGTTATTTGTTGGTTTAGACTTTTCGACATTTTATAATTAAAACTATAAGAATATTTTCATGAAGAAAACTTGCACTTCACAAAAAGTAGCCTGTCCGTTAGTGCCCATACGTGTAGTAGTGTAGTGTATGTGGTGTAGGCTAGTCGTGCGCATGACATATCGCGCCGCGTGGCGATGATGTCACCGGCTGATAGCGGCGGCCGCTAATAATGCCAAGGGCAATCGCGTCACCGACTCACCGCCATACACTCGCACTCACATGTCTTCTCACTCTGAACCACCACACTATAACAAACGACAGAAGAGCCACTGCGGCTCTTCTGTCGTTTGTTGTGTATAGATGGATATATATTTGTTGTGGAACATAACAGAATGTGCACAACTTTTGGTTTGTTACCAGTTTAGTTCGACTGCTTTTCACGTAGTTCGGCAGACATAGGTCTTCTTAGAGCTTTTAAGCAACGTTGACAAGGTCAAATTTTGGATGACACTTGAGACTTTAGCACCTCCAAAATCAAGCATATAATCGTCACGGACAATCACAAGCCTTAAAGGCTGACCATGAGTTTAATCTCAGAATGTCGATATTTTACCACAGTAGAGTGGTCCTTTTGTCTACATACCTGCATTTTGCGGTAACACTTTGGAAATTATTTTTAATGTATTATAAAAGTTATCAGTTGTAGTTGACCTCTGATTCATGTTGGTGGTCACAAGCGCGCCCGCAGCTTTTAATAACACTATTAGCGCTGATAATTTATATTGGTAGGTGCGGGACTTGCTCACTTATCTACTTAAAGGAGCGTTAGTGCCAGTGTTTGTGAAAATGTGACCTACTCGATCTGAGAGCAGAGCAGCTCGTTTAGATTGTAGTTATTCTAGGCACTAAAAAGATATTAGTTCTAAATAATGTTGTCAATGCACAAGAGTTACGCATGGTGAGCACGTGGTAACATTGTGTACACATGTTCCAACACATGTTCAGAAATTCAGCTGAATTATATCAGTCGGCTTATCGTTTGATTAAAAAAACTACATGACGCAAACGGAAACGGTACGCTACCACAACTGTTTAATTCGTGGATTTAATACGAGCAACGTTATAACTTACGAGAATCCGGCTAAACAAAACGAACGATATTTAACTAGAGAATTGGGTCACACACACCCGATGACAAACCATTCGATATGTTCTTACAAGAATATGTTATTTGTGGCGCGCCACACTGCCACACAGTAATGGAACTTATAAAAGTGCCATAAAAACTGCTATTACGATAACAATACACGAAGAAATGGATCAATGTCATTTCTATTATTAAACACGTTATCATTACAATACAACACGACACTAGTAAACATAAACACACGCGCTACCAATACTCAACCACACAATATTAGAAACATTCATAATAATAGTATTAGGTATCTACCACTCGCACTAACAAAAGTAACAAATTTAGCAACGAATTAAAATAACAGATGATGTATACATGAGGTCAATAAAGTGTTTAGTTGTCAAACAACAACATATACACTTACACAGTACTGCGACAAAAACTACTGTCGCTAAGACAGATGGAGTAGACGGGCGACATGGTGACGACGCATGCTGAATTAGTCGCGTTTCGATGCAACGTGATAAGCAGTTTGTAAATTATTTCTATCTTTCTGTTCACTACCTATCGGATTTGATATTTACAACGAGTTTAGTGAGAATTCAGATTAATCGTCATATAGAAGTAATGTTATTTCAATACAATAAAAGCAGGCTCAGTATAATACTGAAATAGCAATACTCAGTAGTGAGCAAAATAAATCCCCACGACATAAATGTACAGAAATGTAACCCGAGCTTATCGAAACAAATGCGTGTTATGTTTATGTTGTCCTTCGTTCCACATTATAACTACAATGCTCGAATTACATTGGAACAAAACAGTCGAATACATTCGTGAGTGAAATAAAAGCAAAGCTGATTGTTCGCGCAGATGCGGCAGAGGCGCGGCGGCGACGCGGCGGCGTCGCGTACGTGACGCGAGGTCGACGACCGCGGCGCCACCGAGGGGCGTTGCAGACGGACGACTGCACGCGATCATGCGGCAAAAATACCAGACACCTAGCATTTATGCTATATTCAATGTCATCATCTTTACTGAGTCTAAACGGTAACGGAAATCAGCTACAACTTATTGCCTTGAGACAAACTCATGGGAAAGAAATAAAATACGTGTTCTCGTCGCTCTGTGAAATGCAACGTTTAATTATAGGTATTAAGTGTGACAGATGATCAGAAATGATCAGTCTCGAACGATTGTGATGAATGATTTCGCAGCAGCTTTCTGTAATTAGATATCGCATGTAGCGCCTAGACTGGTCGAAATTAATGACGAGTGGTACATTAGAAACCTACGAGACTGATCAGTTCAGAGTAACCTTACCAATGGAAAAAAAAATTACTTAAATTTTTTTGCACTTAAATACCATTGAAGTTGTAATTACCTGATAATTATGAACAAGTCAATCCTGTCTATAATATCCATATCTGTTTTTAATGTGTCAGTCCCACTCCGTCGTCTGTGCAAACCAACCAACCAACTAAACACAGCATTGCGTCGAGGCGTCTCTAAAATGAGATCACGATTGGACATCATAACATTTCAGGCGCCTGTTCAGCGTTTGAAATGTCAATTGTAACTGAATGATTCTTGAACATGAAAAAACCTAATGAATAATCCTAAATCTATTCAAGCTCCTTCCTTCGACGTTGACGTTGTGTTCCAAAATCATTAATTTATAGTAGGTAAAGTCGGATATGTAAGTTTACATTCGATTGTACTCTATACTCATTTGAACTGTCCGTGAAGAATAATAGAATAGTCCGTCTCACTATGTGAAGTAAGCGGTTTAGTAATAGAAGTGTCAGTCAGTCTAAGATATTTGGTATCTACGCCTGATGGCTCTCCCATTCTGACGGCCGTTCGAGCGAGGACAGTGGTATGTGGAAGGGCGCACCGCGTGCTGATTTGACTGTCGTTTGTGGAATGGATGTATGTTAGGCATCATTAAACAAGTGTGAAGTAAATAAGCCTATTGTTTTAACTTCAAGTAGCCTTTCAAAGCATGAATACCAACATGTGACAGGTTGGTTGCGCTTGCGCGGGCGGTGTAGCGGATGTGTACGAAGTGCGTTTCCGCGCTACAATGCGTCTGAATTATTAATACACCTGCCACGAACGCCCGCACCGCTTCCTCGTGTTGCGATATACATGCGTCGATATTTACGACTGACTGTATATCATGTGAATGACCTCATTATTGGCCTGACTACAGACCAAAAAGCAGTTCTGCAAAGAGATAACACTATGAGACTTTTCTATGCGTTTTAATTTATCTGTAAAGAAAATTCTAGTTTTTAATTTGCTTGCTGAAATAGCCAAATAACTGATAACCCCTATTTGTGCCTAATTAGTACTATCATCAGGGAAGGGTGCGATCATAGATTTAAACGATCATTTCAATGGTCGCGCTGAACTAGGATCTTTACACAATATAAAGCTTTAAGCTTAGTACTAACCTAACTATTGATTCGGGATTGGTATAATTCCATCGCGCAAAAATTGCAATGGACGATCACTAGACAGCTTCTGATCTCGTTCCTTATTAAGATTATATTGCAACAGTTAATATTAAATAATGTTAAATTAGCGAGTACCTACGCATTTCTCTTGTCTCTGCCTTTAAATTTAAATTAAATTTGTTTCATAGGAGTACACTCCACAGGCATCACAATTACCACCAAAGAGCTAACTAACATACAAGTTAGTGTCTTTTCTGAACACTTACTAACAACTAATGAGCAAAACCGTGTCTGCAATGTAATAAAGTAATGCAGGTAATAACGGGACCGTGTAGTACACGACATTGTGCGGTATCGACACGGGGACTATTGTGTATTCATTGCATAAGTGCGGACGCGCTCGGAATACGGAGCGAACACAACAACACACTGACTCAGACCAGGGCTCGGACTCGGACTCGTATCAATAGCGAACTGCAATTCATCTCTCATGTGTCAGCACTTCAAGTCATTTTGACCTAACTGTTTTTTGTTAGATTTCTTATGTCAAACTTGAATTTGCTAAATCAACAAATACATTTAAAAATACGTTTGGGATTTGACTGACTTGGTTGTGACAACTTTCCGTTCTTAATTTAAGTTAGTGATGATAAGAAATAGAACAAAAAGAGCACCTACGAAGAATTGTATGAAATCGCGTCATCAGTTATCATACCAAATGAGGCATCTGCGTAAACTAGAGCTAACGCTCGCGCGGTCGTGTGAACATCCCCTAAAGTTGCACATTACAATGACATTCACTAAATATAATTTTGCTTCGCATCTCCAGTACAGTCAGCCTCAAAAAGATGTATACACGTCGCGAAATTCAAAACAGAATTTTAGAAGAACTAGTTCGTGAAATTATTGGAAATTTTATACAGGATATCATTGGATATAATCTATAAGAGCGATTGGCTACAAGTTTGTTAATAAAATAAAGACTTTTAGTAAAATTCACTTTTGAATTACTCTTGTTATATTGTATATCTTTTTGAGGCTGACTGTACAGTTGTCAAAACTCAAAATGGCTACGCAATTATCTTTATATTTGTTAAGCCGATTACCTAAAATTAAAAATATTAATTTTCAAAATACGATTTAATTTCGGCTTTACTGGAAAATTATATCTAGATAATAAATTCGTGTGATTTTTTATCAATTATATATTATTGCTTATTGTTTTTGTTCAAAAAACGTAAGCAAAGTGACTACATGTTTTTTGTTACTACATATTAATAACATCACAAAACTGTCAATATTAGTAACGTCTTGTTCAAAAACGTGTAGTGTTGTTACCATATTAGTAACAGTTCTCTGAGCTGTGCACGTTCACTATTATAATACCCAGTGCGAGTGTAGTGTGCTTCAGTGAACGTACTATTTCGGTATTCTATAAATTAGCCATTAAATCTGCTGACGTTATCGGCTCATCAGAAAATTAGTCTTATGCAGATAACGCGACACGTTTGTACCACGACACAGATACGAGCAGAAGCTCTAATAAACATAGACCAAGACACCACACATTATACGTAGATTGTGGGCGGGATTCAGCAACCACTACACATCATCCACTGCACAAAACGCACCGACACAATCTGTGAAAGCGGGATAATTCCCCCGAGACTGACATTCGCTCACAACCAATCATTCAAATTCAAATTCAAAATTCATTTATTCAAAATAGACTACTACTAGTGCTTTTTGAACGTCAAACATATTATGGACAGAACTAATACGCCCGCCCATTCGTAGTGGAGACTTAAAAAAAATCCTATGTTCAGCACTAGATACTTTGATGATGGCCGCTGCCGAAGCTAATAGATAGTTACCATTGCAGGAGATGATAAAACCGTTATCATTATAATATTTGCGAGTCCTTGCAACAATATTACAATTGGATTTTCTTTACCTTCTTTGTGTGTGCACCAAAAGGCCGAGACCTTTCGCTAGCCTTGTATCTTTTATTATCGGCTTCATTTATCATCGCGGCTGACGACGACGCGAATGGGTGCCGATACCATCGCCCCAGCTCAACACGGACCATAATGAGACATCCTTTCTTCGCCGCAATGTATCAGAAATCATAAATTACGTCGTTACTTAATTATTTATTGCTAACAGATTACATCTGGTACAACGCTTGAAAGTAGCCAGTTATATGAGTAGGCGGTTTCAAAGACAAAATGCTCTCAATGATAAGATTACGTTTATCATAACAGTTTGTTTCGATAGCCGGGAAGTAACGCAACACTTGTACCAATACTTCCTTTATGTTCTCTAGTAGATGACTAATGACACCATTACATTTAATTATCTTACAGCCCGTACTATTTGGGGCAAGACACAAAGAAGTTGGTACGGAGAACAAAGCGTGCGATGGTACGGCCGGGCCCTCCTTGTACAAAGACGGGCGCGCCGACTTGACCGAGTGCCGACACCACCACTAGACGAGCTAACGATCCGCGTATACACCACACATCATTAACTATCTTATATACCCACTGAACACAGAGGAAAATAAACATATCTTGGGGAAAACCTACGAAGAAACGTTCGGGAAAAAGTGCGATGAGTAACATGAGTATATACATATTCTCAGTTTCAACGATAACGGGAAATAAGTATAGGGTTTCCTATCTTATTGTATGTTTAATATTGTACAATATTTTGCAGCGATTAACCGATGTTAGAATGAGTTTGTAGATAACCATAGACCACACTCCTGCCTTAGAGCGGTGCCCTAAAGGGTTATATTAAAGCTTCAAGCTAACAATGCTGGATACAGTAATAATTTATTTCCCGCAAACGGTACACACACAGCTGCGATTTCTGTAGTGTACACACACGCGCACACTCAGGCGCAGCTAGACGCAAGTGACAGTGGTCCATGATGGTTACATAACTGGTCCAATTGACCCGGATGACGCAGCGGCCCGGCTGGGGAAATATACGACTTAATACATAATGTTTATAGCAGCCATACTGTAAGTAATGTTATATTACGTGCCGCCCCATGACTCATACCAGCTTTCAGTTCCGACTAGGAATTCTAAACATTTGTTAGAAAAGTTTTGGAAATAGCTTATGATACATTAATTTTGTAGCTTTAATTGTCATGTAAGCGAGGAGACTATTTAAGTTACTATTCAACTGAATAGGACGCTCGTCGCGCTAATGACACTAGACAAATGTTAGCATTTAAAACAATTCGAAAAGAAAATGTTCAAAACTGTACTATAATTAAAGTTGTTTTGTTTGCGAGCGGCAAACAATTCTATTCTAAAACACAACACGTTTTTAAAATAGACGAGAAAGGTCAGACGCGTAGGTTAGTGGAGTTGAACTTCGAACGCCACGCTTTGATCAACCGAGTGGAATGGTAGATGAGACGTACGGGGACACTGGGGTTTAAATATGGACCAAAATATACTTCGAACGCGGAACCTTGTGCGAAAAATGTTGCTGGCTGTCCAGCATGGTTACTATTGACACAGCGATTGATTCCAATCAATCGGAAAATGTGTCAAACACTGCGGCGAACGGCGCTTCGTGGAAACATACCTTTTTTTAAAGCTAAAACTATAAGTAATGTTATATGTAGAGGAGACCTCTCAGTAGTTTATCATTTAACTGTATAAATTAAATGGCGAGCTATTTTGAGACGTTCCGGATGTCTTCGTCTTCAACCCCACGTGGGTCACATCTGCCCGATTGGTCTGAGACGGATCAAAGTGAGCATGCGCCCAGACGCACTTCGATCAAAGCTGAACATTGCAACAGATATATACAGAAGCTTCATCTTTCAACTTTCAAACTTTCATTTTTCAAACTTTATAAAACTCACTGCTACTTGACGCCGAATTAACTAAAATTAAATTTGACGAAATGTCTTATTAAATACTCGGACAACAAGTATTAGTGTTGTTTTGTATGTAATAGTTTCCATAAGCAATTGGTTGTTGTAAACCTTCGGCACCAGCCTGTGGTGTGGTACACCACATTCCGCCGCACACGACCTATTTCAATTAGCCGACGCATGTTCATATTAGCGAGATTAGCCTTCGCCCACCGATAAGATAAACAGATTAGTACGTATCGTTTGTTGTATCATCTAAACTCCATCATCATGACATGTGAAGCAATTTATACGCGTGCTCAGTTCACGGGCGGTGAAGGCAATAACATCGTTCACTAATATTTAATTAAAGTAACACAGTTACGTACATAGTATCACGCCATGGGATGAGGCGCTCCGTCTTCTCAGTATCTGACACTATCCTACATCAAAATGAAAATCTTCATCAATGTTCGTCAGACAACTGCCAAGTTTTATCGATTTTTCTTATTCCATATTGTGCGCACGCGCTAATCTAACAGTGATATCGTAGTAATTTCGATAATGTTCGTAATGTAGTAGGAAATAATTTAATTTAATTTGTTTCCATACACAGGTCGTATGACAGCGATGTGTTATAATTAAATAATTAGGATTTACCACAGGATGATATACAAATGAAAAATCTATAAGAGAGAGGACTAAATTAACATCTAATTACTCCGATGTTAAGTAATATGAATAAACTACAAACCAAGTTTGATAGTGGAAGCGACAAGAGACTAAGACACGCAGCAAAGCTACCACAATATAAGTCCCAGCGATAAGTAAACACATGAACTTATTTATACGAAGGGGGAAATAAAATTTCCGGAGCAGTGAGCGGGCTGCTTACGCAACACGCGCCAATTGAGACGGACGCGCCTGCTCTTATTAGCGGCCGTCCCTGTTCGAGCACGGAGCTACGTGACGGAATACACCGGAGCATTCACCGCACCTATAGGATTCTACGTAAATAATTTCTAAGTCCATCCTGGGGCTTTACTCTTCAATATTACTCTAGCCGCTTTTACGGATGTCAAGTTGCCGCTTGACTAGTGCCACCACCATTTGTTTAATATTAAACTGATCACAGATATTATATTTACTTAATTAAAATACATTCTATTTGGATTCTCATCTAGGTTAATTTATTTTCAGGGTGAGACTGAGTCGAAAATTGGATTATGAGTATATGGGTATAGGAGTATGTTACGGAGCTTCGACTCCGAATCCGATATGTCGGAACCCCCGATTAAAATTACACCTCCGAATCCGGATCCGGTTCCGATATATCAAAACGGAGGTATATATCGGAGTTACAAGTTATGACTTGCTATCGCTGCAGCGCTACCGAGCGCTTTCTACGTGACACTGACAACTGACGGAGTATATGTGTTCTTTGCAACTGATGAACGAAGAGTGAACGAGTTGCGACAAGTTTCTTCTTTTTTATTTATTTATAATTTACATTCGTAGATTTGCTCCGACTCCGATTCACCTCCGACTCCGCGGAGGTCACTACGAGAAACTCCGACTCCGATTCCGCCTCCGATAAATCCACCTCCGTAACATCCCTAATTATGAGTACACCTAAAAGCGTTGAAATTTATTTAATTTCTTTTGATTAAAAAAAAATATTGCCCCATCCTAGGAATAATTCCTGTATCGTGGGTGCATTTACAAACACGTATAACACAAATACCCAGACCCGAAACAACTATCTGTAGATCATACAAATATTTGTTCCGTGCGGGAATCGAACCCGCGACACCTAGCGCAGCAGTTGATCTCTCAACCACTGCGCCAACTCCGAAGAATACTCCGAATACTCCGAGACATGTAAACTTACATTGGTATATTAGCCCACATAGCTAATGGGAGTACGCAAAGCAAACACTCTGCTAATGTGTCCATTAGTCGGACAAACGAACGTCGCTGTATAGACTACCACTTGCGATTACTACCTGCCCGCTGCTTGTGAACCTCGCGACATGACATGATTGTGTATGTATGTGTTAGGGCGCCAACACGAAACTTGCAGAAGATCCGTGCGGTTACAAACTATTGGCGACTGCGATCACTTACGTATTTATTTTGGCTGCAGATAGCATAAGTCCATACAATTTGCGATCATGTCGCACAGACAGACACCGTCTGCCACCGGGTACTGTGGACCGCAGTCTTCAGCAGATATATTTTGTCTATAAGCAGTATTCATCTATGAGTTCCTACCGTGCGTTATTACGAGCGAGCTTTTTGTTAGTTTGTGGCGTGTGTACGTTGGGGGTAGGGGTTGAGTGGCAGCCGTGATTGAGAGCAGGCGCCGCGCGCCGCGCGCCATTGATTGATGAACACCAGGTATTACTCGCAATCGAGGAGGAATTCCTTAACGATACATGTTTATTTATATACGAACAGCGTCACATTCTGGCTTTATACTTATACTATACTAATAATATAATGAAGTAAGTAAATCGAATCGCAAAAATATACGAATGGAATAGCACTACAACTTAAAAATACCGTAAATAGTATTTAGCACGGAAACAAAACTAATAAACCTTGAAACATTCCCAAAAAAACCCGTAAGGAAATAACTAAAGTACAAACAAAATCATATTTAACTACAAAGACATGACAATGAGATCTCATGATGTTATCTTAATTATTTTTTAAAACTACTACGCTCGCGCTAGGAGTTGATCACTTAAGCTTTATTCACAAACTTGATGTACACGTGCCAGCGTCACATGAAAACCAACCACCGGATGTCTGCGGCCTTTGGGAACGTTAGGAAGTGCAGGAATCAACACAATTGATGAAGGAATCGACCTCGACCACTAGTTAGGTAGCTACCGGCGCAGGGGACGAAGCGCGCCGCGCGCCGGGCCCGGCTCCTATCCGACAGTCGAAACAATTCGCGAACAAGGCCACTCACTGATTATATCGGAATGAATGAATTCTCAGTTCAGTGTACAAATGGTTGCCAACACAAATAGCTAACGAGGCCCGTATTCCGCAGACGTCGATGGTATATTTGAAAAACTAGCGCCCAAACAAAACATCCGTTACCAAAATACACGTTCTAATCCACACCTACTGGTCACTACATATTATAACTCTGAATGAAGGAAACAAGACGTCTTTACTTCTTATACTATTTACTTTGCATTAAAAGTAATTTAAGCGGTTATATACACTTGTTAAGGGCGAATGGAGGTAATTTTTTTTTTAATTTTTTCTACTGGTCGATTATTTTTTATTGAGACACTGGTAATTACATTAATTGGTACATGTTTTTATGTACTCGTACAATTTTTTTCATTCAAAAATATTCCAGCACGTAGGAACTCCAGCTGTATGTCAGTAGCACCTTTTTTATGAGCATCAGTTGCGGTGGTCATGATAACTTGGGAGAGGTTCATCTCAAATCAAAATACGAAAAGATTACATTAGTATATGTCATTGGCTAGTGCCTGTTGTAGTTATCATGACCACCACAACTGATGCTCAAAAAAAGGTGCTGCTGACATACAGCTGGAGTTCCTCCGTGATGGAATATTTTTAAATGAAAAAAATTGTATGAGTACATGAAAACATGTACCAATTAATGTGATTACCAGTTTCTGTATAAAAAATAATCGTCCTGTCAAGAGAAAAATAAAAAAATTACCTCCATTCGCCCTTAACATATCCCCTTAAACATTGCAACGCGCAATCTCTCGAATGTTAATACCGAGTCACACCTGTCAGACGCGAGCGTGTTCGTGCATCGAAGTGACTAGTTACAACACAGAACATGGCACAAGGTTCCTACATATGCAACGACCGCCTCCTCGCATACCAGGAGACATTAATTTGACACGAATATTTATTTATAGCGTAGTGGCGCTAACAGTAATAATAAAATGATATAGAAAGAAAGTGACAAGTTCCGTTAAAATTTAATTGGCCGGACGAGAACGTATGCCGTCGTTGGTGTCCCATATGACGGCTGCTTTCGATGCCATGTTATGTCATTTTCCAATCGAGATTTCACGGGATGATTAGTGAAGCTGTGACAAACTGGAGTGGTGATATATTTGGGGCTTGCACACCGTTGATCTTGGCACACCACGGTGTAACCTAATTCTGAGGCACTGATTTATGTGTTGACGCGTAAAATATAGCATTCTGCATGAAGAGTTTATTTCTTATCCTTTACAACATTCTTACAAAACACTCATCGTTTTTCGACAACGCACGATGCTTCGACGTTTTCTGATGTAATACTGAATAGTTCTGACTTGAACATATTATTTATTTGCAATAATATCATCTAGGTACATTTAAAGTCTACGTTATTCTCTCCATAAGATTTAATTTTATAAGTCTTTAGGCTGAACACAAATGTGTGAGTCTACACATTTTTCCTTACCAGAAATTATTATTCATTAATCTTAAATAACCTTTAAAAAGCAAACAAGTGCTACAAAAACCTACATCACAGTGAGAATGAACACTAAAAACAGCCCGTCCAATAACATTCGAAAATAACTAGTTGAGTCAACACTGAGCAGGCGACAAGACGGCGCACTTACATCGCAGCGGTTGCACTTGACGACCACACAATCATGAACACGAGCAAGCGTCACCTTGACCTTGGGAAGTGGACACGACGCGACCTTCCAAGGATCGCTTATCTCTTCACATGCCCCATGTTCGATAAACACAACATATTTCTCGAAAATTACCTTAAGGCATGACGTGTCCTCGGCCGAGGCTAAGTAAACAGTACATGGAAATTATACTCAGCGTATTGAATATATTACATTTGTGTACAGTTTTATATAGGTACATTTACTCTGCGTGTCGTTTTTGTTGGACACCGACTCATTCGCACAAATGTCGTCTTAAATGACTTGTCCGATACTTATCACGGCATCACTATGGGTAAAGAAGCAAAAACACAATATAATTAGCGGAACACAAACCACTACGAGTCAAACGGAAAAATATAGTCAATATACAATTACATTATAATTCTTAGCAGAACATAATTGTTCGCTTAATTTGTATTCAACTCATCAATTGTTTATGTTCATGTTTTCCTACTGACTCTTCTGATATTGTAGATAATTTTTCCACAATACAATCGTTACCCACGACTGGATCGATGACGTCATCTAAAAATTTTCTTGGAATTATAAACGTGTAAAGAAAGCGTAAGTAGAAACGTTTGTACATCTATAAATAAATCTTCAACATATCGTGAAGCCAAGATGTGTAAAATCTTTTACATGCAGAATTTTCATAATTGTTGACATTTGACGAATATTTATACTTTACAATATCGGTTCCTCTCAGGTCAAACCATAGTAAAACGAGCCGGTTCTTTAGAAAGAAAGAAAGAAATTTATGGGCAAGGGATCCACCCTTCTCTTCTAAAAATACATGTATGTCAGGTGTAAATAACATGAAGTTATTGGACGACTAGTGATAAAGGAGAGCCAGTCTACATTAGGGATGTTATGGAGCTTCGACTCCGAATCCGATATGTCGGAAGCTCCGATTAAAATTACACCTCCGAATCCGGCTCCGGTTCCGATATATCAAAACGGAGGTATATATCGGAGTTACAAGTTATGACTTGCTATCGCTGCAGCGCTACCGAGCGCTTTCTATGTGACACTGACAACTGACTGCGTATATTTGTTCTGTGCAACTGATGAACGAAGAGTAAACGAGTTGCGGCAAGTTTTTTCTTTTTTATTTATTTAAATTTTACATTCATAGATTTGCTCCGACTCCGACTCCGATTCACCTCCGACTCCGCGGAGGTCACTACGAGAACCTCCGACTCCGATTCCGCCTCCGATAAATCCACCTCCGTAACATCCCTAGTCTACATACCGTATGTATACATATACAGTGGGGTCAACGCTTGCATATAATTAGGTATTTTACCATCAGAACAGAAATACTTATACTCTGAATGTTTGGCGGTACTTAGTACAAAACTGCATGATGGGACTGTAACCGACAAGCTAATGGTATATGTCGCAATACATCATGGTATAATGATTCTGTATTCTGCAAGTAAAAGTTCTCGTTAAACTATAAAAGCTGCTAAATTCGTCTTCACCCAAAATAATGCAAGCCCGGGATGACACGAGTAGTAGATCACCGTAACAAGAGCTGAAAGGACCCATGGACATCGGCCCGCTTGCACAGCGTGTTGACAACATGCCATTACTGTTTTTCGTAAACACCTAGTATCCAACAGTGGGAGAAGTACATGAAGGCTTTTAAATAAGCTCATACAAGTGTTATGTGGTGTACAATAAAGTGTATAATAAATAAATAAATACAAGTATGTAATCAAACCACGTTATACGTGAGTATGGAGGTCACCGTTCCGATAGCTGATAACTGGCATAGCTGGCGTGTCGCAACTGTCGCACCAGCGTTGTGCAACTTATTGACTGGCAGTTCAATGTCGCCTGTACTACACGTTATCACTGACAGACTGATAATATTTACTAAATCTTGAGATTTGTATGAAATTGGGCATATACGGTATAGATCCGATATCGATGTTGGACCATCTGGTAAGACTCAAAACGGTTAATGATATATGGTGTTCATAAAATATGAGAGTATTGTCTATTATTACGTTGCCTTGTCGGTCGGCTCTCAGCCGGAAGGTATTGGAGCAATCTAATTCATAGCAAGCTAAAAGTATTCCCAGCATGTAATGTAAACATTTCAGTGTCTCGCTCGTACATCACAAGGTTTTGAATGGAAGCTCGGTTTCATACGACCCAGCCACCTGGAGACTGACCTTCCACTCTTCAACTAAAATAACAACACAGACATGTGTATGAATGGAACGCCATTACTATCTATTTTCGCTTTCCAAACAACTTTACGATGGTTCGGCTGCTCCCAGCATACCCATAATATTTAATTAGATAGTGGTGTATAATAAAATAATATTTTTCTCATTACACGCTGATTATAGTCCGCTAGTAGGTAGTTCCGTTCGAAAGCGTGATGAATATTGTAAACATGATTCGGATCTATGATTAGTTGAATTATTCACGCCTCGAGAAATAATGGCTAATTTTGTTGTGATGCAAGTAGTTATATAGCTACGGTACCACCTTAAAGTTCATTATAGGTGGCTCTATTAAAAATAAGGCCTCACGATTTAAGAAGGCGAACTGATCAATTATTGCACTAATATCAGTACAAATTTGAATGGACCAAGATTAAAGAAAACGTAGTTACCCCTCAAGCATTTAACTTTCAAAAATATGTAGTCTATTTCCCTTACCCTTAGCTGAACACCAGCACGTGGTTAACGCGCCTGCGCAGGCGCCGCCCAGGTGTGAACAAAGCGTCTCTTCGGCACCCTTCGGCTATATTCGTAAGGCGCGCGACAATCATTAGCTGGGACATCCGGTGTATAACAGAGGCAGATGTCAAGCCCTTCCGTAACCGACTTTAATTAACGACTGCTTTCGGTCATTAACGGGCAAATTACGTCAAACGTCATAATAATCCTTTATTAAGCACATTAAGAATGACGAAAAAATATAATATATGTTTTACACAAAATAAATAATTATATTGGCCGTTTCATAGAGTTATTAGTTGTTTTTTTTTTTGTTTTAAGATGTAATACTACAGCATTTAATTAATAATTTAAGTAAATTAAGAATTTAGTGTCTGTTTTCAAGGTCGGTCATTTGTAATGTAATGTTGTTTATTTGTTTACACGATTACCCGACTCTTACGCTGCCTCATCTACATACTGATTCGATTACATCATTTTAATGGCAATAGAATTTAAATGAGCGCATTATAACAAGTGTTAAGTAGGTGACAGTTGACGATCGCACAATGTGCTAGCAAAGATGAGAGACATGAATACCGGAAGATTTGCAACTTCATGACGGATCCCAAGAAGCTGCCTGTTATATTGGTACCTACACATCTCAGACGTAGCCAGCCTAATCCCACTTGAGTTTCGTGATTTGGAGCACGGTGTGGAATTTCCAATATGGTTTGTTAACTTTACACTTTAAATAGAGCACCGCATCGTAAATTGACAAACATTAAGTTTAGGCTTTTGGAAGTTCGTCAAATGACCACAGGTAAGAATGTCTATGAGTTTCCGCTTCAGCTACATGGGAAGGTCTACCTTCATAAGCACTTTCATGGACTTTTGTTTTTACGTGGGGACATAATAATACCTATACGGTATTCATTGTTTAGCTGCGGACTGATGACCGAAACGCTTCGCAACAACCGCGTGCTTCCCGCCGCCACTGGCTTGCGTGAGAATTTTTTTGCACAATAAATATTAGTGTTATGCATGTATTCAATAAACCATAATGACGAGCGTAAATCAATAAAATAGACATTACAACATTCGTATTAAAGTTATTTGAACATCTCTCTGCTGTTCCAGACATTACACTCTACGTGAACGTGCCTTACTTGTTTCGGATTCGGAACACACAAACAAGCACAGCATTGTTCAAACACGGCTCAAGCTATCCAATATGTATAATGTATTTTCGTAATAAATTTAATAATGTGCAGCGTATGTATAATCTATGGGAGTGCGCAAGAGTCACGCGTGCATATCTATGCTGTTCAATGATGCGTGTGATTCATTCACTTTTTTTTGCCAGTAAATTATTATTGCTCATGAGCGTTCTATGGCTGGATAAACGATAGGTGGTAGGCGAATGATTCCATTATCACCATTTTAAGTGTACATATTTAAACATTAGGATGCTAGCGCCATCTATAGGTATATCTCTACCCGCCCATAAATACCTTATTCCAAACCTGCAGAGAAATAGGATATTTTTATACATACATAGCGTGCTATACATATAGCTAAATATGCTTAGTTTTTTTTTTATCTTAATAACGCTGCACAGTCGCTTGTGGTCCTATAACCGAGAAAATGTATGTTCTGGCTCTATACTCACTTGTTCAAAGGTGCAGGCAAAAGTGTATTATTCTATCTTTTAAATCAAGTTCTACCTCAGAACTTCGAGAGCATTATAATAGGCAGTGAACATTTGAATTGTTACTATGAGAACAAAGACGTATTTATAAACTCTATCTGGGACGGATCGTATAAGGTATACCTATGTCAATATCACTTCAGTCTCCAAACGAACCGGATCGAGCTGCGTCGACAAATGACATCATAATTGTTATGAATGTCACCTTGCCGTGAGAAGTGAGCCGGCATCACAACTACACAACAACTGTGGAGGCTGCGCTCAAACTTGGGCGCATTGACATTCATTGAAGTGGCATTGATACACGAATACTAGAACAAACATAGCGTCATCTTGATAGCGGTGGCAACTTCTCTCATTACGAATAAAATGCTAAAGAGCCTTAAAATATTTCTTTGATAAAAGAGACAGGTACCCATGCAGAGAATCTGCATTAATTGTATAATATACGTAATAATGATACACTTAAAAGAAATAAAACTGTTTGCTGTAAGTAATAAAAGTGTATACCGAACAGATGTAATTAAAAACATATCAAAATCACATGAACTTATACGTATTCTCTCGGCAATTAAAATAATAAACCATTAAAATGTCTATGAAAGATGAATGACATCTAAACTGTGCATAAAGATTGTGCAATATTACAGAATGACCAATAAAAACGGATGTCATAAACGAGACCCGTAATGAATAATATAACGCAACACGTGAATTGAGACAAAATAATAACGTTACGTATGAGGTACATTCAGAGATCGTTTTCGAAGGCAGCGGAGCGCGCGGGCCGCGGTGGAGGCGCCGCGAAACGATAAATATGTTCCCGTGATATAACACATGCCGATCATCAGCGTTCAGTTTAGGTACACAATCACGGTTAGTTGATACAGCGCCCAAATTGTGGGCTACATATTTGATATTGTCAACTGCTTCAGAAGCGCTGTACCAACATTTACATGGCTACTTACGGCCTTTACTGAAATCCAGTAAATAAATGATAAGGATAAATTTCAACTAAATGAACAAGTAATAATAACGTACTTGTATACATAAAACAGGTGACAGTGATAAACAAAAGACTAAACAAGGTCAAACACACAGGTGGTTCAAGAAAAACATTACAAACTGAAATAATACACGATACGTAGCACGATCGCTTTAAGTCGCGGCAGGAAGGTGAAAAGAATCGAGGAAAACGAAAACTGCAAATAATTCATGTGCAGGAAATGAACGAGTCGACAAGAAAGCTGTTTCGCTATAAACTGGCCAAATAAGTAGCGGCAGGAACACGGACAGGCAATCAATGGCCCCGGTGGACTTGGGAGTAATTTCTCTCCAGTCGAGTTGAGAGCGGTTGTAATTCATTGAAATGCAGGCGAAATCGTGACGGCTGCAGACTTTTGTATGCAAAGCGGCACATAAATCTCATTGAAGTCGACGCATTCAGTGACGTGGTCACGCTTCGTGTTGTTTCAACAAATAACACGGGATTCGTAAAAGAAAATATGTTTGCTTGCTATTGATCGAGAAACCATTCATTGCAATAACATGCGCGTTACGAGTGTAAGTGAAATGAAACTGAAGCAGGATCGTAGACCACTTTATGCTTATCTAAACACGAAGGCAATGTTATTGTTCATTGTACCGCCAATATGAGCCTCATGGAAACTCGGGTGCATTTAATGATTAAAATATGAATATAATTTCAAATACTATACCGATTGAGACAGAAGTAAAAATAGATTAATGAATAAACATTTCAAGAAATACACGAAGAAGCGTAAGTGCCAAAATGTCAAAGCAACCAACACAAGCGTGGCGTGATATTTCAAGAAAATTGAGTCTCCAAGAATATAAAGGTAAACGAACGACGACGACGCTACCGAGGGAACACACAACAAACTCATACAAATTCACAAGACTTCAAAACGAATCGATAAAGGAAGTCAAATTGTTAAAATGAAATAGGTATACAAATCAATGGCAAATTTTATAAAGTGAATAAGCGTGGCTATTAAACTTCCGTGTGAATAAAACAGCTAAATCTTTGTTTATTCAAAACCAGTTTGTGCGATTCGCAACGCGGATTAATTTGGACGCGCACGTTAACTACCAAATATGGAGGAGGACTGCGCCTGCGACTGCGACTGCTCCGCCACACATCGCCCTTACATTTCATTGCAAAAGAAAGATTGAACTGTGTATCTAATAAGTCAGCAGTGGCAAAGGCGGTAGTAGTATTATAAATACTGAGTAATCAACGAAAATATTTGATAAATGACGTCATCCAAGGTCAAGCTTTAATGATGTAACCGCAAAAACAATAGACTTGTGTTAATGTGTGCGCTTGTAACAGCCACCAACTCAATTACTAGTGGACGTCTGTCGCAATGCGCGACGGACCTTAAGACTAGATGACATCATGATAACGTGGCTCAGTGATAAGGCTGAGCCTTGCTGTAATCTGTGTTACTTGTGTTATGATATAAGTACTATTTATATGCTAACCTCTCTTCGCTTGCTTTTCCCGTTCCTTTTCCTTTTCTCTTGCCTTCTTCTCCCTCCTCTCCCGCTCTTGTTTTTCTTTCTCCAGGCGTTTCATTTCCTTCTTAATTTCCTTTTCGCTCTTTTTAGACTTGGTGTCGTCAATCTTTTCGGACAGAATGAAAGTCCCTGTTTGGACTTTCGTGTCCACCTCCTCTTTCGGTCTCATCGTATATCACAAACGCGACACTATAAACTCACACAAGGATATTGTGATTATAGCAACAGAATCCCCCGTAAATGCACTCTCGAAGAATTTATCTCAACGTTTCGTTAGCGTGAAGAATTACAATTCGGCACAGAGCGGGCGTGCGGCGGCAGCCAACGCTTTATCGTACACGTAGCTACGACCGATGCTCGCTATTGGCAAACGGTATCGAAATTATCACTGGCACTCTTGAACGATTTCAAAAGCAAAGTGCGCGATGATACGGAGATCGATCGTTGGCGACGTGCGGTGTGCGGTGTGGCCGAAACGCGCGAAGCACCGACCGTGACTGAGCGGGCGCGAACACTGCGCCCCCCTGGCCTCGGCACTGACGAGACGCGAGCGACGCCGGCGCACCGCACCATGCGCGAGCGACGCGTGCCTCAAACTCTATAAATAAAGCCTCACTTCCTATACAAGCATAGAATCAGAAGACGATTTATGGCCGTTGAACCCATGAAAGCATTTCGTGGCCGATGACTAACACCAATAAGCCATTTCAATTTTGATCCCCATGTTTACATAAGCTGGTTCCGATGCCAAGGTCTCTAAATAAGCGACATTCGTTTATTGGCGAAGGCGCCTCTGTCCAAGGTTGGTAATTTTGTGCCGTGTTTATATCCAGTTGAAAACCTCTGATTTGTGACTTTAAATTTATTATAGCAATTAATGTGTATGCTTTTAGACAGATATACAGCTGAAGACTAAAATGAATATATGTATTATATAAATATAATGCAACACCCGCCTTGTAGAGATAGGGCCCTTAAAAATTCAACGAGACTGACAATCCACTACCACACATGGCACGCTGGCCGATTAATAATGGATGCAAAACCTTTTCGAACACCAAACAAGAGACACAACGCAGAACCCGGCAAGGGTCACATTTAGTGCACACGAAATAATGTTAACGGAGAAGTTATATTATGACTCGTATTCTTAAATTATAATTTGTGCAAATCGATGAAACTAACATCATTCACAACCAACAAGGTCGTGATCGTGATAAGTTAATCCGTGTTTCGTTTATCTGTAGGAAATTCCTTATACACAAATAGTAATAACATTATGAAAGAAAGAAATATTTCTATATTTATTTCACAGAATACATTATCAATCAATAACGTCACGTTCATCACAATATTACGCCCAGACAGCCGTTTTTCATGACAACCCAAAAAAAGGTACACAGCAAATTACATTAATGAAATCCATCGAAGGAGAAAGTGTACTGCGTTTGATTTAGGAACAGGAAGGCAATAAGTGGGGCGACACTCACTGCAGTGAAATACAAGATGGTTCGTTCGGTTCCCAGGACGTGGAGCGTATCGAGCAACCGGCGTCTCGAGCGGACTGCACCACACCGCTACCGCCGCCGCCACCCGGCGAGAAAGCGCCCCGGCCGGAAAACACTGCTCCGGAAGCAAACATAAATCACCACGAAATGCACTATTGGTGCAACTATAACACCTACACTACGTTTTGCGTTTTATAGCTAGTTCAAATAATTTCACAAAGAAACGTGGATAGAGAACTGTTTTGTTTCGCAAAAAACAATTACCAACTTTCGATTAGAGTCACCGGAAACTTGGCCCATTATCACAGACACCGATAACCTTTTTATAAAAATAACTTGCTGTACAATAAATACTTATCCTGACCAACGGATTGTATACATAACTATAATCGGAAACCCGTAGAGCAAACTTTTAGACATTGTTAACATAAGACCCCGAGCATAATTGGCAAGGTGATATGCATCACGAGTCACCACGCCGCGACCTCAACCATGCTCAGAATAACCAGAGGCAAATTGGAAGATTTCTAGGGAAGTAAATGTGGTACTAAGTGCACCTTAGAATTCTGGAGCATCCTTAACAAGCTCTAAACACAGGTACAAATGTCATCATCATCATCAGCCATAAGACGTCCACTGCTGAACGAAGGCCTCCCTCAAGGGGGGGGTTTGCCTTACAAGGTACAAATTTAATCATCACTATTCTAAAGTAAACAATGTTGAAGGGATTAATATTAAATAGTTTTTCTCAAGAACAACGTCAAACAATCAATTTGTGCGAATGAAAGACTAGCTACAGTTTTGATTATGAAAATCCTTCATAAATTCCTCTAATTTATGGAAACAATCGACCACAGAACTGTCTTTTAACTTCGGCGAGATATTTTATCGCTTCATTCTCCATAATTAAATTACCCACACATAAATGCGCAATCGATGTTCGCGCATCGCTCGCAACGCGTATGGAATGATATCTGCAACACATAACGCCAGCCCATCGGAGACGTGATTAACACCGATCACCCTTGGTGATAACGCCGCGATAGCATTCGCGTAAACACTGCAAGTAAATGGAGTGATGATGTGCATCAAATGGTAAATGCTATTATTCACCATCGCCTCCTAAATAATCACCAATCGGAAATATGCAAATGAATGTGTAATGTATGAAGTAAAACTCGCGATTGTGTATTAAACTTTATCATACGATCGTAAGAATTTAGTTAGAGGCGTCTTGGAGAAATATGCGTATCCTCAGTCCGTTAACTTCATACTCCGTGTCGAAGGAGGCCGTCGAGACACCGCGAGAGAGCGTTCAGCACAGACCTTAGATTAAGCGTGTAATTAAATCTGACTAGGAAAGTTCCTTTCCGGATAAGCTTGATAGATATTTTATAGCGGCTTAGTGCATTTAACGTGACCTACTTAAACAGAAAGTTTGTTATTAAACTTGAAATTATATCAGAGAAATTAGAACTCATTTAGATCAATAATTTGTCATTGTCAATTTCATATTTTCCGGATTCCCTTGGGGAATAATAACCGTCATGGTTTTTTGTTTTTTAATTAGTTGGGATATTTGTTTTTAGATAAATTGCTATCTGGAGCTTTCAGGTAAATTTATAAATTATTTATCAATATTATAACTTTTATTATTTTGTATGAACTCTCTCAGTCTTCTTTTCTTAAATGTTCTGCTGAATATATGTTTTTCTAAGTTATCAATAATATAATTGCGCGGCCGTGTACAAGTGTTCGAGACGCGCTGACATAACATCAACGAGTAGTTCTTGCACGTAGCTCAGGCACGTACACAGCTTCGCAGCGCATAACATAGAGAACGGTTCACAAAATTCTATTACAAGATTTTTTGAAAGTCCGACGTAGGTGAAGCGACACTGTTTCAGGAGACAATTAAATGAGTTAATATTTGTTGGCACTTCTTATTCATGTGTCCTTTTTCGAAGCGGATAGATAGATATTCTATAGCTAAGGTGGATTACAGATGGATCCTATAATTGTTGGAAATCACACGCCGGGTCTCATATTCGTTATTTGATCACTATATCTCGGAACAATACGGCATAGTTCTAATACAGATTCAATTTATCAATTGGTGAGTAACAGGTACTAGCTAGGGTCCTGTGCATGCCAATCAATTTGATATGTTGGTGTGTGAAGGTGTGTCGGCGGCGCCGCGGCGCGCTATATACGGACCGTTTCCGGGAGCGGCGACCTACGTCCCGGGACATTTCGCCGGAGACACCTCCTCACATTTAATTATCTGTTACACCACAACACCGACAGCTGGCCGATTATATGATGAACTCAAAGGATTGTAAAATCGCGGGTGCGAGAGGACGAGCTCTGTTCACAAACGCCCTTACCCGGTTTGGTGGAAGCGGGCAAGACTTCTATATTTTAAAGACTCAAAGTTCATCAGCTGGCTACGATAAACTGAGTAGCGTCAGACTGACACTAACACCGGAACAAAACGCAATCATCATAAGGAAACCGTTGATCGTGGATTTTAATGCATCGCAATCTTCTGGTCAACTCTCGTAACGTGATTGTATTCACGCTCGATACTTAGCAAATAACGAGAGATTTTACGCGTAAAAAGTATAAATTAATTGAAACTCGACCGATAAACAAATTAATTGAAATCAATATGAACCGAAACCAGTCGGGGACTAGATCCTCTGTACTTCTATCACGAAATTCTTACTGAAACCGTACACGGCGCAGTTTTTCCGCGTTTTCTAAAAACAAATCCGTTCACAGCGAGTATTGTATGTAACACATGGGACCTTTATCCGTTAAACATGACTCCACAGTACAGAGAGCGCAGGTTATCTTATCATGAAGCATTTTATAGTTTGTGGCTGATTGCTAAACAGCCAATCCTAGTACTTTTGTAAAACATATGGATCGTGCATTCGACCTAAATATTGTAATTACATAAAGCGGTTGTTTTGGATACCGATATTATCTAACATCTATAAACTTATGGTTCAGGACTCAAACATGACATAAAATTCTCTGAAATGTCTTGAATATAGTCAGTAACTATGGTGAAGTGTCCTCATTATTTCATCGTGTAGGTATCCTAATTCTAGTGTGTAAACTTGCGTGAGTGTGTGAGCCAGCGGTAAAGTATTCAATACACATACCTACACACGTACCTAGGTTAGACTTTAAATACGTTGCGCAGAGCAAGTGTTAGGTCGCCACGAAATGTTTGTCGGTAGTCGTAAGCGTGGGGTTGGAAAATTATGTAGATCATACAAATATTTGTTCCGTGTGGGAATCGAACCCGCAACATGTCGCGCAGCAGTTGATCTCTTAACCACTGCGCCAACCGAATTCGATTTAGTATACAATATATAATATAAAGTACATAATTATAATAATAGCTCTACCCTTTTGAGAGATAAAAATAGTATATAGCTCTAGAAAAGGGACTAAAATGTCTCCATTGATCAAGACGGCCACATTAGTTTCATTCATCGCAAGCGCGGCTGTAGAGAACTATAACATAAAGAAGTGTCTCCAAACATCATAATTCCATGCCTTTTCTTACTTTCTCGTCGTCCATATTAACTGCACAGACGAGATTCGGTAGAGTGGACTCACAAGAATATTCTAAAGAATCACATAACGTTCTCGTTCGTTAATCTAATCTAGTACAGGCTACCTTAATTCTCTGTTTAACTGTAACACTATTAAACGTGTCCGAACGTATATAATGACCCAGTGGACTGTAGGCTTTACGTAATCTCTGATGTATCCAAGGAGTAGCGCGTAAATGAAGTGCATGAAACTCGGGATTTCCCCGAGTTTCTTTGAGTAGCTTGCTCAATTTGCGAATTGCAATGTTTTAATTTTACAGACAGTAGCTGTCTACAGCTTGGGTCGCCAATTAACACACAATGTAGGACGTATCTATTAGGCATTTTTAAAATAAAGCAGTTACTATAGTCAATTTGTGTGTAGGTCTAAGACGTTTTGTGTATTATGCAATATTGCATTATAATGTGCAATATTGCAGTAATACATGATCATGATCCTGTCAAGATTACTGAACAAAACTGCTAATAATGCATGATGCATAAAAACGGGCAAAGAAGTCAGACATTTTAGAAATTTCGAGTATTGCGGCGGAATATCGAGTGTACATTGTTTTTCGCATGTTATCACTCCATTTGCTGCCTACTCGGTAAGTGTGCCGGTGTAGGTCGCTCGCCTTCACCCACTTATTGAAATTCGTAATTAAGCAGCCGTCTGACTCATCGCTCCGTTAGCATTATGGGTCATAAATCCACGTCCACGCGTAAACCTGATCGTCTTCATACCTCTAACAACGACCCACACCAGTGCACGAAAGCAAAAGTGTCCAATTAAATGTTACGGTACGCGGTCGCACACACGAGCTACACCGACTAACTTGTTTCTTTCATTAATAATGAGAAAACAATAATGTTATAAAATTTATATCTGATCAACGCGAACGAGTCTCGACTGGATACTAGAAATCTCTTGAACTGGACGTCTAAGCTTCGGTGAAGAGGAGAAGTACCGCAACAGATATCCAGCAATTTATTTTCGATTTGCAATTTATTTAATATCATATTTCTAAAGTAATACAGACACAAACGTAAAGTCGGAAACTAAAATATATATGTTCGCGATGTAATGGCGGCGGCAGCGTAACATTTCGCGAACGGATTACGTAATCATGTGTTGAAATTCACGAAACACACACTGCGTAGTCAACGAGGTGGTTCCATTAGGTCGGCGCCCGCGGGCTGTTACCGTCACAATTGCAGCTCTTGGTATCTTCTCTTCAACAAACCGTCATTATGATACAACATCCGGTAATCCCATTATAAGAACGAACAGAAGGTCCAGTCCTAACAATGCTCTATAGAAGTTTTGATACAAAATAAATGATTTGATTAGATATTAATTTTTATAGTTCCTATAAAGTATTCATTCAGCCTATTTGGGCGATTGATGACACAGCCATTTACGTTTTTCAGGTCTATGCGACAAAGGTCGTCGTGGCCAGGTTGCCTCGTGTGTAGTCAGTGTAGTATGATAGACGGAAACAACGGAGCAAAATAACTAAACAGCCCACTCATTGTGCATCAAGTAGAGTGGAACTTTTTTCACCAACTATTCGGTGTATATATTATCTAGCGAGCTTATTCTAGTTAATCCTCGGGTTATGAAATTACACACACTCGTAATCTAACCATTGCTCGGACGTGCACCACGTTTGTATTTTGCTTCAACGACTCAAATCTCGTTGTTCCCTTTGGTGAACAATCCGAGCCGTTTGGTCGCGATGTTTTGTCTTTTTGTATTGTAGCCGCATACATTTTCTTTTTTATGACGGTTACGCGATTTAGACCTTTCGTTCACTGACTACACTCGTTACGGACACGCTTTACGCTTTGTACAGGAATTGATCCAAAATCTAGCTTTAATAAGATATTCCTTACACAATGTTTATTTATTTTATCCGCTGCTTTAACATTGCGTACCAAATACCTATAGTATATAATAATGTACTTGTGTGTAGTATGTGCTTACCGTCTTTCTTTTTTTTTTGGAGAAACATAATACGCTAATCTGTAGCTTACAGTGAGTTAAGAAGAATCGAGACGGATTCGAAATTTAGTTTAACTATTTAAGGCCATAGAGAAACTACAGAGATCACGGAACCTAACCATAGAATCGACTTGTGTAGGTTGTGTGTAATCAACTGTTTGAGTAGAATATTTTTTTTTAATCTGCAGGACTCGCTGTATCTTTTCAGGCAAATGAATGTGACCCACGCTCCAAAGCTGGAGTAGGCAGGCACCAGCCATCGTGATAGCAGTACGTTGGTAGGTAGCTACCTAGCTAAACTAAACTCAACTAACAAAATGTAGGTTATACCGGCCAGCTGCGAGTACCTCCCGCGAACCAATGAAGTAGATCTCTCGATTTCCAACCGTAACACAATAACTTAGCAAGTGGACACACTTTCTTAGGTTTTGGGAAAGTGCAGCGAAGGCGGATTGCCGGTACTTACCAGTCACAACTTTATTGTGTTAACAAAAACCGAATTCATCGAACAAATACCTCCTATTGCCTTAGTGTGGCAGAACGTAAACAAGGATGCTCCCGGCCTGCTCATTAAAGTTATAAAATAAATGTTAATAATCATAACGTATTCGCACACGCAACAACATTCACCAAAACGGCCTTCGAACAATACGATTATCGTGATTAACAAATGAAGGATAATTTGTTAATTATTATCATTGATTTGGCAAATATGGTTTAATTATGTATGCAATTTTTGTAAATTAGATAACGCAATATAAGCGTGAGAAACTTGTAAAAGTTGTCAGATATTTTTTCTAATAAATTATTTTAACATTCCAATCAAATAGTCTGTATTAATTAAAAAATACAGTTTAATATTTTATTAGAGGCTGAAAACAAACGTTGATCAACTGTTGTCATAGGATTACCTCTATGCACTAGAGGTACTGGCCAATTACTGGTTAAAACTTTGATTAATTTAGTCCCAAAAATGTTGATATCAGAATCACTGTACAAATGACAAAGAACTCCAAACTCTTCCACAAGAGTGGTTACATTACGCGTGTCGGGAACGGTGAGGGCAGGTTTGACAACAACATGAAGGACTTTTGGAAAATGAACTAGCTAGGGGCTAAAGGGGGAAAAATATAACGCGTATGCGAATGCAGTGACAAGCAAATGCTAGTTCATAATTTTAACATTAATTGTGAGTATGCATGTCCGGTGTAACCGGAGCAGGCGGCGGAGCATGCGATCCGGCGACACCGTCACCGGACACCGTGCCGCTCCACCAGACAAGCGCGAAGGCAGCCGCCGAACCGAATACCTCGGCACCCACACCCAGTGCCCTTACATACTTGCTTGTATACTTAATCTGTATTGTAACTAATCAGACACCTAGCCTAGAATACAAATCAAGTTAAATAGCACCACATCACATTCAACATTCAGCTTAGCCTTACCTTGCTTGAATGCCAAGCTGCTAACCCATCATATGGTGAAACATGACATTATCTGCTGTATGACAAAACAAGGTTTATCTTTAGACCAGATTTAAACTTCTATTCAGTTTTTGTATTAGAAGAATCCTACCTGTGGTCGAAATACTGTTGCTTTGGACGAAAACTTCCATAGGTTCCCACTCATTAGCCAATGGCTAAAATGTAAGAATGTACACACATATTTATTAAGAGGTACATCAAACAATGACTATTTGCTATATCTTATCATAGCTTCTGACAAATAATAAAGTTCATCTTAAATAGCCCACAAAATATAATATATCACACTTGGCAATTATTATAAGAGTGTTGAGAAAACATTCAAGTCACAGCAGTGTTAGTAGCAGCTAAGGTGCAGTTGAACATTTGCATTAATTACTTGAGTGACCCAGTTCAGCAGTGCACTGCAACACTATTGTATACTATACATATGTACAACTACTCACGTCATCACACTAATCATGGCTATTAGCAGACCTTTAGCCTAAATTTAGGCTATTTATAAAATGTTATCACTTAGCTTATTACAGATACTATTACACATACATTTGTCTTAGAATATGCCATACAAAATCAACTAAAGATTTTACTGTTTGCATTGCATTTGCAAAGGTTACTGCATTAGCAGACAAAGATAATTAAAATTAAATACACACATATAAAAATTAGGTCTTAAATCTGCAAAACATAGTATACAGTACTATAGAATATGTCTAATTCTGCTTCAAAAAGATATGAATATACAAGAAAATAATGATAATGAATGTGAATGATAGTGCTTATCTGGAATTACTTAACTGCTGTGTTTTAATGATGAATGTTACATTCTGACATGAGCAGACAGTAATTAACATGAACATGCAGAGATAGGCGCGTGATTGTTGGTTTGATGTAGACAGTTAGTGTCTCACAGCTGATGAGAGAGTTATTGATGCAACACTACAGGCAATTCACACCAATACTGGTGGGAAATAAAGTTGAATTTGAGTAGAATGATGTTACTATTCAATATCCTTTGTTTGTTGAGCACTGCCTTAATAATAATTGATAGTTTAGTGTTATTGATTGACAGCTTCATATTAATTTTACAAGATAATATAATATCTCTGAATACATAAATAATGAGCAAGTTTTTATTGTACAGTTGTAGATGGTGAAACAAACTTCACAATGACATTGAAAGTTAATTATTTAAAACATTGTAGTCATTGTTGTCTCAGTGCTAGAGCAAACAAAGTTGAGTTTTTCCTCTTATTTCAGACTAGGCAACTAGTAAATGTAATGACAATTAATATGTAGTCATATTCAGTTTGTAAGACACAGTGGAACAGTACAAATCAATTGAATACTTTGTGTTTTTTGCATTACAAAAGCTACAAATATTGTCGGGCGTAGTCGGCGCTCGGTGCGGAGCACAAGGACGCAGCGATTAGCGCCCGCCGATGTACCACCTGGCGAGGCTCCGCTAAACACTTATCACTTCACATCACCTTACCTAACACACATCGCTCACAGTTTCTAACAAAAATATTATCATTCTAAGTCAGCAATGGAGCGTAATCTGTTGATATTTCGAAGCATATTTATTCTTAAGTAATAACATTACTGCGACCAAAAACATCTCGAATGCGAAAAATTTTAGTATTTTGAAATTTAAATTAAGACGTTGATATGATAAATGTTACAAATGACGTGAGTTAGGTTCATGAAATAAATTATTTTAACCTCATTGCCGAAATAAGCGACGCATGAGAAAAATCGATAACTCCGCCTATAAACAAGGCACCGTCAAACTACCACGAATCTAATTGGACTACAAAAGTGAAAACATTTTGGCGACCTGGTGACATTGTAAATAGCAGTTATTGCATACTACTATTCAAGAAAATAAAAGCAAAACCGATAAATAGCCGGCGTACTCACCCATTTTGTTACGCTCGCTTGCAGTGTCCGTAGAGCCGACGATGATCTACATAAAATATTTATTTCTCATTATCACAATTACACTTATTATGACACAAACACAAATTATCCGCTATTATAACTTATAAGATAGAAAATCTTAATAAATTAATAAAAATTGGGCTTGTCGCGCAAGGCAACGCTCTCTCCCACTGTCTTGCAGCTGTCAGAAAGCGCACGCGTTCGGAAATTAGAAACTTATGATTATAGATATTCGAATGCGTTCAGAAACTAACATCGTTTTTACGAACATACTCGCTCGAATCGGAATTGTTACTGAATTGATTACAGTCATACAAGATCAAGAATGAATCCCTCTGTCATCTCGTATACGTGAATCGAGGTAAGTCAGCGAGAGGTGATGTTCATTAGTTTTGCGATATATTATGGTTTGTGATTGTAATGTGAGAAACTTGAATTTGTGTGATAAAATGGAAATAATAAATTCAGCCTTTTATTGACCATTTTCCAGAATGAGAACGCCTTAATTCAACATTCCGGATTGGCGAACCTGACACCGTCGAGATCTTTATTCTTTGTATAGGAATAGGCAGTCTGTCAACCCCCATCACCTAACTATTCGGAGGAAGTGGTTTCTGGGCCCTTATAAGGCCTTGGTCAGTGTAATTAATTACTCTCGTATTCTAGTAGCTTGTATTCTCAAGCATACATTATACGTTTATATGGCACCCATGGAACTTAGGGATTACAAAACGTATGCTACCTAGCCTTACTAGGTAGTACATACCTACTACGTACCGTTTTTATTAATGTTTTTTGAACATTATTTCGATTTTCATTTATAGAAATGTAGAGGTGGACGGCACTAAATTAGGTATTCTTTATTTTAAAGCATTTCCTGATAATTTAGTAGGCCTAAGGAAACAAACTAATAACAGCAACTCCGTTCTTTTCATTCACATATCTACGCAGCACATTAGCATCAGGTAAAACATAACTTTGCATGACGCCTGTACTCCCCGAAGGATTAGGTAGAGATGCACTATTGTAAACTTACATTTCGCCGTTACCGTTAATGAGTCTCATATAATAGGGGGCGAGCCTATTGCCACCTATCCGGTACAATTCCAGTCGCCGTGCTGCTACTGAAAATTTTCATACTGAAAAACCCAATAACACATTGTTCGACCCCCGACTCGAACCCAGGACCTCACGCTAAGCAGTCGCGCTTGCGACCTTGAGATCAAAGATTATTAGACATTAGCACTAGATTTTATTAAAACCCAATCGGGAAGGATTAAACGCAAAACAAACGAATAAATAAAAAAATAAAACAATAAATATCGAACAGCTTCATAAAATAAGTGCTTTATTGATTAAAAATTAGTAGGTTTAGGTACATAATTTGAATAACTCGTAACGTGACTGTTAACAAAACTAGCTCCAACTCCAACGGTGTCTGTGACATGTACCTATCGACTTATTTACAGATTTTGGGCAAAAAAAAATAACAAAAAAATATCTATTAGATCAAAAATAGTCTTATTAGTTGCAAGCTTTCTAACATCCCACGTCATTCAGTTATTTTAATTTACTTATGACCGAAGTATTGTAAGTGAAAGTGTAATACCTGCATGAGACACCCTACTTGTCCAAAACGATTACATTCTCACTTCTATCACATTACGACTGCCAGATTAGAGTGCCGCTTTGTAGGCAAATGCGGAATTAACTATGTACACAATACACATGCAGAATGTGTTCCATAAATATAATTAATTATGCAAGGCAATTGACATATCAACAAGTAAAAGTATTTCGTGAATGTAAAAGGATAATGAGCAGTCCCGTCCGTCGCGGACGTCCGGCGTACAGCTAGTTCCGCACTCGTCTACAGAGCTCCCCTGTCTCTTAACAAAATATTCGGCAAACTGCAATTTGTCCATTCCTAAACGAGCAGGCGAACACATAACTCGTATGCACTAAGCGGAATAATAAACTATACATCTATTATAATTATTACTTTTAAACCAATTTCTTTTTATTTACAACCGAGAAACTATAATAATATAAATATTAGAACCTTATACTCTCTGTACAATGTCGATAATTTTAATAGACTCTTCATTTATCTTTAATTTCGCATATTTTTTTATGTCTGGGCTGACATGTTTCGAGTTTTTACATAGTTGTGGAATACATTCGTGAACAACACTCATCCTGAAATTATTTCACATTTTGGCGGATATAAATATATCAAACCGGAATAATTTACCTCTACTTTTATACAGCCCTTTCAGCATCGAGAACCCAAATAATATACATAGGTACCTAATATCCCCCTGAAACCCGTTGTTCTTAGTCAAGAACATAAATAAAAAGTGAATTAAGCCAATGTCCTAACGTGAGTACACTAGTTTTTTATGGCGTTACCTGATAGGTTGATAGATCGACGCCATTTTTTGCTTTTGATTGAGTGCAACCAATTGGGAGTTAATTTTAATTTAAGCCAATGTTGTATCATGTACGCACGCTGGACAATTTTTTTTTTTTTATGCTATACGCGGCAAGCGAGCATACGGATCGCCTGATGGTAAGCGATTACCGTCGCCCATGGACACCCGCAACACCGGAGGAGTCACAAGTGCGTTGCCGGCCTTTTAAAAAGGAGTACGCTCTTTTCTAGAAGGTTTTAGAAACTGTCTAAATTTAGTTCGGGCGTCAGGAGGATATGGTATTTGATAAAGTCGCAATACACACACACAAGTGTGACTGCTATTGGAAAGCAAGTCGATGGAAGGTTAACGACACTAAGTTACTACCTACGACTAATTGTTAATAGATTCAAAGCTTCCGGAAGAAAATCTTATGTGTTAGCGTTGTTAACCTTTCATCGGTGAGCTAACGTAAATGTGGCGAAGCATCGATGAGTGGTAACAATTCGAGACGCACCGTTAAACATGGCGGCCTGACAACAGTTACAACGTTACTGTGAACCTAGCATTTCAAGAACCTAACAATATGATACACTTGTAGACCGTCCCTTCTGCAGTTCTCGGTAACGTTTACTGTCGGTGTAGGCTCAGAGGCCCTAGTGTAAGATTCTTTCGACAACCTCAATTTAACGTATCGAACGCGTTCGGGGTACCGACTGGTGCGGACTGTGTGACTGCGGAAGCGAGGTCTACAAGTGTATCATATTGTTAGGTTCTTACTCTTCACTAGTCTGTTCGCGCAGCCGCAGTGTGCGGTACAGCGCGGACGACGAGGCACTAGCTGCACTCACTTGTGGAGCTGACTACTTGCACAATGTTACATGGCGATGTACCAATTCGTTATTGCCACTGTTATATAACACATTATAGTCGATATCACAACAATCTACAATTTGTTATGTATTAAGATATATCGTCCATCGCTCTGCATCAATTTTTAATGTACAATAATCGAAAAAACCGAACCTTAGATGGTTCGGTTTTTACAAAAACATTCCAATAACATTGAGGTAACGTTAGGCGACTTACCACAACAAAATTCATAATTATAAATAAAATAGATCTAGACCGGAACTAGGGAAAATGATGAACACCACTAAAATATATCACTGCAATTCAATAAGTGCTACTAAATTAGTAAATTCAACTACAATTGGCGGCGCGTCGGATTTGAACGACAAACATAAAGCCAGGACCGAATGTGTGAACAGACTCTACACACTCCATATAATTTTACCTCCCCGACAAAAAAGTACTGTACCAGCTTACAGTGTCAATACACAAGCTAAGCGACAACACAACTATCAACTGTAATGTAAGAACGCGCTCTGAACGTGCGTGCACTTCGTACGGAGCTACACGTACAAAGTACGTACACGTTCGAAAATGTGTTCACACCCTTGGGTAAATAACCAGAATCGCGCAACGTTCGTAAAATAGAAACGAGTCAAAGTGATGTTAAGACGAAATTGAAAGAAGAAAATCACGTCACTATTAGAATAAACAATAAGGTGGCCATTGAACTATGAAAATTCTTGATCAAAGATCTTGTTTTGACGTTTTTAGAAAATTTTGACGTAAAATCTATCACGTTTTACTTCAAAATGCGCAAGGTATTGAGCGTTGAATCCTGGTCAGGTGACGGGAGCCTGGGCGAGCAGCGCGTAGCTTGTGGTTGTGTGAGTGTGTGTGTGTGTGCGTGCGCTACTCCTCGTCGGTGTCGGCGTCGCTGGAGAAGTCTGCGGCGGCCGCCTGCAGCCGCGGAGGGAAGGGGCCGCGCGTCTGCTGCCTGCAACAACACCGGCGTGAGACACACCTGGGACACCGGGCTGGGGGGCTCACCTACACCACGCACACGACACCCAGCGGGCACCCAGCACGCCGACACCCAGCGCCGCACCACGCCCTCCTCGTGCGACATCTGTAACGTACAGCTAGGGGCTCACGTACGCCAGGCGCCGGTAGTGGTTGAGCCACTCCTCCAGCATCTGCGCCTGCAGCAGCGGGCGCGCGTGCAGCGCCTGGCGCGCGGCCAGCACGCCGCCGCCGGTGACGCACGCCGACACCCAGCGCCGCACCACGCCCTCCTCGTCTGACATCTGTAACGTACAGCTAGGGGCTCACGTACGCCAGGCGCCGGTAGTGGTTGAGCCACTCCTCCAGCATCTGCGCCTGCAGCAGCGGGCGCGCGTGCAGCGCCTGGCGCGCGGCCAGCACGCCGCCGCCGGTGACGCACGCCGACACCCAGCGCCGCACCACGCCCTCCTCGTGCGACATCTGTAACGTACAGCTAGGGGCTCACGTACGCCAGGCGCCGGTAGTGGTTGAGCCACTCCTCCAGCATCTGCGCCTGCAGCAGCGGGCGCGCGTGCAGCGCCTGGCGCGCGGCCAGCACGCCGCCGCCGGTGACGCACGCCGACACCCAGCGCCGCACCACGCCCTCCTCGTCTGACATCTGTAACGTACAGCTAGGGGCTCACGTACGCCAGGCGCCGGTAGTGGTTGAGCCACTCCTCCAGCATCTGCGCCTGCAGCAGCGGGCGCGCGTGCAGCGCCTGGCGCGCGGCCAGCACGCCGCCGCCGGTGACGCACGCCGACACCCAGCGCCGCACCACGCCCTCCTCGTGCGACATCTGTAACGTACAGCTAGGGGCTCACGTACGCCAGGCGCCGGTAGTGGTTGAGCCACTCCTCCAGCATCTGCGCCTGCAGCAGCGGGCGCGCGTGCAGCGCCTGGCGCGCGGCCAGCACGCCGCCGCCGGTGACGCACGCCGACACCCAGCGCCGCACCACGCCCTCCTCGTCTGACATCTGTAACGTACAACTGTAGTCTCGCGCGAGCTGACGCACAAAATTACTCAAAAAACTCCTATTTATTTCTTTATTAAATACTATAAACTATTTCAAATGTATGCGTAAAACTCCCGAAGATCAAATATACTTCGAATCAGAAATATGAATATATAAATATTTTTTTCTTTGGAAGTCAAAAAAAACCATAGAAATATATATATATGTATATGGTGAAATTCTCAACAATTCTAACACCCGTATTCACAAACAATACTTTGGTCAGTGTGGAAACAACGCTATGCTAAGTAAGCCATTTCTCATAGCGTTCGTTGTGGCCAGCCTTTTCATTCACAGACAATACTTAAGTTACCCTTTGCTATGCGAACGCACTGCGTCGAATACAGATCTGTGATTGGTCCATTTGCGTTGCTAAGCACTCTCCGATATTTGACACAGCGTTGCTTCCACACTGACCAAAGTATTGTTTGTGAATACGGGTGTTAGTTTTTAACCCCTGACAGTAAAACGGAGGGGTGCTATAAGTTTAAACGGATGGACCGGTCTTGATTTAATCATTTTTTTGTTGTCTTGTTTAGGTGACTTGATCGAGACTGTTCTTACCTATGATTCAGGAAAATATGTTCAGCCGTTTGAAAATCATCAGCTCTTTTTAATTGTTGAAGGGATGTGAGCCACTTCTACCGGTCTGATCGATTTGAAATTTAATATCCTGTTACTTCAATGATATTACAATAACACGGTAACCTTGACCAGACCTAGGTTCCAGATGATGCTGCAGTATCATTCAGGTGATTATGGTCTGATAATGGAGCAGGAAAGAGTATTTACGATAAATTGGTGACGGATTCTAAGCTACATTCACTCATTAAATCGGTAAGAATATTGCTAAACGATGTAGTACTGTTTATGGCGAATTAATGTATGAATGTGTAAAGTGTTTATTCTTTGATTTGTCAAAAGCTTTTGACCTAGCGTCACATGACTTTTTATTGCAAAAGCTAGATATAAGCTGGATAAAGGAACATGCTCTTCAGTGGATATCATCATACTTAAATAACCGACAGCTACGTGTTATAATTACAAAAATATTTAAAAATAAAAGACATTGCACCATATTCATCCAAATATAAATACAAATAACAATTATGGAGTCCCTACAAAAAAGTGTCCTAGGCCCAATATTGTTCCTACTCTATATAACTTCAATTACAGATACAACGAATCACAAATGCATACAATTCGCCGATGATATTTCCATTACAGTGACATCCGATAAAAAGAATAACATAATTTACTATCAGTACTTATCATGCTTATGTTGAATCATTAATACGAAATGGGTTCATAATGTGGGGCCGTAAGTACCGACCGATATAGAGTATTTGTTGCTCAAAAAAAAGTGTATTCGAGCAATATACGGGTTTCAACCTGATGAATCATGCAGGACAGTATTTAAAGAACTTGGTTTATTACCGCTACCCTCTCTTTATATTTATGAAATATGCATGTTTGTTAAAAAGCATAAAGAGTTATTTAAAACGGCAGATGACAAAAATCCTCGACACTGGCGAGATCCTCACAGGCTTGTATTAAATGTCTTTCCAACAACAAGATATGTGCAGTGGCGTCCGGTTCATAAAGATAAAAATACACTGCCTATCCTACATAACTCAGGTAAATATTTATTATATTTGAGGTGGCAAATCACATACATCATTATTTAATCGACAAGACGACCCAATACCAACATGCAGTAGGTATATTTGGTAAGTATGGTAAAGCTTTTAAAATTTTCTGCCTTCCCTGTCTAAAAACACTGTGCACGCCACTGGATATGTACTATTCATAACGATAACTCTGCGGCAAATCATTGTACGGACTTCTGGTAGGCGGCGAATTTGATCAAATTTTCTAAAAAAGCATGTGTGATAAAATTTCGATATTTTTTCGGTGGTTTTCTTAAGATTGCTTTGTAACCGTGCATGTGAAAATTTTTTGATCATCTCAGGTCTGAAACTATATTCTAAAAGCTATAATTAGCCATTCTTTTTTTTTAAATACGACAATTTTTCACTGATTTACAGCCTGTTGAAAATAGGATTTTTAAAATATTTAAATTATGTGAATTTTTATATATACACTACTCGCAAAAATTAAGGGATATTAAAAAAATTCCAAATTTTAGGATGATTTTCAACAAGGGATAACTCAGAGAGAATTGGTCGTACAAAAAATTAAAAAAAAGGAATTTGTAGCTCTGAGTATCTAGTTTTTATGTCTGAACAGTATTTTTTTTTTTGTCGGCTGTTCTCAAGTAATTATCCAAAAACAAAAAAAACAAAAAAAAAATTTTTGCTCATCTTTAAAATGGTAAGTAGATTTTAAAAAATAATTTTTCATCTTCCGACCAAATGATTCGTTTAGAAAAATTAAAAAGCTTTAGCTGAGCTCTGTACGATGATTTATTGCGGAGTTATTGTCGATCAAAGCAAAAAAGTCCACTTTAACTTTGACAATCAATTACTCTGAAACTAACAATTGTACAGAAAATTAATTAATAATTTTGACTGAAAAAAAGCTAAAAATTGGTGAATTAAGGGATATTCGGAAAATTTGGTATAACTTTGGATGTAATGCATGAACGGAGGATATCGACGGTAATTTTCAGTTCAAATTTATTGTTTTTGTTAAAAATCACCGAAAAACGTGATTTGTTAATTTTTATTCATTTTTTTTTAGTTCAAAATGGTTTTTTTAGCAGTAATAAGTAATTTATTTACTCAAAGGCAATCAAAAAAAAATCTTCGAGAAAAAATGATAAATGATTAATTTTTTTGTATGACCATTTCTCTCTGAGTTATCCCTTGTTGAAAATCACCCTAAAATTTGGATTTTTTTTAATATCCCTTAATTTTTGCGAGTAGTGTATTTTTTTTAAATTAATATAATAATTAGAAATTTTTAAATCTTTAAATTATATTACCTTCAGGAGTTTACTCGTACATTTGAAATAGTTTATAGTATAGGGGCCATCCATAAATTATGTCACACGAATTTCATGGTTTTTTGACCCTGTCCTTGCCACATTTGTGAGACCCTCCCTAGTGTGACGTCACATATTTTGCATTTTTACATCAAAAAAATTATTAAGTTAAAACAGTAGTTCCGAAATTAGTTTTATTTCCATTTATTTGAAATCACGGCGAAGCTTTGGCTTTCGAGGAACTCGCCAAAATAACAATTTAAACCTTATATTCAGAGATAGAGATGGAAATATTTTTATGTTTTTCGTTAAAAGTTCAAATTTCACGTTTTAATACTTAGATATATTAGATTTTGAAATGTGACGTCACGAACCTTAGGACCCCTCCCACCCCTTGTCCAATTTTACACTTCTTCGACCCTCTCCTCCTAACGTGTGACGTAATTTGTGGATGAATTGATTAGTTTTTCGAGTCATTGCTCACACTGTGTGAAGCGCACGCCAGCGCGCTCCTTAGATTTTTGATTAGTAATGACTTGACATTGCGCAGAATGAAAACTTCAATCAGTACGTAGACTTTATTGAAAAATAAACTGATTTCAAAACACAAAAGAAATAAAGAACTGAAACGGGTAAAAGAATAAGTTTTATTTTAAACATTTATAAAAAAAAAAAAAAAAATTAAATCAAATGTGGGTGTCTGCTTAATTAGGTACCCCAACTATTTTTTTTGAGGAAATGAAAGAACCTTATCTAAATAACAAGTTACAGAAAAATCGATAAAACACAATAAACGTAGGTATTTAATTAGGTCGAAATGGCTTGATGGCTACACTTTATTATACTTTCATCCTAATGCTGTGGCTGACACCAACCGCAAAATAAATAATAAAAAAAACACGGCTGCCCTGCCAAAAACGAACTAATATTATATATATTTTTATTAATTATTAGTTAATCTGTATGAACAAAGCGAAAGGTGACTCATTTACTCGTTGACTAAACAGATAAATAAAATTTTCATTGCGGTCGCTGTTCTGCAGAACACTTTTTAATCTAAGAGGTCCCTCGACTGCAATGACAATTTTATTTACCTGTCTAGTCAGCTATATTTTTTTATGTAATTTTATCGATATTAGACCGAAAATACATAGTTTTGGAATTTTCTGAAAATACTGTAGCTTCTTAATTAAAAATGCGCTTATAGCTGTTGAATATTGTCCATATTTGTTAGTGACAGGGCCAAATTTATCAATGACTTTTGGCTCTCAAGCCAAATAGACAGACCTGCCGCGTGCGGTAGCGTCAGCTCATAATCGATGCGCAGGTTTACGTACAAGTAGAAGGCTGAAACAAAGTTTAACTGGACACATGTTTTTACACAAAGAGTAAAATAATATCTGACCTCGTCACAGGTGAGGAAGTGCACGGGCAGCAGCTTCCCGTCGAGGTCGGTGAGCGGCAGGAAGGCCACGTCCATGGCGTCGCTGCGCGGCTCGCGGCAGATGTACGGCGGGCGCTGCGCGTCGGGGTCCAGCGGCACCAGCGCCGAGAAGTGGCCGCGCGTGTAGGCCAGGCTCAGCGGCGCCTTGCAGCACTGGTCCGGCTCCCACAGCAGCGGCAGGTACAGGCCGCGGAAGCGCGCGTAGCCCAGCGCCTCGCCGCGGAACGAGTTGACCACGTCCACGCCGTACACCAGGATGGGGCGGCGCAGCACGTGCGCCAGCGCGAACACGTGCAGCTGGTGCAGCGCCGCCCCGGGGCGCGCGGCTGCAGCCAGCAGACGCGCCCACTCGGCGCGCAGCTGCGCCTCCTCGGGCACGTACTGCAGGCGCGCGGCCTGCCAGCGCTCCCACGCCACCCAGCGCGCGTAGAAGCTGCGCTGCGCGTGCTGCAGCGACTCCGCCAGCGCCGTGCGCAGCGTGTTGTGCCGGTCGAACACGCCGTACGCCGCCTGGCACACGGCGTCGGGTAGGCAGTCGCCCGCAGACCGGTTCCACAGCGCGTACAGCCGGGACCCTGGAACGCCCGCTCTCATCAACTACTACGCGACTGGTACGTCGAGCTCGGATAACATCGCACTACACATCGCGCTCACCCAGCCTCACGGTGAGCTCTATGCTCCAGTTGATGAGCGGCGGGTCAGCTTCCAACGTCTGCTGCGCGTCACGGTCCAACAGTTCTGAGAACAGCTGCTCTTGTATGGGTGCCGGTAACTCCTCGATTTCTAGAAACGAATTATCATATTTTTCTTATAAAATAATAGAGTGGAATTCGATACGCCTATACAGGGTGAATTTTTCAAGTGGACCAATAGCCAAATCCGAAACTAAAAGGAATATCGAAAAATACTCAAAGGAGTCACTAGGCTAATTTAGATGAAAAGTAAAACTGCATTTTTGGATTTTTGAAAAAACTATTTCCCTAGGATCCCCAGCAGTCGAACACGTTGATTTTGGAGAAAAAAGCACACGCTGTATTATTACACCATCCGATAGTGCCGCTAATAAGGACCAAATTCTGGGAAGTATTGACACATGGCAAACTAAAGGAAAGAGCTCATTTTTAACTAAATACTATTTACATTTTCTAAACCAGTCACAAAGTGATCATGACAGTATTGTTTTGCATAATTTTATTTTTGGGCGCAGTCGCAGGTGTCGCAGTTCTAACCTAACCTAACCAATTTTTGGGGATAAAAATATTTAACCTAATCTAAGAAAGAGAATTATTCAGAAAAAAGTTATTAAAATCTTAGTTATTCTTAGGTTTTATTATTTAAAATTACCATTTTGCCTATTTCATCAGTTCCATTTTCAGGAAACTGCGTAATAATGCAATATGTAAAACTTTGTTCTACGAGATAACATAAATATAAAATGAATAGTTTATCAAATAATACGTTATTAAACAAAAGTTTATCGGGTACTTATTTTCTTAAGTGAATTATTTGCCAAACTTGTTGTTGTATAATGATGAAATGACAAATCATGTTTTTGCCGATCGGTGCCGGGTGTTTTTTTTTTTTTTTTGAAAATTAACTGGTTCGATTCCTGCCTACGAATACAGTTTTTTCAAAAACCAATGATGCAGTTTTAGTTTTCATCAAAATCGGCCTCGAGACTCACTTGAAAAATTCATACGCATCTGCTTGTTCAATAGTGTGACCAAAAGCATAACTTTAATAATGGAGAAGAATATGAACAGTAATTGAGTGGGCAAGTAGTAAGTAGAATATTTACCAGCAGGCAGGTAGAAGGTGCAGAACTCGTTGATGTAGCGGCACGGGAAGCTGCCCTTCTTGTACCTGACGCAGCCCGCTATGTGGCGCCGGATGGCAGACGCCACGTCCGGCGCTGCAACAGTCGTGTGTCAGTACGCACAGGGGAACCACACTAACACGCAAGCTAATAAATTGCCCAACAGTTGAATGACTGTCGATCGAAATCGAATCTATATACAATCAACTATTCTCCAAAAAAAATATTATATTTCTAATATTCTACATGGAGATGTATCTCTTTTGGGCTCGAAGTCCTTAATTGAAGTGATCATTTACCTATGTAGGAAGGAGATCTTTTGAGCCCAGGCCCACCGCCCGATATCCGCGATAAGAGCGTCGATAGAATCTCTTGTCGCTGAAACCTGGAACAAAACAAGCAATACCATTCAAATAATGTATTATTTCGAAACCATATTGTAACAAGTCAGTGTGCCTAGAATTATTCAAATTTAAGGACACGATGGCGCAAGCGATTAGCTTTCAGCGCTACATGACGCAGGTTCGATCACCGCACGGAACAAATATTTGTATAATCTACAGATAGTACAGGGTGACCCACTGTCACCTAAACTGTTCACCAGTAACCTTGAAGAGATCTTCAGGAAACTGGCGACTGATTGGAGGAAAAGAGGTATTGTCCTGAGCGAGGCGAGACTGACTAATCTTCGCTTTGCCGACGATATTGTTCTCTTTTCTTCTTCGGCCTCTGAACTACAGAATATGCTCCAAGAACTGAGAATGCAAGCCTTGAGGTTGGACTGAAAATGTCAAAAACCAAGGTCTAGCTAACATAACACCGGGTATAATACACGTAGACGGGGAGACCGTACAGCATGTCCAAGAATATATCTACTTGGTAAGTAAGTAATTAGTCTCCTTCCTGGCTCGGCAAGACAGAAATTGCACGACGTACCGAAAACGCCTGGAAGAGCTACTGGTCCATGAAAGAGCTATTTAAGGGTGATTTATCTATGCCTCTTAAGCGTAAGCTCATGGACATGTGTATTCTCCCCGTAATAACCTATGGAGCACAGACTTGGTCACTGACTAACGTCCAAAAGTCCAAACTAAAGGTTTGCCAACGAGCCATGGAGCGCAGTATACTTGGTGTTAAATTAACTGATCGGGTTCGAAAAACCATACTGCGCTCCAGAACTCAGATAACTGACGTGGCTGCAAAAGCCGCCCAGCTTAAATGGGACTGGGCAGGACATGTTTGCCGCATGCCGTTCGAACTGTGGGCCCACAAAGCACAAAACTGGTGTCCTGAGACAGCGAGACGGGGTCGCGGCAGACCACGTTGGAGATGGCGGGACGAACTGGATGCCTTCGTTGAAAACTGGCCAGATACAGCACGGGATCGCGAGAAATGGAGAAAGGGAGAGAGGCCTTTGCCCAGGAGTGGGACAGCATAGGCTTTTAATAGTAATAATAATACAGATAGTTGTTTCGGTGCTGGTTGTGTTTTTGCTTTTAAGAGTCTAAGAGGCACAGCCAGTAAGGAAGTTGCTCTCACAGCCTACCATGGATACGTAGCTTCTATTCTAAGAAACAGGCCACAGCTCTGGGATAACTCAACAAATATAGAAAAAGCCTTTTTAGTTCAAAAGAAGTGTCTGCGAGTAATTTGTGGTATAAGTCCAATAAAGTCCTGTCGACCAATCTTTAAAAAAATTAAATTACTAACATTAACGGATTTGTACATAATAGAATATAAAGAGCATTCTAGTTTGTTTGCTTCGTGCGAGATTATTGCCAAATATTCACGTAGAGACCCAACAAGATTAAAAATGCCTGTGCATAAAACGGCTCTATGAAATAAAAATTGTTTAATTGATATAGTGAAAATCCTTAATAATATTCCTAAACCAATAAGAGGAACCCCGGGAAAAAAAAATTGCCTTACATAAATGGCTCATAGAGAATGGTTTTTACGACATGAAGGATTTATTAAAAAAACAGTTAATTAAATAAAATTAGTACAATATCTCTAATGATTAAGTGTTTTGCTAATATTAATGCCTAATAAATATAATTTGTTGTGTTTAAATATTTGAGCTTTAACTGTACCATGTTTTATGCAAATACTTTACTTTTATTTAATTTAAAATATAATAAATTAAAAAAATAATAAATTAAAAAATATATAAAGAATATATTATTTGGTTAGGTTGTTTACTGCATGTTTTTAATGTATTACTATACAATTTTAAGGATGACTTCTATGAAAATAAGCATTTTGAACATATTACTGTATTTTTCTATGAAATATCTCTTAATTAAATTTATGGTCTGTCTCAATCCATCCTCAGTATGCTTTTAACAAAACGTAGTAATAGCCAAAGTCAATTATTTGGAAGCTTGTTTGACACAAGTTACCTAAGAATTGTGTTTTCTGGTAGCCATCGCTCCAGGGATAGGCTTCCGTCTGCTGTCACCGTGATCCGTTACCTGATGGCGAGGTGCACGAGCGTGTGTCCGGCGTCGAAGGCGGAGGCGCGGTTGAGCAGCGTGACTTCGGTGGCGGTGAGAGCGCGCGCCGGATCGCCGCCGCTCGATAGGTAGGCTTCCGTCTGCTGTCACCGTGATCCGTTACCTGATGGCGAGGTGCACGAGCGTGTGTCCGGCGTCGAAGGCGGAGGCGCGGTTGAGCAGCGTGACTTCGGTGGCGGTGAGAGCGCGCGCCGGATCGCCGCCGCTCGATAGGTAGGCTTCCGTCTGCTGTCACCGTGATCCGTTACCTGATGGCGAGGTGCACGAGCGTGTGTCCGGCGTCGAAGGCGGAGGCGCGGTTGAGCAGCGTGACTTCGGTGGCGGTGAGAGCGCGCGCCGGATCGCCGCCGCTCGATAGGTAGGCTTCCGTCTGCTGTCACCGTGATCCGTTACCTGATGGCGAGGTGCACGAGCGTGTGTCCGGCGTCGAAGGCGGAGGCGCGGTTGAGCAGCGTGACTTCGGTGGCGGTGAGAGCGCGCGCCGGATCGCCGCCGCTCGATAGGTAGGCTTCCGTCTGCTGTCACCGTGATCCGTTACCTGATGGCGAGGTGCACGAGCGTGTGTCCGGCGTCGAAGGCGGAGGCGCGGTTGAGCAGCGTGACTTCGGTGGCGGTGAGAGCGCGCGCCGGATCGCCGCCGCTCGATAGGTAGGCTTCCGTCTGCTGTCACCGTGATCCGTTACCTGATGGCGAGGTGCACGAGCGTGTGTCCGGCGTCGAAGGCGGAGGCGCGGTTGAGCAGCGTGACTTCGGTGGCGGTGAGAGCGCGCGCCGGATCGCCGCCGCTCGATAGGTAGGCTTCCGTCTGCTGTCACCGTGATCCGTTACCTGATGGCGAGGTGCACGAGCGTGTGTCCGGCGTCGAAGGCGGAGGCGCGGTTGAGCAGCGTGACTTCGGTGGCGGTGAGAGCGCGCGCCGGATCGCCGCCGCTCGATAGGTAGGCTTCCGTCTGCTGTCACCGTGATCCGTTACCTGATGGCGAGGTGCACGAGCGTGTGTCCGGCGTCGAAGGCGGAGGCGCGGTTGAGCAGCGTGACTTCGGTGGCGGTGAGAGCGCGCGCCGGATCGCCGCCGCTCGATAGGTAGGCTTCCGTCTGCTGTCACCGTGATCCGTTACCTGATGGCGAGGTGCACGAGCGTGTGTCCGGCGTCGAAGGCGGAGGCGCGGTTGAGCAGCGTGACTTCGGTGGCGGTGAGAGCGCGCGCCGGATCGCCGCCGCTCGATAGGTAGGCTTCCGTCTGCTGTCACCGTGATCCGTTACCTGATGGCGAGGTGCACGAGCGTGTGTCCGGCGTCGAAGGCGGAGGCGCGGTTGAGCAGCGTGACTTCGGTGGCGGTGAGAGCGCGCGCCGGATCGCCGCCGCTCGATAGGTAGGCTTCCGTCTGCTGTCACCGTGATCCGTTACCTGATGGCGAGGTGCACGAGCGTGTGTCCGGCGTCGAAGGCGGAGGCGCGGTTGAGCAGCGTGACTTCGGTGGCGGTGAGAGCGCGCGCCGGATCGCCGCCGCTCGATAGGTAGGCTTCCGTCTGCTGTCACCGTGATCCGTTACCTGATGGCGAGGTGCACGAGCGTGTGTCCGGCGTCGAAGGCGGAGGCGCGGTTGAGCAGCGTGACTTCGGTGGCGGTGAGAGCGCGCGCCGGATCGCCGCCGCTCGATAGGTAGGCTTCCGTCTGCTGTCACCGTGATCCGTTACCTGATGGCGAGGTGCACGAGCGTGTGTCCGGCGTCGAAGGCGGAGGCGCGGTTGAGCAGCGTGACTTCGGTGGCGGTGAGAGCGCGCGCCGGATCGCCGCCGCTCGATAGGTAGGCTTCCGTCTGCTGTCACCGTGATCCGTTACCTGATGGCGAGGTGCACGAGCGTGTGTCCGGCGTCGAAGGCGGAGGCGCGGTTGAGCAGCGTGACTTCGGTGGCGGTGAGAGCGCGCGCCGGATCGCCGCCGCTCGATAGGTAGGCTTCCACGCATCGCGCGTCGCCCTCCACTACGCCTGTAAACATGTAAACATTAGAAAAGCCACTGGCTCGACACCTGGTAGAACCATGTGGAGGCAGTGTGTAGCACTCACCGAGACAAGCCTGCAGCCAGATCCAGTCTGTGTTGTTGTTGCGCCGCTTCGACCGCCTGTTGTTGGAGTCCAACTCGTGAATCGACGCGTTTTGGCTGTTGCAAATGTCGTTGATACCTGCGGAAATATGCTCTTCATACTCTTAAACGAAAGTGAGTTTGTGTGACATCACGAACAGACGCCATGACACCGGCAAGCGTATAAGCGGGAATTTTAGACTTTAAATTAAAATGTCAATTTGTCTCCACTAAATCTTTATTTTCTGCTGAAATAAAATATTTTTTGGGAATAGTAGATACTTCTTGTAACATACCGAGCGATGGTCGCGTACCCGACTGCGGAGGGGGTGAAGGTTGCGGCGCGGGATTGCTGCTGCCACACATCGCGCACTTGAGAGACTTGGGCCAGTTGTCGTACGTGCACGTCTGTCAAACAACTTCATCTTTCACATATGTACATGTTATAACTCGACATGTTATGACAAGACACTGCATTAACTGTTATCTAGCACTCAATGAATCAAAGGATGTGTGCCCAAATATGAATTTACACACCGGACAGGGCCACTTGGCGACGGAGGAGGCACTCGCGCCCTGAGGGGACGATATCCGCAGCGGCTTCAGGCGCTCTGCCACCGCCTCTGCTCCTGCGGCCAAACGTATGATCCATTTTATTATACGTAGGAGGCACGCATCTGCTTGCGGACTATGGAAGTAATGCTTTGAGATAATTGCTTAAAGTTTTTAAAACCCGGAATAAACGCGAAGCGGGACTGATGAATCTTAGACGGAGTTTTTAAGTTAAAATTTCATACCTGGTGGAGATAGCAATATATGGCAATATGTGAAGTCACGTGTTCAATGATGCGTGGCACCATTTATTGCCATTCCCACCTCATATGATGAATGACTTTTGAAATAGCTGCAAAAGAATCAAAAAGTAAATACAATTCTTATGTTACCGCAAACATCTTGCGTGGGCAGCGCGCTGGCGCCGTCCTGCAACCGGAATATGTCTTCATTGAGCACCGGCTTGGGGCTGCGACACATTGTGCACTGCAACAATACCATAAGCGACATGTTTCATCATCGTCATGAGTACTCCTCGGCGCTCACTTCGCGGGTGCCGCCGGCTATCTCAAATTGTCAACGTATCCTGGAGTTGTTTTTCCTATATGCCCAACCACAGTCTTTGTACAAAAAATATCAAAGAAACCAGAAACTACGTCAATTTATTAATTACCACTGCTTCAAATTACAAAACTGCCTTTCGGTAGTTAAGCGTATGATTTACATTTAAAATATCTACCACAGTTATATTATTAGCAGGCTTTAAAAGCTTGTGAATATATCTATGTAGACTGTTTCATGACTATGATACATACTGTCGTAACATGCGACTGACAACTACTGGGAAAGAGAAAGTGTTAGTTATTATTCAGAAGCGTACACACTTAATTGGTTTGTAAAGTTTAAGTTTCTAAGCGGCAATACTTGTCTTATAATATATGATTCTTTTTTATTATTATTATCTCAGTACTACTACTACATATTATTTTGGTAAAGTCCTGGATGTGATTCCCAGACACATCTGACTGGTCGCTATACATGACATAATCTTCTGCTGTACATTGATTAAAATTGTACCTTTCGATTTAATTTCTGTGTCCAAATTCATACACATTAAATATTAGATCAATGTTCGTTTGTTCACTGAATAAAACATGCATGCTGGGCATAACTAACCAACATTCAAGGAGGTCCAAATAAAAATAAAAATGTTGCTGGGGTTTTCAGACGAATATTTTTAAGGGCGGCTTGGGGTGTAGTAGTGCAGTGTAATTACTGAATGGTACTATGCTCGCTCCGTCTGTAAGGTCACAGAATCGGAAACATTTTGGTGTACAGCAGCTCTGCCAAACCAATCGGGGAATAAGTGGGTAATCATAGGTGTAGTGCTATGAATGAGACCTTTTTTTAAATTGTCAATTTCTGCGTCCCAAGACGTTTATTCTGGCCAATTGATAAAAGAGGAAAGACGTTGTGAATACGATAAGCGCAACACAATACACAAAAAGTCCTAAAAATATTTTTTTTTCTTATCGTGCTAGGTACGTAAACATAAACAGTGTGCCTACACGAAACATGTTATCAATAGCAATTAACATTAATAAACAATTACTCTCAGTTTGTAACGTTGATCAGCAAGTTATCCTTTGTGTCAGATCCCACACATTCTATTCGGCGAGACGAATAAGCTTTCAAAGAAACGCTGCAGAAGGGTCACTCCTAAAATTATGCACGATACGTAATATCTCGTCATCAGGATTTTCTAAATATTGAAAACCAGTATCTCAAATAGTCCATAGATACATAGCGTGTCACGTGTCACGTACCTACGTATAATGACCGATAGTGGTTGAGACTGAGATGTTTTTATTTTATTTTACTCCTTTTTTCGCGTAATATTTTGGCCACTGGGACACATATTATTATTTAAAATATATATATGTATATATATAGAAACTTAACTTCCTAGTTACGTCCAGCGGCGTACGCGTACTTGACCCCAATGACGTTACCATTTTCTCGTAGTTTTTATTAGGTCATTAAGTTTAATTCGATTACTGTTACGTGTATGCAAAGAAGCGTCCAAGGTGGAGTCATGTCAGTGCACATGCAGCTTAGTGTACCTACATATCGTTTGTACCCAACTACGTATTTACACGGAATACTCAATGGACTTTTGAGTGATTCTCCTTTGATGTTTAATTTCGTTTTAAACAAGCATTGCGTAGGAGTATGTGCAAACGTTCGTCACTAGTGAGACTAGCGAAGAATTTTGGAAGTCAATTTATTTATTGTGTCGCATGTGTGTTATAAAGTGGAGCTTCTGTATGTATGTTTGATCATTGGCATCGTATTTAGCAAGTAGTGTATGAGCAACAAAAAGTATCACAATGGAGTAGATGAATACCTTTCGTGAGAGTGGGAAGTTTTCGTACGTGCACACGTCGCAGCACCACTTGGCACCCTCCGTCGCAGGCACTGAGCTCGCTGTCATCTGAAGCAATCATTGCTGATTACGATGATGAAGCGACTCCATAGTGTAAAACTATAGCTACTTTGTGGTTCAAAGTATTTTAAAATAAACTACTGTGCATTTTAGGGAGAACCCTTTTGTCTAGGGATGATATAAATGTATAGACTATCAGTAACATACATGTTTGGCTGAACAAAATTAAGTCTTTAGAATATGTGCAGAATTCTTCAAATTAACAAAATTTGCTGTTAGCTATAATATGTGCAGAATTCTTCAAATAAACAAAATATGCTGTTAAATAAACAAAATTTGGTGGGAGCTGTTAAGTACCATTACGTTACTTTAAAGGGGGTTAAGTGATTTAATGACTTTTATGAATGCCTTAATCATAAAAATCCTTTGAGAATGCAGGATCTGATAGACTAAGTTTAGTCTTGATCTTTAGCTATAGACATTTTTTTTTATCAAAAATATATTAACATACTGCCTCAGCCTCAGGCCATATGTAAATTAAGTATTGCATTGTTTACACTGGTTCCTAAGATAGTTGACCATTATAATAATTATCTACTTTGGTCGGTCTTGAGCGAAACTTCAGTTAATGCAAATTATGTGGTGTTTATGCAGCCTGGTGTAGCTGTATTGTAGAGTGTATACTGAACATTCATTGTAATTGCGTGACAATGGTTCAGACCAGAACAAATCTCAGTTTTTGTGAAAGTTTCCATGTTTATTTGTTACTCAATCACATCACAAGCTTTACAGATATGGATGTAATTTGGGTGCTTATAGATAAATTTGCTTTTGGATTTACCCTTACGATCTTGGAAAATTTACAATTTTAGATGCTGGCAGAAGTCAGATATATAGTGAGATATTACCCCAATAATATATTAAATATTTTACTTAGATAATTAAATAATGGGATAGAAAGCAGTGATTAATCAGCATACTGTCTCTTGTCCAAATGATCCTATGACTTTGGATAGGACAACTGTCAGTGTGTAATCAAGTAATATTGCAAGTGAACTCATTGATTGTTTTTCTTTACAAGCCTTTTGATTAAATCACAGGTATTTTGTTTGTTTTTTAATTATATCCCCATTTAACTTAAACCTATTTGAGGATATGAATCACTATATGAATCACACAAGTTGAGCAGAATTCTGTAAATATGCATTATATTTATGCATTAAATATTAGTGGCAAATACTACTTGTGAGTATGAAGCCCTAGCTCCTGCAGGGTAACTGGGTATTTCCATTAAAAAGTTTGGAATTGTGCCTGGTGGATGGCTATAGGATTATTAAATTTTATTATGGCTGATCAATTGAGGCAGTGGCAGAGTGTAAAACTACTGGTATACAGCCAGCATCAAAAATATGTATACACATACCGAAATTCAAATGCTTATTCTTGGAAAACTATTGGTTAAAATCATAAAATATTAATAACAATGTAGTTTAATGTATCCGCAGATACTATGTATAAAATTGGTCAAGATTTCAATCACTATTTCCTCTAAAATCGCATTTGAATTTCATTAAGTGTATACATCTTATTGATGCTGACTGTACTCATCTGAGCCTAAACCCTTTTGTAACTGAATTAAGTTGTTAATATTACAAGGTTATGACAAGAATCCAAATCCTGCAATACTTGAGACTAACTGTTTTATAACACTTATTAAACATGACACATGACCTTACAAGTTTGTTCCTACTTCTATTGAACTTATGCATTATAATGAGTGTGAACGTTTATGTAGAATAGTAATGATCCTACATCAAATAGATACGAAGTGCACTTTTAAAATAACCAATCCGTTTGTTCACCCATCAACATATTATAATATACATTTATATGTACCACCTAAAAATATTGTAATATTCCACTATGGGAGCAATATAATCATGGGTTTACAAGCAATCATAAATCTGTCTGATTAACAAACAGTTGAATTATATTAGTAAAGATATCACAGCATTATTAAACAAACACCCAGCACAAAAATAGTTAAACACCTCAAATACATATTTTTCAGTAGAATAAATAACAATTTGTAGGGCATATAAAGCATGCATTACCAACACTGCAGTTTTGTGCTTTACTTTACTTAGTCTAGCTAAAATATTTAGCAAGTTTGTATCACTAGTGGTTGTAGTGTGAAAATATGTTATTTAGGTCAATTGAGATAAACCATATAACCATAACCATATCTACACTAAACAATAATAAATGTTTATATTTACCGTTTTGTATGTATTTTCATAGGCATGCAATACAAGTTTACCATTAAGAGATATCAATGAGTCCCATAATCTTAATGGAATGGAGTATTACTTTACACACCTAAGTATATGCATCCAATCTCAGTCGAAAATATAAGGAAACAAGTTCAACTACTCATTAGCACAATTTCATACAGTGCTACTAAATCCGAGGGGTCATGGGATAAATGCAAACGTGGGTCACCTGGCTGAGGTTGGTCTGTGAGACGTTAGTGGAGGCGTCGAGCATGGCACCCTCGGCCGCCGGCGCGCTCGGCGCTGGCGACTCGCCCAGCGACGCGCTGTTCCTGCTCCCGTCATTCTGCACCTCCTCACTCATCTTACCATCAATTATAACATTGAGAATACAACTTCACGCGCTACACTTCACAATTGACTACTATGACGTTCTCATTATACGAGATTCTTTGCTATTGTTAGTTTCTATTTGCACAGGTGTGCTGCTTTGTCGAGTATTGATACTTTACGCGCGTCTGTTGACAGTTCCTGTGACCTAAAAAATAAATGCACACCGTGAACCAAGTACAATGAATACTAAGCTAAGACATATACATGCATTGAGAAATAGAAAGGAGAGTGATCAGAGTGATAATTTCACCTCAAGAATTTCTTATTGGTTTCGTTGACAGATCGCGACACACAACATAGGTGAATGCGAAACTTATTTATTATAGATCCGAGGTTGTTGATAAGAAACTTGGCATCGTTCTTCCTAGAATTTTGGCGTCGTTACACAACATAAAACATAGAGAGTAGGATGGCATAAGGTCAAGACTACTAGAGCGATACGATTTACTCACACTGTGCTGACGATGTGACGATCAACTTACTACAGTTTTACTCGAGAAAATTGCCAAACAGTGGATAAAACAAACTCGGGGAGACGGAAGAAAACATAAAAGAAACAATGGATAAAGAGGCAATTATGTTTATACGGTATTTTGACAAATTTTGTGTCAATTTTGGTGTCATCCGAGTGAAACGAGATGGCTCACTTACCTTTTGTCAAAATTTCATAGAACTAAAATTTGATTGGTTAATCTATTTTTTTTTTTTAGATATACACACTTTACGCCAATGGAAATGATTTGTCGAAAACATGACCAATAAAAATTTGTATACAAGTTTATTCAAAATGGCTACCCTAATAAAAATATAAAATTTTGTCTGTGGTTGTGCGTTCCAATTTACGTAAGTTTTAATGACATAAGCTATAAAGACAAACATATTTAAATTAACATTAAACCTCATTATTCACTGAAATTTTACGAATAATGAAAATGATGTCATGTAAATGACAAATTTTTGGTACAACTGTTTTCCGCATATTTTACAAAATAATTGTTTTTTACTTTCAGCTCGAATCTTTTAAAATGATTTAGTATAAGTTATAAATTCAGTACATGAGTTCGAATGAATTTTAGACGCATTTTGTCGAAAAGTTCCTTGAGATCCTCGTCATCTTCGGGGAAAATTCGTTCAGAAGAAGTCTCAAAATTGCAAAGTGAAATAGAGTTACTCAAGCAAACAATAGATTCGTTGAAAGTTTCAGTGGAAAGTAGAGATGCAGCTATAGGCACACTAGCTCGTGAAAAAGAAAAAATATATGTCGAACTAAAAAGTGCTCAAAGAACAAATAGAAATTTACATCAACAACTTGTTGATGAAAGGTGAAATTTATCTAGTTTTAATACCTTATTGTAGTTTATTTATTATTTCCTTTATTTACACTAATACATATTTTTTTAAATTTATAAATATAATTATTAATAATAAAAAATACATTTATAAGTATTAAAAAATAGGGACCAATTCGTCGAGGCTCTTTGCTATTAACCCATTTGCCAAGACGACTATCGGGCATTATGATTGCTGAGTCCACATCCCACATGTCGGCAACCTCGTGTGCCAAGTCAAGATATTTAATTTGTTCATCTTTCTCGGTTTTCACGAGATTCTCGTCATGTGGAATAGTGATATCAATAATCATCGTGCGGCGCGCTGATCGATCTATCACCACTATATCGGGCTTATTGGAAACAATAGTCCTGTCAGTGATAATAGATCGGTCCCAGTACAAAGTGACATGACCGTTTTCGAGAACTGGGTCGGGCGCATATCTATAGTACGGTACCTCAGAATCCACAAGTTTATACTTTAGAGCATATTGCTGATGAATAATCCTGGCCACTTGGTTATTTCTTATTATTATTATAAGCCTGTATAGCCCCACTGCAGAGCAAAGGCCTCCTTTCCTTCTTTTCACTTTTCCCGGTCTGCTGCGACTTCATCACGCCATCTTCTTCTGGGCCTGCCGCGTTGCCGTTTCTTGCTATTTGGGAACCACTGTGTCGTTATTTTAGTCCAAAGCTCCTCCGGCATGCGGCAGATGTGACCAGCCCAGTTCCATTTTAAGTTGGCAGCTGTATGGTCTACGTCCGCAATTCGTGTTTTCTAACGTAGTATCGAATAGTTTATCTATAGTGTAATAAAATTATGTTGTATATTTACGGTCTGGAAATTAAGGGAGGGAGAACTTTGCCCAGCAGTGGGATGTGACAGGCTAACAGTAAACTGTAAACTTACGAGGGACATGTTGAAGAAGAATCATAACTGTTCAATCAATTCAATCATCCCAAACTTTGTATAATGATAGAACCTTAAAAATGGCATATATACTTTTTACGACCTACCTATGAATGGAAAACGGATCATATCTCTTGCATAATTAAAGGTCATTCTTCAGGTGCAGTCGCGTGAGCAAGGGTTTTTCCACACTTTACGTGTCTTTAAATAATTAGGTATTATCTGGTATAAGTGTTTTTTTTTATTTTTCTATTTGTTAACTATTTGTTACGTTTAACTGGTCAGCCTGTCTGTAAAAATATATGGTTATGTATGATTAATATATAAAATAACGCTTTTCTCTCATGAATAGCCAGAAGTTACACAACTTCATGTCCTAGTCGCTACTTCTTCAGTGTACTATGTTCAAGTTGTTTTTGTTTGTGCAAACTTATTCCCATTAGTTGTTTTTAGGGACATTCATTCTAAGGAAAAGGATTTTCTTATAAACGAGATTAAGAGATTGACTAAACGAAACGAATACGAAACCATCGACCAAGATAATAAAGATGTACGTATTGTAACTGTTAAAGAATAGGTACTCCGTTTATAAAATACTAATAATCCGTTTATATAACTATGTCATGTTTCGTTGAATTTCTCCATTTAACTTTTCCCAGTTATCTGAAGATCAATTGAAAAACTCATTGCAGGAAGAATTGAAAGCCAAAGACGAAGTTATTTATAATATTGGTGCTAAGTATTTAAAAATTAAGTCTAGCAAAATATTTTTTCAAAAGAAATTCGAAAAGTTACAAGCCCAAAACAAAGAGGTACCTAGATTTCTATATTCTCCTGAAAGTTACACTTGAGACATGCCAAGGCATATACCTACCTAACTATAATACCCTCAACGCCTTATAGATTAATCAAACTATACCAATTTCGATTTTGCCCATAGACCGTCTTCAGAGGCCCTAGTGTAAGTTTATTTCAACAAACTCGATTTACTACATCGAATGCGTTCGGCGCTCCGATTGGTCCGTTTCGTGCTCGCCACTAATCGGAGCGCCGAACGCGTTCGATTTAGTAAATCGAATTTGTGGAAAGAAACTTACACTAAAATTCGTGAAAAGCTCGGCGGGCGCGGTGGCTGCAGCGGGTCTATTTAATTTGTCTAGGCAAGCATAAAACATAATCACGGATAAGGTGTTCTTCTGTGTGGAGCCTGAACATTTATTTTTATTTGTTTAGTTAAAGCAGACAAATCTTAAGAACCCGTTTTTACGTAGCGTACTACGTCTGTGCACTATACCTACAGAAGTTTGCGGCATAAGTAGGTACTTATGATTTTTTTTATTTTTCAGACATGCGAGAATATTATATTACTATTACAAGATAACAGAAAGACTTTGGATAGCCTTCTTGATAAGTTGTTAAAATCTTCTTCAGTGTCTCCAAACAGTAAAAAATATTTAAAACTATTACAAATTAATGCTACCTTACATTATGAAAATACTCAACTAAAAATATATCTTTCATCTCAAAAAGATTCCACCAATACTGGGATACAACAAAACTCTGAAAAGTGTTGTGCAATCGGGAAGCAGACTGCATCGGGAACGAAATCGGAAGAGAAAATGAATCGTCACAGTACTAATCCAAAGTTAAAATTATCCAATGCGCATGAATTTAAAGGTTTTAAATGTTTTAAGTACATTCATAGAACTTTTTCACCGATTGCTCGAGGTACGATTTATAGGTCAGTTTCAGATTCTTGTATCGTGAGATCGACTTTAAGTGAATGCTAGTAATATACCTACTATTTAAAGCTACATATGTCTAGTGTTTTATTTTATCAAATACACAAAGTGAACCTTCATAATTCATTATCAGTATAGTTACAATCAGCGTCTTAATACGTATATGTTATATTAGACCAAAGTAATAGATTTGATTAAGACACTTGTTGAGTTGATATGAAGTGACAGCGCTAAAACGAAGATTTCATCTAAATATGGTTTATTTTCATCTATACCAGTCTACACTAAACTGTTTTAGTATTTTTGGATGTATTCCTGTACAAATATTATTATTACTAGTAGTCTTTGTTTTTCATCCGTACGCAGTATGAGAGGACTCGGAGACTATTCCACATCAGTCAATGCACATTCCGGGCCAGCTATGGGACTGTAATGGTAATTGATTGAATATTGTTGTCCTTTAATTTTACATAAAAATAATATATTTTTTATATATCATTATTATATATTTATAGTGTTCCCAGTTGTGGAATGTGACAGGCTAACAGTAACAGTAATATTTATAATATTATGTTGAATTTCAGAACGCTAAAGTTGTCTATGAAAAACATTATTTCAAAATAATGTTGCCTATTTCAGAAATCGTAGTTTTCCATTATTTAAGGAGTTTGTAAAATTACGATAATATTTGGTTATGAAAACTCTAATACGATGATCGATGATCTCGACCATAGTTAACAAAAGCGAAAGGTTTTTTCATAATTCTTTAGCTATAAATACAATCGAGGTCGAGGCAGACTTGTACTAGACCCCTTGCGATATTATATTTCAAGTCGGTTATATACAAATGTATAAAAACTTGTATGAGCTCAGCCAAAAATGAAACAGGTTCCATCCCGTAACATTTAAAAATTAATATTTTCTTTACCCAAAAATTTTTCATTCTATACGGAATCTAAGGAGCTAAATGCTAAAATATATGAAATGAAATGAAATTGTATGTTTTGAAATTAGGATTTTTCACTTTTACAAGTCTAAATTTTAAACTAGATGTCTCGGCATTTCCTAAGACTATCTCTGAGAAGAAAAGTCTATTTGAGACAAATTTAGGGTATCGTCTAGAATGGCCATAGCTGCATTACAGTTTCTATGTGTTTGTGTTATTAGATTATAATTAGCCAATTTTAGCTAAAATTAGCTTTAAACGTTTAATAGAGCCTTTTCAATTAAATTCTTCTTTAATGCCAATATCTAGACCACAATGGAGCCATTAAATTAAACTTGGAATTGAAATGCTTTTATGTGGTATATACATACTGTACTGCATAATCATAAGTATTACATAAGTCCCAAGGGTACAGTAATATAATAAGATTATTTGCGATTATTGTTTACTATAAAATTTATACAAAATTTCGAAATTTTAATACCATCATAAAAATTACGAGCTTCTTAGTTTTAAATGAAATATATATTATTGAGATAAATGGGGATATTGAAAATAGAGTGGTGGAAAAATATAATGCAAACTAAACTATGCAATGTTGGCAACACTGATCACCAGATTTGTGCGCGCCGGCATCGCACGTGAACGTGTCGCAAAAATCTCAATAAATTAGTGAAATCACCATGTCGGACGAATATTTTTACGGTAAGTTATCATCTTTATATTATTCTGCTTACTATGAATGTTGTATTTACTTGTATTAAGTAGTACTTTGTTCTTAAATAGGTATATAGCGTGAGCGTCGGCTATGACACCCGGCTCTCGCCATTTTATTTCACAATATTGCAAGGATATCTATTTCAATCGCTGTTTGTAGTATTAACTAAACTATAAATTCGGTGGCGTTCAGTATAAGCTGTAAAGTAAATGTACTGATGCTTATTAATTGCCTTGCCGCCATTTTTGATTAAGGATATGTAATGGCTAATTTCTTCTAGCATAATCGTAATGGCGTTTCTCGGCAACGGAGTTATTTTACGTCCCACGCTAAATGAGTGATATTGATTTTTTTGCCAACGCATGGTGCGTTACAATTGTGTGACGAAGTCAGTGGTGGTTGGGTTGGGCGCGCAATTTGAATATGCGGCGTCCAAGCGGTGACAGTTTACATGTCGTTGAGTCGTGTTGAATGCGTAACATTTGCGCCTCAACGAAGCTCTGGGATTGTACCGCTCCAACGGTTGTTTATGTCGGTGCCGTCACCTCGACTCGGCGTTTTGAGGTTATGATGACAAAACTAACACGAGTTCGTACGATGCGGTCGCCTGCCGCCATGTCTATAGTGTCTTTATACTATGCTTTATATGCATCTGTGATTATCCAAATTGACACATTTTGTAAACGTTTCAGGTGTATCTCTGTCGGCGACACATCAGTCTGAGACATGGGACCCGGAGGCGAAGGCGGAGTACCCCCGCAGCAACAAGCTGCTGATACGTCAAGCCCTATTGGGCCCAGAGGCCAAGCCAGATGAACTCAATGTTGTACAGGTACATAAATACAAATCACATATATGGTGTACCTAGTTAACATTTTCATTGCATCTCCTTATCTTTGTGCAAGAGGTTGTAGAACATGCCATCATTCCAGTGAATTATTATAAGAGAGTGGAGGCATTATGTGTCACATTAATCATGGCTAATAACTCAATTCGCTTATTACCAGGACAGTATTGTAATATTTGTTACATAGTTGTGCATTCAAGCTTCAACTAATATCTGAGAGATTATGCCAAAAAAGAATGGATGGAACTGTAATAGTAACATTTTGTGCAGGTGGAAACTATGTCACTCCAAGAAACTGTCAAGATCCCTGTAGCTGTACTGAAGGCAGGTGAGACGAGGCATGCACGTCTTGACATTGAGTTCCCAGATGCCCCCGTCACATTCACTCTCATTCAGGTAAACATGAAGTATTATAAATTTACCAACCAATCACTTTCTAAAAGCATAATAGCCATAATATTTAAACACACTTAAGTCAAGAACTATGACTATTTAAATAGCTATAAATAGAAATGATAATTGCATTCAATCATGTTTTTTCATATTATGGCAAATTACACACTTGTAAGATGATGATAAAAACATAACCATTGGTAATTTGATGGGCGCGCGACTTCGTTTTGATTGTTGCATCGCCTGCTTGTGATTGCTTGAGGCATTTGTCTGATCAAGAATCCTTCACTCAATCCAATTCTTGATGGCTAGATACCATACACTAAGTAGAGCACTGTGTTATTCAGGGAGCAGGACCAGTGCATTTGATTGGTCAGCACCTGCTTGGTGCCCTCGTGGAAGAGTTTGAAGACATGGAGGAGATGGAAGAAGAGATGTTAGATGAAGAGGAAGGCGATGATTCTCAGTTTAAGGTACATTGTTATGATGTTTTCACATGTCTTAATTTCTCTGAAAGAATACTGTCATTTTAAGGATTATTATTAGGGTTGTTACCAATATTAAGATTGTTATGCATCCTGAGTGTAGTAATGAAAAGTTATGTATGATTTATGATAATTAATTTTTATACAATATGATATGGGTGATACAGTAGATTGCTGAATTTACAGGAAGATGAGAATAAAAGGAAAGCATCAGCAGGCAAGCGCAAGACGAATGAGGTACTGAAAACCTTCAACTAATAACAAATTACAAAGTGACGGGTTCCATACATGCTCTACAGAGGGAAAAGGACCTGTGGCCCAGTTCTGTTAAACAATGACAGTTCATGTAAGATTTTAACTACAGAATCGTTGGGGGCATACTTGCTAAGTCTGATTTACCAAGTCATTTCACTGTCATTTTTCATATAACTGGGCTTTGCACTGTGGTGTCAAAATTATTTTTTCTTGATGATTTTCGTCATGATATTGGCTGTTGGTTTTCTGTATACTCATTCAATATACCTTTACCTTCTGATAGCGGGATGATTCAATACGACTAGCGATAAAACGCCGACTTGCATGTTTCTAAATAAATCTTTTATTCATAGGCATAAAGAACCCACATTTTACATGTATAGTAAAATATCTTTTTTTTTTGCTATTGCCACAGAAAGAGCTAGTGTATAAAGTAGTAAATGTTATAATGAACAATGTTATTACAGGATGAAGATGACGAAGAGGGCGAGCCCAAAGGAAAGAAGGCGAAAATGTCAAACAACGCTAAAGGGAAGGCTCCGTCGCCCAAGAAGAACGCCAAGAAGTGAACCGCCTGCAGCGCCCGCCCGAAGGCCGCGCCCGCCACGCCCGCCCGCGTCGCTCCGCGCCCGAATTAAGAGTCAGATAGACCAATTCCATTTAAGACTGACTACATCCTCGATCACCAGTTAACTTTAGGTATACTTACCTAGTGTAATTATGGAGATATTTTCGTTTACGTTTTCACCACAGGCCAGTACTTGGCAGTGCGGCGCGGAGCGGGCGGCGTGGGCGCGGCGCGACCGGCGGATCTCTTAGTTGTAACGACATAGTGTGGTAATTCAGTCTAGGTTAGCGTGTATCGACTTGAGCGTGTCTGGATGAGTGGAAGTGTGAGTATTTGTTCGTGATAGTGACTTACTGGTCGAGGTATCTGCTAACTTATCGATCCGATCCCGCGTGGTTACCGATGATCGAGTGTGATTTCTTCACTTATTTTTTTTTATTTTTCTTAACTAAATTTCCATTCCTTACTGTGGTATAGTGTTATGGATGTCAAATTTAATATTAAAGTAAGTCTTAAATTCACAGATGTATTTTTAAGTTAAGACTAAGCATAATCAGTGTACTATTAAGACATTGATCATTTTGTATGGAGTACCTAGCTACCGGTCGACATGTAATTGAATTTGCTAACGATTTCTCATTTCAGAATGAAAAACTGATAATCTATTATAGTTTGTTTGTACATATACATTATAAAAGCATAAGAACGGTAACAATAAAAAGCATTTCTAAACATTCTCCCAACTTTTATTTCTCACCACATTTTCTACATGACATCCGTCAGTGCTTAAATCAAGTTGCAGCTGGGCCAATAGTATAAAGGTTTTTGGAGCAGACCATGTCTTCAATGTATTTTAACCTGTCACATTTTATCTAGCAGTGCTTGTAGTATTCTATTTCGTTCTCGCTGTATATTGTTGGACTCCTCCACTGCTCGCACCAGCATTTCAAATTTGTCAGTGTCCTTTCTATCTTGCACCTCCTGCATTACTCTCTTGATTTCAGTCAGTGTCATATCATCTACGTTAACGCCATGACTGTATATATTATCTCCTAATCCTCCAGGCTCATCAAATATTTTCTCAAAATATGAGTAATATGGCCAGGAGTTATTTTTACCAGATTCTTTTTTTTTCTCAGCTAGTCTGATGTAAGTTTGTTTCAAGTTTCGGAACTTACGGTCGCATTCTTCTGATGATAAACCTATTTTCGGAGCAAGTATACGCCATATATTTTTCTTTTTAACTAGAGGGTCTCTAAATCTTTCCTTATTTTCTACATAGAATGCTAAAAGCTGCTTTACGTAATCATCTTCTTGTGATTTGTATTGCATCTTAGGGATTCCATTGTTGGTGCTGCAGTAACTAGTTGTTCCACCATAAATTGCTTCGAAATCTTTAAAGTAGCGCCACTTTGTAATACATCTGCCGGAGTCTGCTCTCATTTTCAGTCTAATGTATGTTTGTTTCAAATTCCGGAATTTTTTGTCGCAGTCTGTAGAGCTTTCCCCTACTGATGTTGAAATTTCTTTCCATAGTTCTTTCTTTTGATATCTAGGATTCTTAAACTTATCAGCTATTTGCATGTATCCATCTATTAACAACCTAGTCTTATTTTTGTCCCATGGCCCTAAACTTGGATTGTAATTGTAAAATATTCTCTCAAAATAATGATGGTATTTCCACATGATTGGCTTTCCTGTTTCTCTACTCCTATCTTTCCAATTGAAATATGCTCTTTTTAAATTTTTGAATTTATGGTAACAGTTGTACTCTGTTGTTCCTAACTGGGATGCTATTTCCTTCCAAACATCTTTTTGCAAACAATCTGGACTACGAAATTTGATCAAATTGTCTATGTAGAGACTCAGCAATCTCCTAACTTTATGCTCTTCCCAGGGCTCAAGCACTGAGGGTGGCAATGATTTGCATTCTTTAAATACCTCTTCACAGGTGTTGTAATGAACCCATTTAATCTCTTTGCCTAACCTTTTCTTTTTCAAGAGTCTTATGTAAGTTCTCCTTAAATTTCTGTATTTTTTACTACATTCATCAGAACTTTTACCCAGGTGGGTCGCTATTTCTCCCCAAAGAGATTTGTCTTTTGATAAATTCCTAAATTTGTTCTCCAAGCACAATGTGAGTAGTAGTTTTATTTTATTCCTACCCCAGAAATTTTCATCGTCTTTGGTCTTTATTATTTCCTTATCACTATTATCAGATATACTTTCTTGGACAACTATAGGGGTCTCATTTATTTGTATGTATTGTCTGCTGTCACCTGTGTCTACAATATATCTCGCCTCCTGTCCTGTAACTGATACCAATAAATAGATATATAGCACCTTATAATTATTGATTTATTAATAAAAATTAATAATTACCTATTTATGGGGATACATTTTTATGGATTAATATACCTACTAATATGAAATAATTTCCCGATGTTTTCACCTAAAAAGACAAAACTTTACAAACGGCTTCTTTTGACTTTGAATAAAAAGTGTATGATTTTAGAAATCCTTAAAAGTAGAAGCTTCAAAGATAACCTTACATATCGATTATAGGTAGGTACAAGCATATTTATCATTGTTCATAAGTTAAGTACTTACTTTGTGGATTCTGTAATGTGAAGTTATTGCTGCTGAAAATGACATTACTTTGATCTTCTCTAAGTACGAACCAATAACTTTGGTTGTTGGGATTGTTAATATCCATATTTATTAAGAGCTGAATAGTATATTATGTACTATATTATCAAATTAATAACGTAAACAGTCCCAAAATACTTCAAAGCGCTTTCAAGCTCAATAAGCACTGCAATCTGCATGTGAAAGTGAAAAGAAAAATAGTACCTACTTCACGACTGCACCGAACCAGTCGATCTTCGATCCAGTGTTGCCAGGGCCCTTAAGTCAAAAGTTACGTTTCATTTCCTGAAATGTTACATTTTTGCTGAAAAAGTTACATTTTTTTTAAATTTCGTTTTTTAACTTCCACCTCTCACAGTTCTATGACAACAAACATTAACACTACGCAACATTCAACAAAATAAATCAAAATCAGACATGTAAATTTTCTTTTTCGAACTAAGTACCTACGAAACCGCGCGAACTCCTTTTTTCATAAGTGTTTCGTAATAAACGTTTCTTGCTTAACTTGCCGTGACGTCAGTTACGCTCCATCTATAGGTAGTAAATCTATGTTTACAAGTCATCACAGTTTTTAGTTTATTCCCAAATCTAGTTATTTTCCTTAAAGCATACCAGTCTGTTAATGTCTTCCCGTCCGTCATATGGTCCATCAGCAGTCAAATAGGCTAGATGACTGCATTAAAAATAAAATCTTGAAATCTTGTTTGGTAAAATAGTTTTCCTTCTAAAAACTCTGTAAAACTTAAATCTCTAGCTTATATTTGGCGTTTTCAATTTTTAATGTATCAAAATTTGTCTGTTTGGGGGTTCAAACATTTTTAGAACAAAATGTCGTTTTTAATAGTTCATAAAAATTAACATAGATGACTAGTAGTCATTCACCGTATTCTTGCCCACAACTCCCAGAAGTACTTAATTAAATTCAGTAAAGGGTTAAATGTGTTTTTTTTTCCAGAAATTTTCAATTTTATAACACATACAGTTAACTTATCTCGTTGAAATTTTCTTTATAAATTGTAAAGTATGATTTATATTGTAAAAATGATTAATTTTGCAAGTTTGTACGTTTTTTAACTAACGTAACTTTATTTATGTATTATATATAACATTTTCAGTTTTCTACAATTTTTTTGGTTTTTTTACGGTCATATGCAATTTTACTGTGCGACACGGTTGGCAACACTGTCACCGATCACCATGAAGCATAAATTATGCACACAGATTATTTTTTATTTTACAGTATGTGGTGGATTCTTTATTGTGATTTTTCATAAGTTACTGTTTTCATGGTACAATTCCTAAAGTTATTGTTATTATATAGATATAACATAGATGTATGAATTATTTTAGAGAATTTTACAATACATACATATTATGTTTCTTTTAGTGTGTCACATCACTATGGCATTTGATTTGATGACACGCGCTGCTGGATCTGGCGGGAACTTTAAAAAAGAGCGCTTCAGAAAAATTTTCAAATTCCTTTTTTATTAAATATTTCCTAATTTTTTGCTTAAAAGTTAATTAAAATAACAGTACTAGGTGTGCAAACCTGTAAAAATGGTAGGAAACGAGGGGGGCGGGGATAACCCGCCCACCTCACATAAACGTCCTCGGCCTGAGGCCGGAGGCGGAGGGACAGACATAAACATGGATGGCGGCGGCGGTGAGCTTGACTATTCTCCATATATTAAACCAGACTATAAGAGACTTTACCCAGAAAATGCCACATATCTAGATTTTAAAGTGTTTATTGAAGCTACCAACAACAAGGATAGAATAGGCAATAAGAGCCCTATCTATCTCAATCATATATTTTCCAGTGAAATAAAAGGGGTGACGGCTATACAACGAATAAACGCAAATAAAATAGCAGTAATATTTAAACAGTATAATACGGCCAATAACTTCATTAACAACACCACTTTTCTCAACAAACATGGCTTGAAAGCCTTTATTCCGGCTGCGCAAATAGAAAAAACAGGTATAATTAGATTTGTACCAGCAAATATTTCCAATAAAGAATTATACACCAAACTTACATCAATATATGAAATTATAGCTATAAGAAGATTCACAAAAAAGGTTGGGCAAGAGCGAGTAGGACTACAAACAGTAAGCATTACTTTTCTATCGAATGTACTTCCAGACAATGTACAATATGATTTGTTTTCATACCGTGTTTTTGATTATATACCCCCATTACAGCAATGTTTCCGTTGTTTTAAATTCAACCACTCTGCTAGGATATGCAATGGCAAACAAAGATGTTCCATTTGTGGAGGTGAGCATTTATATAAAGAATGTGATAGACCAACAGAGATCTGCTGTTGTAATTGCAGCGGACCTCATCTTGCAATTTCTAGATTATGTCCAATTAAGTTAAATAAAATTTTAGAAAAGAAAAATAAGATTACTTATGCAAGTGCTACATTGACGAAACAACACATGAGTGATAATATTGAATTCCCACCTCTGCCACCTCCAAAAATTAAACCAATTGACACTGTTAATAAATCTGTAAATAAGCCTGTATATACATCTGTAAATAAGTCTGTATCTGTAAATAATCCTGTACATAGTGTAAATAAATCTAAAGATGTCCCTCCTAAGGTAGACATCAAAGCCCAAATAGTTGCCAACAACGATGTACTTATGGCCCTGGTACAGACGTTGGTGGAACTGGGTAATAAGGGAGATAATACGCCTACCACCGTAAATAGTATTAAAGAAACACTACTTAAAAATCTCAAGTAATGGATCCAAGTCACACACTGTCTAAGCTACGTATTGCTCAGTATAACATTCAAAGTGCTAATAGTAAAAAACCCTTATTGATTCAGTTCTTACAAAAACAAAATGTTGACATTTGCTTACTTAACGAAACATGGTTTAAAGACAATAGTTTTAGAATACCCGGATATAACATTTATAATAAAAATTCCAATAACACTCATAATGGTGTAGCAATACTGATTAAACCATATTTAAAGTACAAAGTTTTTAACACTAGATTTTATGAAGACATTCAAACTGTTGCTCTGTCCTTAACTACTGTGCATGATAGCTTGACTATTCTTTGTGTATACTGTCCTCCTTCTAGTGGGCATATACGGATTAATAGACTACGTAATATAATTAATGATCTTCCAAAGCCTATATTTGTCAGTGGTGACTTTAATGCGCACCACATTGCATTTGGTTGTCTGTCCACTAAGAGCAGAGGTCAGGATTTATTTAATATCATTGATGACTTGGATTTATGTATTTTAAATGATGGTAGTTTTACAACTGTTAACAACCCGAGGCGAAATCCGTCTGCAATTGATGTTAGCTTTATTAGTGCTAACCTCGCATCAATATGCGAGTGGTCTGTACATGATGATTCCATGGGCAGCTACCACTACCCAACAATAACAGAGATTACACTACATATAGATAAATATCATATTAATCCCCCTGTTGATAGGTATGTATATAAAAAAGCAAATTGGACGGAGTATAAAACTATTTCCAAAACAATATTTAATGATTTAGTCCTAAAATTGTATGATCCTATTTCAACCTATAATGATTTTTGTTCTCGGTTAGATAATTTAAAAGATATGACAATTCCTAAACTCACTAAACCAAATAATTTTAGAAGCAGACCTCCAGCTCCTTGGTGGAATGACATTTGTGAAAAAAGTGTAACTGCCTCTTACAATGCATTGAAATTTTATAGAAGTGAACCCACTATGGAGAACTATCTAGATTACAAAAGAAAAGATGCATTAAAAAAAAGGACTATATCAGAACAAAAAAGAATAGGTTGGGATAGCTTATGTAACACTTTCAATAGAACTACTCCTATAAGTAAGATTTGGAATCTTCTAAAAATGTTCAAAGGTATAAGAGCTGGCAATAAATCATATAAAGATGAGTTTATTTCTCCATTTCTAGATAAATTATCCGACAATTGCAATTTAAAAGATGCTGATAGTTTAGGCAATATTTTCGAACTAAATAATGATAATCTAAATTCCAAATTTTTGCTAGATGCTTTTACATGGTCTGAATTTAAAATGAGTTTGTTATCTCGGAAAGACACTACACCTGGTTTAGATGATTTCCCCTACTGTATTATTAAAAATTTAGATGAGTCTGCACAAAAAATGTTTCTAAATATTCTTAATTTACTTTGGCATTGTAAATGTATTCCACAATCATGGAAAACACAATGTGTGATTCCGATACTCAAACCAGATAAACCTTCGGAGCTTGCCAGCTCTTATAGACCAATATCACTGTCTTCATGTCTTGGTAAAATATTTGAAAACATGATTAAGAATCGTTTGGATTGGTATATGGAATCTAACGGCATCATTCCACATGTTCAATATGGATTTCGTCGAGGGCGAAGTTGTGCAGACAGCTTCACTTCCTTAATTTTAGACCTGAAACATGCAAAGGATAAAAAATTACACACTGTTTGTGTATTTCTAGATGTTCAAGGTGCATTCGACAGTCTAGATCCAGCTATACTTGTACAAGTTATGTCTAGGTTAGGCGTACCTGGTCAGCTATGTAAATGGATATATAACTTTTTGAATAATAGAACACTCTATGTAAAACATAATAATACATTGTATGGTCCAAAAGGTGCATCTAAGGGTACAATGCAGGGTGCTACACTATCTCCTTTGCTATATAATATATACACAAGTGAAATCTGTAAATTTGTAAACAGTAATGTAGATATTTTGCAGTTTGCTGATGATATTGTTTTTTACAGTAGTAATTATAATGTAGAAATTGCAATTGACAATATTAACAGAGCCTTGTCCCAACTATTTCACTATTATAATGATGAGCTACATTTAAAAATTAACCCCTCCAAAAGCAGTGTTATGATATTTGGCAATGAGAACACAAATTCAAAAGTTATTTATAATGGAGAATTTATAAATCCAGTAAATTCAAAGAAATTTTTAGGCATAGTAATAGATAGGAATTTAACTTTTAAGGAACATATTAAATATATATCAAAGAATGCTCTTAAAGGTTTAAATATAATTAAATGTCTTGCAGGTGTCTCATGGGGAGCAGACCCGAAAATATTATCAATTTTGTATAAAAGTATAGTTAGAAGTCATTTTGATTATAGTTCACTAGTGTATATAAATAGTACTCATGTAAATAAACTAGATCTATTGCAGAACAGGGCTTTGAGAACAATTTCTGGTGCAATGTGCTCTACTCCCATAAGGGCCATGGAAGTGGAGACTAAAATTATGCCCTTAATTTTGAGACGTATCCTACTTGCAGAGAGATTCTGTCTTAAATTAATTGCTGCAAATAACAGAAAAATAATAAACAAAATTGTACCTTCTGTAAGTAGAACTCCTGGGCCTCTAACAACAGGAGAAGATCTCTTGAATGGCAAATCTCCAACATTGTCCAAAATATTGCTGGAAACAGAAAATAGTTTTACTGGTATTAGAAAACAGTGCCCATGGCCATGTTACTCTTTCTCTTATCAGTGTATTTCACATCCCATCAAAGAATTGCAAAATCCCATTAATAATAATTTAGATATGTTGCAATTTTTGGCAGAAAATAAGAATTATTATGTTATTTACACTGATGGCAGTAGGGGGAGTAATTATGTGCGTGCTGCTATATATGATCCACATGCTAAACTCTCTCAAAGCTTTGTTCTGCACAATACATGTACTATATTCACTGCAGAGGCATATGCAGTTTATCAGGCTTTAATACATATTCGCCAAAATAACAATTGTAAATACTTTTTGATTGTCTCTGATTCACTGAGTTTGATAAAAGCCTTATCTAACCTTACAGTTTCGTTTAAGTCAAATTATATTCTGTATTTTATCAAAGAAATAATTCATCAATATTATCTTAAGCACATCAAAATTGCCTTCCTGTGGGTACCTTCTCACCGAGGTATCTCTGGCAATGAGATAGTTGATAAAACTGCTTATGAAGGTTATAATGCTGTTGATGTTAGAAACGCAATGGAAATTCCTATGACTGATTTCCTGCAATGTATTAATGAAAATATATATAAGTTATGGATAGAAATGTGGAAGAAAGACCAAGACATCAAAGGAAAGTGGTATGGAAGTATTCAAGAAAGATTACCTGTTAGACCCTGGTACAATAAATTGAAAGAAGCCAGCCGAGAATTTATCACTACGATAAATAGATTACGCTTTGGCCATAATACTGCACCGTCACACCTTTTTAGACTTGGCATTAATATAAACAATACATGCCCACATTGTGAATCCCAAGAAGGAACCATGGAGCATCTTATTTTTGACTGTCAAAACTTCTTGCTTGACAGATTAGTGTTGGCTAGTGAACTTAGTGATGTAAACTTTAAGTGCGATTCTTCATCCCGCCCGCCGCCACTTGAATTGTTATTAAAAAACAAAAACACTTACAAACCGATATATAAATATATTAAAAACACTATTCAAACAATATAAAAGTGAAGTGATAAGTACATAGTGCAGTGTTTCATAAAATAAAATAAGACTTGACTTAAAGGTCTTAGTTACCAGGTCATAAAATTCCAAAAAAAAAAAAAAAAAAAACACGCGCTGCTGGGGAAAGCGAAACGTCAACGGCCGAACGACGGAACGACGCCATTATTAATATTTATCTTCGTGTTTGTCGTTGTTAGTGACTGTGATCAATATCGAACTATTTCATGAGTTTGAGTAATTTTACGTTTGTTGCATAGTGATTGGATAGTCCCCAGATTTTAATACGGATTATGTGTAGAATATTAACAAAATTTAAAGGAGACATTTGACATCGGTGAGTTTATATTACAGCCGGTACGCATTGTTATAATTTGTTTTCAAGCTTATATTGACATTTTATTACTGACGTAAATCGATAAACAAAGTAATGAAGTGTATATTTATTAGATTCCTTTAGTTTTAAAATAGTTTGGGTCTATATAGGCCGGGACCTCTTGGCGGGAAACTGTTACATTTTAGCTTTACGCTATCGCTAGGGTTGTCTCAATATTAATAAATTCGTTCAGAAACAATACTAAATATTTCAATACCTCGTTCGAATGCATCTAATGCATAAGGCGGCCTTCTGACCAACGTTTTTGTTATTATGATATACCTAATCTGATAACAAAATGAAGTTTTTTTATAGAAACCATAAAATGCGAACATGCAAATGCAATTGTTATGCTTTAACTTGCATATATAAAGAATTCCATCGAAAGAGACTCAGAGTTAATGTTTAATATACTGTCTGAAGGTGCACAATAAGTCCAGTCCAAGATAAATAGTGTGTTGATGTGTTGTATGTGACCTACCTATTACTGTTCAACTTTAAACAAAGTAGTAGAAGGGAAGCTACTAAAGTACATGTAGTAACTCCTTTACAGACCTTGCTCACTAACTGGTCCCTCCACACAGCATGTCATGAGCAATTATGAGAGAGCTCATGTTACTTTGTAAAGGGGAAGAAATACCTGAATCAATAAAATTAATATAATAATAATCTGTTTAATTAGTAAGTCGAGAATGAGTTAGTGGATAGGATATGTTAATAAATTGGAGTTATTCATAGCTGTAGTTAAAAGACATTGTATAGAAGCCAAGTAATGGTAAAGCCTGCTAGACTACCATCTCTCTATGCTGGTGGTGAAGCATATTCATTCTGGCAATGAACTGAACTTTTGCTGCAGATGACTTCATAAAGTAGTACAAACTGCTAAATTAATCATTTCTAAAGTACAGCGAAAAATACCTTATTGCTTGGTAGTTAGTAATGAACATCCAAGACTTTGTTGGCATCAAACATGTTGGCTGGTGTGAGAAAAACATCAAAATCTTTATGTTCATCTGCTGTGTAACACTATCTCCTGTACAGTTTGATAACCCATCAGCTACATAACAAGCGGTGGACACTTGTGAACGAAAACAATACTAGAGATGTGCTGGATCGTTAAAAATGTGTGTCCACAGTTATGGATATGAATACGTATCATTAGTGTCTAGATTTGCGAATACAGATATGGATCTCAAATTTTTTTACTCAGTTGGTGTTGTACACGTGACCTGGAAACAACATTTAACGCTTTGGGTTAGTAAAATGACATGTTTCGACTTGCACTGTGCAAATTTTTTTGGTTTATTATTTAGTGTGATACAGCACAGCATAGATTACGTTTGTGTACTTTGTTTAGAGTTATGAATGTGACAAACATGTGATTATAATAGTATTTCATTACTAACTATATTTAGAATTTCATATACGTAACGAGACTTAATAATGTAAAAGATCCATTCATATACAGATACAGATATGAATACAGATCTTTTTTCTCCCTCGGATATCTGCGGATACGGATATGGATACATACATCTGGCACATCACTAAATAATACTAATGTCTGTATTTCAAATACTAATGTCACAGACCAGATAAGCTAACAGTGTAAGAATATTAACATTGAAAATAGCTGACTCTAATAATCTAAAAAAATTGCTTGTATGGAAAATCTTTTCATATAATACTGAAGGGTGTGTGAAAATTCTTATGAAACAAGGTAAGTAAACAAGGACTTATATGCTGGTGCTTGTAAGGATGTTGTGTTGCTGAGTCCAACAATCAGGGTGCTCAGGGAACTACTTAAGTGTTATGAGTCCTATGCTGAGGCACATGGCCTATTGTATAATGTTGCAAAAAGCGAGATCTTGGTCTTTAAGGCGGACGGTGGTAAATGCCCAGAACACGTGCCGGCAATTAAACTTAACGGCAATGAACTACAATGGGTATACCAGTTCAAATACCTGGGGCATTACGTGACCGACGACATTAAGGATCAGGTGGTATTGAGAGGAAACGTAGGGCGCTGGCAGTCGGATGTAACATGTTGGCACGAAGGCTTGCATGTTGTAGCGAGCAAGTTAACATAACGCTTTTCTAAATTTATTGTCATGTATTCTACACGTGCACCCTGTGGACCAATTATACTCAGCGAAGAGCACCCTGCGGGTTTAATATAATAACGGATTCAGGATGTTGATAGGGCTGCCTCGTTTCTGCAGTTCATCTAGTATGTTCACTCATGCACATGTTGATGGCTTCCATGCCATCATCAGACAGAAATCTGCCTCGCTGCTCTGCAGAGTGCGGGCCAGTTCCAACTCCTTCCTGAAGACCATAGCAGGGAAGTATGACTCTCTCCTATTAGATGATATTGTTTGTAGATGCATCTCGAACAATAATCTCGTAACTAAATACTAAGGTTTACTAACATAATATATTATAGGACTTTGTTTTTATTACAAACCTGCTATGGATGCAACTAGTCCGAAATAAAGATTATTTTATTTATTTTGTATTAGCTAGCAAATAATTTATGTGACAGCAATGTCAGGCGGTCGGCTGGTCGTGCTGGACCGAGCTGGGCGTGATGTAAAGCATTTCCCGCTGGCCGAGGGGCTGGCTACTTTAGGCAGCGACCCGGCCTGCGACATCCGCATCATGCTGCCCACCGTCAGCCTGCATCATGCCACTGTCGTTGTTCATGCTAATCAGGTAACTAGACGAATTTGAAATGGTGTATAGCCTTGTAGACCGTGGCAGCATTCTACGTCGGCAGCGGCTAGAACCCTAAGAACGATCCTAGATAGTAAGATGTGTAGATTCGTAACTGGAATATAATTATGAATATCATCAGACGGTAGTCCGCAACGTGTGCGAGGGCGAGACGCTCGTGAACGGGCGCTGCGTGAGCGTGGCGGCGCTGCGCCACGGTGACGTGATCGGCATCGGCGGCCGGCAGCTGCGCTGGCACTACGACGCGCCCGGCCGCCCGCGGCCGCACGCGGCGCAGCCAGGTGAGTGCGGGCGGCTGGCGTGCGCATGCGCGCGGGCGCCGGCTGACGGCGCGTGCGCTGCAGCGCTGCACGCGCCGCGCCGCACGGCCCGCAGCGCGCGGCGCGCCAGCAGCCCCGCTGCGCATGCGCGCGACCCCGCGCTGCAGCTGGCCATCGAGATGACTCACCGAGCCTCCATGCCAGGTACCTCTATCGTCTGACCTACGACATCACTCATGTTGTATCTTTCTAAATGCTTACGAAACTTTATTGTGACAGGTGGTGCTGGTGGCAAGCAGGTGGCCGTCGTTCAGCCCCAGAGACGAGATACTAGTGAGCAAATAGGTAAGGAAATACACTAAACTATATTATGTTTAAATGCTTATATTTTATGATGTAAGTATCGACTATTCCAGATAAAATCCCGCCACGAACGCCGCTTCAATCTAACAAACGATCAAGAACATCTAAAACCGAGCTGGACACGTCCGTCAATGAGACTGAAAATGAAAAGTCGGTACGCAAGTCGAACGTCCGAGTGAGTCCCAAGAACACGCTGTCTAACTTACAAAACACGACGAAGGCGACGCTCTGGATCGAGTCCCGCAAGACCAGTCCGAGGAAGTCCAAGACACAAACTGCTACACCGGAACAAGTCCTGAGGGCGCGGAGGACCACGGCGTCTGCCAAGAAGAGCACGCCGTTACGACTCACTGTACTGAAGAAGGCGCAGAGCGCTCAAAAGATGAAAGTTACTAAAATTGAAGCTCCACTTAAAATGGGTAAGATTTTACAGGTTCCTTAGTCGACATCGTCATGCCTCTATTCCTTGCTAAATAATAAAGTTCTGACATCGTCACCAGAGAGTGATTAGTTTGCGATGCGATGGATAGATGTGCGTCGTTAACGTTTGATTTTCGTGAGATGGATAAGAGATGAAGTCTAATTTTGTGTTGTATATTTCTACTGTTTTGTGTTATTTTCTTTTTATGTTTTGTGTTTAGATAGATAGATATAATTGTTTTTTATTTCAAATAAACCTAATACAGGCACTTATGAAACGTTATAGGACTCTAGTTGCACGGTTCCAAAAAGTTGGTCCTATGGAGAAGAACCGGCAAGAAACTCCATGAATGTTTATTGTTTTACTCATGTTATTTTATTTTGAACTGTGCAACGAATTGGTATATACCGTAATGTTGTACCTTTAAATTTGAGTAAAATGAATAACATCTTAAGAAAAAGTAGACAGTATGACACCTGACAGCGGTATTTCGACGACATTTCAAGTTAAAAAATGCTGCCCCACACTAGGAATAATTCCTGTATCGTGGTTGTGTTAACAAACACATATAGATCATACAAATAATTGTTCCGTGCCGTGCATATCGAACCCGCGACACGTAGTGCAACAGTCGATCTCTGAACCACTACGCCAACCGTGCCGCCAACTTTAGCAACATTATATTCATATAAAAACTTCAGTGCACCTGACCCTGAATTACATTCACATTTGAAACATATCGATAGACTAACTCCCACTTCAGCGCTGTATCAGGCGTCATTCATTACCATATATTCACACGGCGAATTACTAGTCGTGAGCGCATTGCGATTTACATATCGAGTTACGTCATCAAATAGCATTATACGTGTTTAGCTGACTGATTTTCTATATTTTAACCGAGAACTAGAAGTAAGTTCTCAACTGGTTCGACGAAAGTGACTTATTCAAGATATTGAGCTGTTGCATTTTTTATTTTGACAAATATTACTCGTGTTGGTAATGTAACATAGGAAGAATTCCAAATAAGACTTCTCGTATCAACTAGTAAGTCGTCAGTTGGTTCATTTTAATCCTTGCTCGTTAATACACCAAAACTGTGAAGCACTTAGATTTTTCTTATTAATTTTTTAGATCAAACTAAACAAGCTGCCATACTGTTGATGACCGGGCACACTGCCAAGGCCAAGCTGTCCAGTCCGCGCGCGCCTTCCTTCGTACTCAACAAGCGCAGCTCCGCACGCCTCAGCACGCCGCGCTCCCGCTCCGCCCGCTCCTCTCGCTCCCCCCGCTCCTCCCGCTCCTCCCGCTCCGCTCGCTCCTCCCGCGCCACTCCCACCAACACCAGTGACCGAACTGTGAGTATTAATGAACACTATTCATTTTAGCTGAGATTTCCGCATTCTGAAGAACGGGCTTTCTGTACGTTATTATTATGTGTTAGATGGAGTTTGAAATAGACGCACCCTCCACACTGCACGTACGCATACACACTAAATAGTCGCAAAGCGCACTTACTTCTGCACTGGTAACAATTTAGTTTAGATGCTTCTACATAGCTTCATTTATAATTGCTTCCACATGTCAGTTGTAAGTAGTTGGTGTGTATGTATACTTTATGCTATGATGACATAGTTATCACATTAAAAAGATATGACAGTAAAAACGTAAGGCAAGGTAATTATAGAAGATACTATACCGGCTGTCACTTGTAGAAGGTCAAAGATGGAAATGTCATGCGATGTCATCTTAATTAAAATCCTTAATTGATTTATTAACAATGTGGTTTTTTACAGTTAGCATCAGTAAGCGTTATTCAGCCTAAAGTTAATATGTAAACTGATAACCCTTTTCCCATCTTTCTCAGTGTGTATAATATCAAAACCTTATTATTTCCGTTGGTATCTAAAAATAAATTATACAAAAATATGTTAACAATACTTTGTCATGTTACAAGGTAAAACAATAGATAATAAACAGACAGACACGGTTGGCGCAGTGGTTAAGCGATTAGCTTTCTGCGCTATGTGTCGCGGGTTCGATCCTCGCACGGAACAAATATTTGTATGATCTACAGATAGTTGTTTCGGGTCTGGTTGTGTGTGTATGTGACATGTATGTTTGTAAACTGTACCCACGATACAGGAGAAATCCTAGTGTGGGGCAACGTTTTTTTAAACAAACAACAACAACAACAGACAAAGACATTTGGATTTATAATAGTGTAGATAAATCGTAGTTCTTCATTTAATGTCGTGCAAATATAATTTTCTTAAGATAATTGGAAAATTAACTGATAATAATGAATTTGTTATTATTTTCGCAAATATTTTTTTGTTATTCTCTATCAATTTTGCAACAATTTAAGCGAGTTAAAACCTGATTTATATATCTCGTCATACAAATACTACCTATGGTTCCGATCATGGAGCTATTAATATTGTGTTATTGCTCGATCGTATTAACAACTTATTCGGTTTGTACATCGTTTATTTAATGTATTTTATATACAATGTTTATCGATTTTATAATTAATATTTTATTTTCGTGATTTCTTAGGCAACAATCCTAGAGATAACCGATTCGGACGGACGCAACTCATCTGTGCGCACAAGCCTTGCGTCGCGTCGTTCAAGAGTAAAGAGTCCTAAAAAGTCGCCTGCGTTGCTGAGCCCTAAAAAGTCTTCGCTTAAAGATCCTTCTGCTAAACGAGGCACTAGGAAAACCGACTCGATTAAATTCGATTTGAGCAATTTAGAGAATCATTCGCAAGATCCCGACGTCCTGATGGTGACCGACACCACTAAGCCGTCGTACGAGGCGTCGCAGGATGACGTCACGCTGCATTACTCGCAGTCGCCGTCGCCGCGCCGCAGCATCCACTCGCGCATGCGCAAACCGCTCTGTGACAGCACTCGCACTCGCACCTCTCGCAACCACCTGGAGTCCTACTCTATCGTGGACTTGGTTTCGATGGATACGGACGAGTCTGCTCCGTCCACGTCTGTGTATGACTCGGCCGGTTCCATTGATAGTACAGCGTTTGGGACGCCGCATAATACTACCGGAAGGAAAACTAGATCCACTATTGACCCGACGCTTCTGGGTTCGAGCACGCCGTATGTGAAAATTAAGAGGTTGTCGACTCCCCGGTCTCGATCAGACCCCAACACTTCGAGCAGAACATCGCTTAATGGTTCTCAGTCCTCCACGAGAAGTTCAAAGTCGAGACGATCGAAGTCGTTGTCGACCCCAGAAAACACAGAAAACGCAAAAAAACATATTTCTGTGAACAGCACGAGAATATCGCGCGCTTCTCGCAGTCGATCGCGGATCAACGACAGTGACTTGTTGCTGTTGGACGATGATGATGATTCGCCCAAGACTTCTAAGAGGGTCAACACCACTTCCAAATCTACCCGGTTCAGCGTACAGGCTGGAGGTAATGACACAAATGTGACGCCCATTAATACTCCCTCACACAACGAGGGCACCAGTACACCAGAAAACAGACACAGTCCTGAGGAAGCCAGTACCCCAGTTCTTAGCATCCAAAGTCTTTTAGATTCCAGCCAGAGCTCTTTAGCGTCACAAAAATCGAACAGAGGAGCTAGACACTTACACAATGCCAAGAGAAAGACTATAGGAGGGTTTACAGGACCGAAAACTCGAGTAGGCACTAAGTCGAAGTCTATGAACTTTAGCGCCAGACAAACGAGGCTGAAGTTAAGCAGAGACTCGGTAGAAGTTTTAAATAACACAGATGGAAGTCAAGACAGCGAAATAGTGACACCGAAGAGTGCTGTCAAATTAGTACAGGAAGGCGTTAAAAATAAACACTCGACGGCGAAGAAACCGCAGTCTAAACGCTCCATAATCGACGATCTGAACGAGTCTGATATTGTGAAACAACTATTCAATAGTCCAGTGAAGAGGAAGTTGTCTCAGAGTATGACCGAGTTCTCGCGGAAACAGCTGTTTGATGATGATGATGACCTAGAACAAGTCAGGAGACCGACTCGCAACACCATCGCCATGACAGGACGATCCCCAGACAATTCACTCCTAGACCACACTGAATCCTACACACCAGAAATATTCGTCAGTCCTTTGAGTACTCCTCGCCACAGCCCTAATCTAGACGGCATCAAGCTTCTGTTTGCCAAAACCACTCCCGAAAATGATTTACGAAACGTCAAAGGAGTTAAAGGGTTGCTTCGTACTCCGCGCACTAGGAGGTCAATCAAGAATGACTTGACGAACGTGTCGGGGGTTAAAAATGTATTTGCTAAGGGTCCTAAAAATAGCTTAAGTGATGTCAGAGTTAAAGAAGTATTTGCTTCTTCGCCCAAAAATGATTTGAGCCGTGTGACTGGAGTCAAATCACTGTTTCAGTCGACGAAGAAGAGAAAGTCACCTAGAAATGAATTAGATGACGTCAGAGGGGTAAAGAAATTGTTTAAAACAAGGAGTCCAACTAACGATCTGCGAAACGTATCCGGGGTCAAGCGAACTCTGCGAAGACAAAGTCCCAAAAATGACTTGAGTGACGTGAGAGGAGTGAGGCGAATGTTCAGACCGGAGAAACAACGTATCGATCTGAGTGATGTCAGCGGGGTTGAGGAGTTGTTCAACTTGTCGAATCAATCGTATAGGGATGCGGAGAGTTTGTTCGACCAATTAGTTGGTAAGCCACAGGTCAGAGCGGTCTACTCTAAAACATTTTCCTCAAAGACTGTTGGTAAGACAAAGAGTCGCAAGAGGAAGTCTCTGCATGCATCCCTAGACGTAATAACTAACAACGTCGAAGGCTGGCTGGAGCAAGAGTTGAACAAACGACTGCACAAAGAGAACGAAGAAGCGTCTCCATCACAATTATTGAACAAATCAAAAGCTAACAGGACTCGCGAGTTACAGAAGCTAGTAACAGAGACAGTAGATGGTAGCGCGCCGATTCGCACCTCGAGAGTACGGAACAGTACCATCGTCCAGACCAACGACAGCGACATCGATCGGAAGAAGTCGGCCTCGGAGCTTTACAGTGCTCATACTTTACCAATAAAGAAGAGGTCGTTAGTGGAGTCGTCGCTGGACAAAGGCCCCGAGTGCGGCCACAAGCTGCCCATCAAGAAGCGCGCCGTGCTGCACTCTACGCCGGTAAAGGGGCGCGCCGCTCTGCACTCCACGCCGGTAAAGGGGCGCGCCGACCTTTCGCTCAACGTGTCTATCGCGCGCGTGTCGCCCATCGCAGCGCTGGACCACGACGCCTCTCTCAGGTAACTCTTACAGTACTTCTCTCTCAACGTACTACGCGCGATTGCATTTGTGAGGCATTAAATGAACTATTCACCGTTATTTTTCAGGTTTATCAAACCGAAAGTAATTATTGCAGCAATACCAAAAAGCAGACGAGGCACGAGGGCAACGACTGATACATTAAATGCTCCGGAGTTTGTGAAACGTTCGCCTAAGAAGACTCGCAGTAAAATCAAGATTGCCAGCCCTAAAGCTAAGCCGGTTAGCCCTATCAAAGAAAAAACACCTGCTCCTAAAGCTCCGAAAAATAGCCCCGCTAGAACTAAAGCCACAAGTCCGGCCAAAAAGGGCAGTCCTGCTAAAACCAAAAAACCCAGCCCAGCTAAAGCGAGCCCTGCTCAAGCTAAAGCAACGCGCTCTCGTAGGAAGGATGTCTCGATTTCAGAATCAAAGAAACGCGGTGCCACGTTAGTTGTCGCTAAAAAGTCACCGACCATGAGTCCTCAGCCACGAGCTAATCGAAAACGAAAAGAACCAGACACTTTACCAACACCCAAACCTAGTCCTAAGAAAACGCGCGCTACTCGCAACAATGACGTTAGCAAAGATAACAAACCTAAAACACCAAAGAACACTCGAGCTAAAGTTCAGAAGGCGACCGTAGTCGTCAGCAAACCTTCGCCGCAGTTGAAGCCTCGTGCTACCAAAACCAGGGCTCGACACCACAGTGAAACGGAAACAACGAGGAAGACACGGAAAATTGTCATCGTCGAAGATAAAGCCAATAAAGTAGAATCTCCTAAGAAATCTCAAGTTGTAAGGAAAACTCGAGCTGCCGAAGTACAAAGTGAACCTAAAACTAGAGGGCGTAAAACTGTTAACGTATCTAAAGAGACTGCCCAACTTGAAAAGTCTGAAGCTAAAACTAAGAAAGGACGTAAAACTGCACAACCAGCTAATAAAACAAAAAATAATATCCTAGAGAAATCTGTCGAGGAGCCAAAAACGGTAAGATCTCGCGGCAAAAAAGTTGACTCGCAAGAGAGTGTAGAATCAGAACCGACCACACGTAGTCGTCGGGCAGCGAAACCTGACGTCATTACAGAAGTTAAAACTCGCAAGCGAAAAACTACAGCACCAGACAGTGACATTCCTCCTAAAGTTAGCAAGTCCAATTCAAGAGATGCCACAGGCAAGAAGCAGCCGGCCGCGGCAAAAACTGAAACAGCTAATACAAAGAAGAAGGTAGTCAAGGTGGGTCAAGTGGAAAAGGCTCAGGTTGACGTACCGGTTAAGACCACTCGAGGCAAGAAGGTTATAGAAGTGGAACCTGTGAAGGCACCGAAAGAGCCGGTGCAGAAAACATTACGAGGGAAAAAGGTAACATTTATAAGACGCGTATTTTATCATAATTGTTATTATTTTCAAAGATGCAGTCATTGACACGTCTTCTTTGTCTTGTAGGCGAACATCGAAAACGTTCCTGTGAATCGGGAGACGGGTAAGCGTAAGCGAGCAACCGCCACTGAGCCATCACCCGCAGAACGTAAGTTGATTAACTGGTTTCATTTTCATTGAGTATACGAGTGGTACTACTGTAACTAGTATTTGAATGATCGTTATCCATTGTCGAGAGGTGTGGTAGCTAATATAGTTTATGTTTACAGAGCGCAGCAAGAAGCAGCGCGGCGGGAACAAGCCAGCCGTCGCAGCCGCCTCACCCACCTCTCGCGACATGCGCACGCGCAACACTCGCGGGAACACCGACACCATACGTAAACACACATATAAATAAATTATACATCCTTACGTAAAAATTGTTTTTACCCGTATGAAGTATGCTTTTATCGTGTTATAGAATGTACTTGAAATTCTTATAACTATGTGTTATTTATATGTCATTGTGTTTGTATAGAGTGATGACATTAGATAAGATATTTTGCCAACGGGCGAAGCAAATCTTTGATCGTTTATTGCAGCGGGCGTGAGCAAGCCAGCGGGCCGCAGCCGCCGGAGATAATGAACAGACAACGCACACACCAACACAAGTACAAATATATACTTAGATAAGGTGAGTGTTATTGGAAACAATACAATTAAACTACTCACAGGATTACTTCAAAATTATAAACTATACTCTTCAAAACTATAATCTTTTATAACTATACTTTCAGGAATAAAATTTATCATAGATCTTATAATTTTGTGCATGTCAAAAGTTTGTAATCATATTTTCGGTTTCGTAAGCTAGGTGACCCTTTGAAAGGGAGAATAAAAATGAACGTTATAAGTCGCTAAAGTTGGTTTAGATACATACATATATATATAACCAAACAAACTTTTTACTTGTTAAAACATATATTAGATATTTTATAGTATTCCTACTTTCCTACATCAATACATATCAGACTGTCATACATACTAGCCAATACAATAACACGAGTTATACATAAATATTACATTACAATATACATCTATGGACATGTATATAAATTACATGCATGAATATTTTTAAATTAAATAAAAATATTTATTATTTCAGGTGCGTGAAGGCGCCGATATTTTGTGAAGTTTGTTTATTATGAGTATTTTTAAGGTTGAGTGTTCCTCGGGGACACCTGTGTTCAATATAGACAATGCTGTGACAAAATATTATGTACAAGAGTATAAAGTAATAATATATATCCAGGTGATTTATATTCATACGGTCTCAGAGTCGTCAACGAATATATTACAGTTTCATATAGTTTATCTATTACCTGACACTGGTGAAAATTAACTTTTTGATCGTTGTTTAAGTTTTGAAATGTATCGATTTTGTTACATAGATAAATACAGTTGGTTGTACTTGGTTCCGTCGCACTTGCGTGGTGCTTGTCTGTTAACTGTTGACGTGAGACTCGCGTGGCAGTCATGTTGTACCTTCGTAGCACATAGCTTGAAGTAGCACAATGTTGTTTTACAATAAATATTTGCACAAATGTTAGCCTCATTCAATGAATCTTCAACTTTGAATCATGTTTACTTCAATTTATTTATAATTTTCCTTTTAAGTTCTTTTTATTAACTAAGTATTTTTCTTATTTTCTAGTGTGACGCCAATTTTAACGTAGCTTTTGGATTACTAGTAGTAGTAGTTTTATTGTAAGGATTTGGTTCGACAGAATCTGAGGAATTTGATTTTCGTGTATTGTAGTCGCTGCTAGGTGAACGCACATTATGTTCAGAGTATTTTTGGTTTATTTCACTAGCTAACTTCTCTACCACAATTCTCAGTTTTTTTCTTTCGGGATGTTTTTGACGCTACCAAAACTATTATAGTTGAAAATTCCGTCTTAATACTGCAAAGACATAATGTAGGAAAACAATATATTGGGAACAATGTACAATTTATTGAGGATTGAAAGTTGGATATAGAATATTGACGCGCGTCAAAATATTACTAATATAAGAATCGGAATTGATATTTTAAAATATGTAGCTATTAAATAAATAAATTCGATAAATATGTCCCGGCGATTTTATTTATATCCCACCAAACACAAGGAATGTTGAATGTTGAATGTCGATAGTCTCAAAATGTTAATCTTTTTGTTGGGAACTCATTCTATCCCAAACTTAAGTAATTATGATATACCACTAGACTATGTCCCTAATAAATAAGTTTTAATAAATAATATGCTCTCAACGTCAATGAAACAAAATGTTAATCGCTCGCTACGCTGGCGCCTTAAATTTGACGGGGTTAGAGATCCTGAAGATGGTGGGCAGCAGGTGCGCGAGCGCAGTGAACAGCGGAGGCGCAGCTTGCGGCGGTAAAGCAAAGTTTAAGGTCCTAAGTTCGGCGCCACCCCAACCAGCTGTCTCCAGCATGAACCCTTTCACGCACTTTAGGACCAGTTCTGCGCGACGCACGCACCACGCGGCCGTCATCTCCTGAACAACACAAATATACATAGTATGTTATACCATATCAAACACTAATCGAATTTTGTTGCTCTTACGTGTTAATTATTATCCTCAGATCCTATGATCTCAAGGTTGCATGTTAGCATACCTCTGAGAGCTCGTGTCTCAATAATAGCGGTATCGATATGCTGGTGATGTCGTTGCTGCAGGCTGCCTTCAATATGTTCCGCAGTCCCAGGATAGCGGGGTGACGAGATGTTATGTCACCTGCGAACATAACCGATATCGTAATTAATGGCATTCAATCGTTTTAATTAGTAGTTTGTGATTAGTACTACTGTAGTACTAATTACAAACTACTGTAATGTACTAATGTCACAGTCTGAATTTTCTTGTAAGTACTATTGGTACAAAAAAAAAAGTCATCATCACCCACCGGATCTGAGCGAGGAGTCATCCACGATGAGGTGGAACACCACATGCACCTCCGCCAGGTTGCTGTGCTTAGTGATGAAGATGTCTCCCGTCTGCAAGTTGCGCTTGGTGCGGAACCGGGAGCCGTTGTTAGCGTTAGAGCTGGACCCGTTGTTGACATTCTCTGCTTGCTCCTTAAGGCGCTGCGTGTTGCGTCGTTCCACCTATGATGAGACATTCAACAACAATCTCATTAGTAGCGACTCATTAGTTGCGGTTGGCGAGTTAACTCGTTCTGTAGAATGAGTACTCAGACACGGTGGACGAGAAAACTCGTTTACACTACACCACATTATCTGTCAACACATAGGGCGCTTCGAAATCGGTAACAGCTTCTACAGACGTCAGACGGGCTCATCGTAGCATGTATCGACTAGCGGTGGGCAGTAGCATCTTTTTTGGATAACGAAACGCAACTGTCTATCGGATATCAATAGCGGTTGTTAAAACGCGCTATCCTGCTATTGGTCGCTATTTGTCATATCATGAGCAACACGTAATATCCTAGTGAGGTTTTGATGACCTTTTTTTTTTTTTTTTTAGCTTACCTATTTACTTAAAATTCATTCATTCATGATGAATGAACGGCTCCCTGAGGTTTTGATGACCTTTTTTTTTTTTAGCTTTCACTGATGCTGAAAATGCTCAAATTGTCGGTTGCTTCACCATAAGCGCAACAATTAATGGTTGTTGGTGGCTCCGTAAGATTTTGATGACCTTTTTTTTTTTTTTTTAGCTTCCCTATTTATCCAAAATTCATTAACGACTCCGTGAAGTTTTGATGACCTTTTTTTTTTTTTTTAGCTTCTTTGATGCACTTCCATTTCATTGGATAACGAAACGCAACTGTCTATCGGATTCTTTGGATGTTAGCTACTTTAACGTTAGCATGTTAGCACGTTAGCACGTTTTTCAAATAACCTGCTAACCGTTATTATGGCTCGTTTCAATAACGTGTTTAAGTTGCGCAACGACTACCGCTATTAGCTACTTTAGCGTTAGCATGTTAGCAGGTTTTTCAAATAACCTGCTAACCGTTATTATGACGATAGCTCGTTTCAATAACGTTTCAGTTGCGCAACGACCACCGCTAGTATCGACAGCCCAAGCCATACTTACCAACTATAATTATGATATGGTTGGTAGGTATTGCTAGCAAGAAAAATAAATAAAATCTTGTTTGCTATGCGGAAGGCGAGTTATCACGTCTTGATAGATTATGACTAAACCGTAGGCGAATTAATTCGTTCTAAATAAATCTGGTAAAACATGATCTCTTTTATTTGCAACGTCACAACATTAGTCTACGAGAACTTTGAAGAAATGGATGTCTGCAAAGGTAAGCACTAAATATACCTATTTATTAAAATTAAAAAAATACTTTTGTATATAATAAGTAAATCTGTTTTAATATTATGATTATCCTAAATTAATTTGTCCAGTTTACATGTCGATAACAATATTCAATTCAATTCCATATTTACAGGCACTTATGAATAGTCAGGCTCTAGTTGCCACGTTCCAAAGTGTTGATTTCCAATGGAGAAGAACGGGCAAGACACTCCATGGTTACTCTTTTTAACTCTGAATTATACATACAATATCCTACTAATATTATAAATGTGAAAGTTTGAGAGGATGGATGGATCTTTGTTACTCTTTCACGCCAGCACGGCTGAACGGACCTGGATGAAATTTGGCACAGGGATAGATTATAGTCAGGAATAGCACAGAGGCTACTTTTTATCCCGGAAAAATGTACGGGTTCGTAAAACACGCGGGCGAAGCCGCGGGCGGAAGCTAGTTAATTTATATATTGATCTCGAACAAAATTTATGTACAATGTAGTTTAAAAGAGTTTAACTTATGTAAGTCTGAAACTCAAGCCTGATAATTATGAATAATATTTATTTTTGATAAAATTGCCATGGCAGCTATGAGCTGACCAGTCCCAACAGACACACCTGTTCACGAGTATAACACGTGCATCAGCGTCGCTTTGATCAACCATATTGCAGGGAACCCAACGACCCGATGCACAACGCCACCATCATCATTTAAGTGAGCATGACAAACTCAAACTGCCAGAAAGCTATCACGTCTATTAGAATTTACGGCTACGTAGTCCTCATATATAACAATGCCTAAGTAGTAGTTCAAATATGTAGTTATGCGATTATAACGTAATTGTTGTACTTATTTGTATGTAGTTTATATATTACGTACGATAAAAGTAAAATATTGACATTCATTAAAATATAATAATTTATTCATTACACTGACAAACTTTCCGAAAAATGTAGCCTATTGCAAAATATAAATAATATCGTCCATACATATTGCGCAATCTTTTTCAAAATTAAAATCAGATCTTGAATTAAAAATTACTTATAATAAACGAGCGAAGCAATCACGGCATACATGTATTCCATGGAAGTAACTCTATCTTTTTTCGTGGACGAAGCTTCGGAAAACATACTTTTTTAATATTTAATAGGTTCATGTTAGGTGAAAAGTATGAAAAGTCAACGGCGATATCTAAAATATATTTACGTAAATAACAATATTCGTATGGGCGTCAATTATGTATTAAGAATTTTTTGTACAAAACACTAAACATTAGATTTTAAAGCTCTAAACATTGTTCTCCATATATAAATACCATTATATCTTACAGACATAATAAACTGCTTATTTTATTCCCGCTTTTAGTAATGAATATGAATATGAATAAATATATAATTTAATAATAATAATAATAAATTTATTAGAAACTTTCACAAAAATAATACATAATAATTTCAAAGTATTTAGTAATTAGGTAGATATATGTTAGTAGTTTCTTATATGAGGTTAGTGTGTATTTTAAAATATGAAGTTATATTACAAAAAGAAAATACTTATTTCTAATTATACTAGAAGCAGCCTGCCTGAGCTAGGTTGTTACCAACCTGTGTTTCAGGTCGTCGCTTGTCTATGCAATATAAATAGGACTACAATTATAATGTTTAAAAACTATCTTAACAAGTATGTATACAAAAATAAAATAAAATAAAATTCAATACTCACAATGTCATGGGCGATATAATTTATAAAAATTACAAAATTATTCTAAGACGTCTAAGAGTTTTTCTGTGTCTGTGTAATTTAAGTGCCTTAAATACTCCGATAGCATTTTATTGCAATTTGTATATGTAAAACTATATAATTTAAGGATCTTATCAAGCTTATTATATAAGTAAGGACCTAGGAAAACGTAAAATCTTTTAACAAATGCATGTTTCGTTTTGGGCCTTGTGCATACCACATCTTTTCTTTTCCTGTCAGAAGGTATGGGAGCAAAAGGTAGTTCAGTGTGCTGTTGTAGAACGATGTGCAGTATGAATAATTGTCGAACTGTTAGTACCTTACATGCCGCGTAAAGCTTCTGAGTGGGAAACAAAAAAGGTTGAGCACGTTCCAAAGGGAGCAAAATTGTTTTTGCAGCTCCACCCCAGGATGTTATGCAATATGTTAGTATGGATTGGCATAAAGCTAAATAAACCTGTTTTATTAAGTTATAGTCAGCTAGGTTACGTAAATTCTTAAAAACATAAATTAGTTTACGAACTCGGGTACATAATGAGTCAATGTGTTTACGGAAGTTTAAATTTGTGTCAAGCGTGACACCTAGGTATTTCATATAGTCTGCGTTAACTAAAGTGGGGCATGCGCATGCAGTGTCAGCATTTGATTTACAATTATGTGCGTATATGTTTATGTTAGTCATCGGTATGTTAGTATTCCTCATACTAAATAAAATGTACTTGGTTTTCTCGACATTTAAAGTTAGTAAATTATTATGGAGCCAATTTGTGACCATATTAAAGCCATTCTGAGCACATTGGAAAACCTCAGTGCGGGATTTTGCTGTAAATAATAACGCTGTGTCATCCGCATATGACAATGTTATGCCATTTTGGAGTGACAAGTTGCACAGATCATTTATATAAATTAAAAATAAAGTAGGGCCCAAAATACTGCCTTGAGGTATTCCGTAGCAACTGTTTTTTACTTCAGAACTTATAAATTGGCCAATTTTCACACATTGATGCCTATCGCTAAGATAATCAGTCAAAAGTTTTAGTTGTGTTCCTCTTATCCCAATTTTTTCAAGCTTGTGCAAAAGTATAGAGCCAGAAATTGTGTCGAAGGCTTTGGCAAGGTCTAAAAAGATCCCAATTGTATGCATGCTATTGTCTAGATTGGTCGTAATATAATCTGTCAATTGATGTACTGCTTGACTGGTAGATTTATGCGGTCTAAAGCCAAACTGTCTGTCTGAAAGTAGTTTATGCTCCTCTAAGTACTTTATTAGTCTACAGTTTATAATTTTTTCTAAGATTTTTGAGATACCTGTTAAAACTGAAATTGGTCTATAGTTATTAATACAGTCTTTGTCTCCAGATTTGAAAACAGGGGTCACTATAGCTTTTTTAAGCAACTTAGGGAAAACACCTTTGGTTAAACACAACTGGAAAATGTGAGTTAAAGGCGGGGCAAGCAGAAATTTATATCTTTTTAGGATATTATTAGATATATTATCCCACCCAACAGAACAATCGTCTTTTAACCGTGTTATTATTCTCAATACTTCATCGATGTCAGTATTTAACAAAACAAAAGAATTAGCTGTAGAGAATGTTTCAGTCGAATATTGCGGGCAAGAAATTAAAGATTTTAAAGAATTTTCTGCTAGGTTTTTACCAATGTTGACAAAAAAGTTATTTACATTATTCGTTGCTACAATTGGATTTAACTGTGCTGATAATAAATCAAGCGGTGGTTCAACATTTTTTGATCTGAATGTTTTCATTTTGATAAATTTCCAAACATGTTTACTATTTTTTCCTGCCTTTTGCAATTCATTTTTATCAAACTGAATTTTTAGTTTTTTCAATAGGTTGTTGCAAAAATTTCTATACCTTTTGTAAGTTATACTGAGTATCTCATTATCTGGTGCAAGTTTCGATTTTAAGTGCAAGTTGTCCCTGTGTCTTATACAGCGGACTAGACCTGGTGTGATCCACGGCTTGATATTATTAAACCTTCTAGGGATTTTTTTAGCGAAAGTATTTTTCTTTATTGTAGCTTGTAATGAGTATATTAAATAATCTAAAGCAATATTTGCATCCTTTGTTTTGTATACGGGGTCAAAATTAATATTACGTATGTCCGTTTCAAGGTTTGTCATATTGACACTACTATAGCTACGCATGCAGTTTTTTCTAGGTAATTTTATTTGCAGCGATAGCAATACAGCTTGGTGATCGGTGAGTGCAGAGTTAGTCACTAATGTTGTGGATGATTTGTTACTTTTTAGAATAATATGGTCTAAACATGAGCCACTCTGATGTGTAGGATGAGAATGAGCAGGTAAAAGTCCATGAAATGCGCAAATATTCAGGTAGTTTTGTGCATGGGAGTCAGTTTTTCCAGAGATTATGTTAATGTTCATATCACCCATTAATATTATATTTTTAAAAGAAGACAATTGTTTTAAATAAATGTTGAGGCAGTCTAAGAACTTTTCAATATTTTGAGAAGGCGGCCTATAAATAGCTAAAATTACAATATCTGAATTTAACTTAATTATTAAGCAATTACTATCCTGAAATAATGGTTCTTCTACTGTTGCGTTAAAAACGTTCTTGATATAAACTACAACACCATCATTTTGATTGATATTTTTATCAGTTTTATGCAAAGAATACCCATCAATGATTGGTAAACTGGTTGTCTGATTCGACAGCCAACATTCTGTTAGAACGACAATATCACAACTTATATCAAGATTATGTAACAAAACTTCAAACCCATTCATGTTCCGATTTATACTGCGAATGTTCTGTGTTATTAAAATTAATGATTTATCCCTATGCCGTAGTAGTTGTTTGCATTCTTCAACTTTACAGACTTTGTTATCAGACACAGAAAAACCATCTAAATCATAAAGTAACTGATGAGTCATAATAATTAAAGAAATAGAATAAATGTATAAATATAAAAACGCGCGAAAAACGAGTGTAAATGTGCTTTTAAATAAGATAAAGGCTGGCGCTCTTAGGCGCCCTCATAATCAATAGAATTAATATAGTTGTCCTCTGCGTGTTTCCGTGCAGGACAATTTACATCACCCGTCGGATGGTCACACTTCCTCTTGAAGCGATTGCACGTCGCACATTTGGGGGCAGCAGCTTTGTTATTACATTCCTTAAAGGAATGACCTGTCTCTCCGCAGTGGTTGCAGGTAGGGCCTGTTTCACGGCAATACTTGGCTGCGTGTCCGAACTGCTGGCAATTGAAGCACCTGGTAACTATTGTAAAATCTCTTACTGGGCACGATGTCCAATTAATGAAGATTCGGCCTTGGTTTATTAGGATTTTTCTGATACTAGCAGGTAGTTCCAAGATATAATTACATGAAGGAAGGTTTTTCTTACCCGATTTATGGCTCAATTTTATCGTTTTCAAAAAAGACTCACGAGAAGTATCGGCCAATTTGTCGGATAGGTTTTGTTCGTAGATACAATCAAAAACCTCTTTTTCTGTTAGAGCTACGGGCACACCAATAACAGCGATCCTAGGGCGGCGTTTAGACGGTTCTTCAATTGTAAGGCCCGAAGAAACTAACTTCTGTGAATTCTTCAGCTTCTCGATGTCCCCTTTATTGTCTGTACTGATGAGTACACCACCATTTCTAACTTTTTTTAGGCCACGAACACGAAGCTTGAGTTCTTCGGGTGAGATAATCGTTTGGACTAGAGTTTTCGTCTCGTCACTCGTCTTGGTCTTATCACTGGGATATATCGCAACAGAACTCAGATTTTCTGGACGGATAAATTTATCGGAGCCTCTCTTAACCATGTTTGCGTAAGAACTAGGCTCTGGTGGTTTCAGTTTGGCTTCTACTACCTCTTGGAATGAATGGATAGCACTTGCAACGCTCTGATCAGCTTGAAGTTCCTGAATCTTATGGTGCGCCTGGATGGTTTTTTGCTTGAGTGATTGGTACAAGACGGCCATCTGAGATGTCCCATTTGTCACCTTACGGCAAAGATTAGTGACACGGAGCTTCTGATCCGAGTTCATTTTCCCTTCTGCTACTATGGTACATACCTCAGTCAGGATGGTATCAATAGAACCTAACCATTTTTGAATTTCCGGCGTCGAAACTATTTCTCCAGGTAATTCATTATCAGTGGGTGCTGGTGGTGGATTTTGGTCTGTAGGTTGCGTAATCGGCGTCGGAGGAGGACTACGCCGTAACAACTGGCTACGGCCAAACGGGCTGGTTTCTGCGTTAGCCATACTGACACAGATACACTATTTTACTTTAAAAAGTTATTTAATTCATTGTTACACAATGTAAGTAAAACGTCAGTAGGTACTGTAACACTCGTGACACACTTATTTTACATACGTCGCGATTCGCACTAATATTTGTGAATATTTAATTATATTTCATTCTAAACAATTGAAACACACGTCCGCATAGTCAAGCGATTTGACCGCGAAAAAAAGATGAAAGGCAGGTTTCGTGTACGGTGTACCCGTAGCTTTGCCTACGGGTACACCGTACACGAAACCTGCCATGTTAGGAAGTTAAGAAGAAACTATAGGTCGATGTTAGTACAAATTGAATGAATTCGATTTTGGCGTCTAATTTTGGTTTAAGTAAAATATAGCTTTTCAGCTCTGCCGGGTATGAAATATTTAGAATGGTGTAACGAAGTAAAATCTTCATAAAATCGAGATAAGACATGTTGCAAGTTCACAGTCGATATGCTCTACTCAACTGTCGACCCACTGTGTTAGGCTATAGTATATCATATTCAGCCTTTTAATAAAAGTACTGGACCAAGTGCTCTCACCAGGGGAACGTCCATGTTAATTATAATTACACACAAAAGGAACAAAGCAAAAAGTGAGTATTGAATATTAGCTGACCGGTTCGTGCACTTTGTCGCTTATGTCCCGCAGCTGGTAGTCCACGTCGGCGAAGTGATGCTCCGTGCTGCGCGCGGCCGCGGCCGCCAGCAGCGTGGTGGGCGGCGCGGGGCGGCGCGGCGGGCTCTCCGTCAGCAGCACCACGCCCGCCAGCTCCGACGAGTACAGCCACAGCGACGTCTGCAGCCGCCGCGACGACTCCGCCGGGCTGCACGCAACCACACACTATATACATTGTTTAGTCGAAACAGACTTTCGTTATTTTTGACGCTGACGTAAGAAATCACATCTGAATATTCTATAACCAGCGAAGCTTAACCGGTGATCTGAGCTTTTAGGGTGTTCTAGTTATTGGAACCCTTCTCCCTCCCTCATCACATGTTACTTTATATTTTATTTAGTTAATCTATTGCAAAGCTTATAAACATCGCTCTCAGATTTGTTCATTAACCTTTTGACCGCCACGGACGTCTATGGACGTCAAATTAAATTATTATATATAATTTAATTATATATATATATATAATATAATTATATTCCTTAGGCATATTTATTATATTATTACACAAAGATATATTCTATTCCACCCTATATTTGTCTCACATAAACCCTTACATCATTACAATCTGTCTGGACTGTAAAATAGACCTTGACCCCTGAGTGTTTCGGCATTTCTTCTCAGGGATAGACATAGGAAATGCTGACGCCATCTAGTTTAAAAAAGACGTGTAAAAGTGATTGAGAAAACCTAATTGCAAAATAAATAATTTCATTTCATTAATAGGAAATAAGAGGTACATAAGTTTTTAAAAATGTACGAGATACTTGTGCATAATTGTGAAGGTATCTGTTTTTTTAACATAATTCATAAGAATGATTAAATTCAATAAACACAATTAAGTCTAAGTAATTAAAAAATAATTATTCATATACCTATTTAACACTTCATTATACTATTCTAGTGATATAATAATCACGTGATTATAATATCACTAGCTTCCGCGCGCGGCTTCGTCCGCGTAGTTTACGAACCCGTATATTTTTCCGGGATAAAAAGTGCTATTCCAGACTATAATCTATCTCTGTGCCAAATTTCATCCAGATCCGTTCAGCCGTTCTGGCGTGAAAGAGTAACAAAGATCCATCCATTCATCCATCCTCAAAAACTTTCGCATTTATAATATTAAGTAGGACATATCATCCAATAATATCGTTAAACATAACATGTCACACTGGTATATCTCTCAGAGGCTGTAAAGTTTGTAAGCGTAGTGCTGGCCACGCCAGTGACGGCTTTTAACGTCAGTGGATGTCGTCACAAACGAGATTAGTGTTATGACTTTGTTATTTAAAATATTTGAATTACTTTTTTATTTTTAAATCTGCTCTTATCTAACGCTGTATGTACATCTGGGTAATGATTACTAAGTTATGAAAAAAGGTGAAACATAGGTGAAATTTAATACAATTCAATGGTATTTACTAGCAATTTTTATTGGTAAATCATGCAAAAGTAAAAGGTATCGATGTTTTATCGATATATACTTTTGCCTTGACAAAATAACATTTTGTAAGTATGAAAGAAGGAATTTGTCGCTTGGCGTAGAGAACAAAGATTTTCGTTATTGACGTGGCGGTCAAAAGGTTAACAACGCGATGCTTACTTGCGTAGAGATATTTTGTACATCGTTTCTAATCCAAAATCAAAATATTATTAAACAAAGGACTCCAGGAAGGGGCCGCCCCGTCAGACGGTACCCAAGCACGTCAGGCGCACCCTGGGCAGTCAGTTACAAATTTGCTTAATTGCATCTCTTTAGGTAATTGAAAAAATACAAATATGTCTATCTAAACGTAGTTATATAGCCGTTCGAAATTGATGAAGGCAATAGGCTCGCGCGACACTATTATGAATAAATCCCTTACTTGTCCACCTGCTCTACGGTACATAGATCGAGCAGGTCCATGGCCACAATGCGTATGTTGTGTGTCTGCTTCAGTTGACTGCCCAGGTGGATGGTGAAACTCTCTTCTAGTCGCTCACCCGTCGGTGCTGATAATGGGGTAGGTATAGTGACAGCCTCAGGAGAGAATGTCGCAAGCGGCGAGTTGCTGGAACAAAACATTTATGTTGTAGGGTTTTTCAGTGAAAATATAAAGTACTGGACCCAAAGCATTCCGTTCTTAGAAGCATTTGCTGGATGTTAGCTTGTAAATAGTGAATAGAAAATAGCAGTGTTTACTCCTATGGTCAGTATAAAGATTTGTTTGTAAACAATGTAAAAAGGCGAAGGAATTATCCTTCTTGGAGATATGTTATATATGAGATTCTGATTAAGAGGAGAACAGAACCATAATGCATAAGGATTAGGATCACAACTTGACCAAAATGTGTTGTTACTGTGAAATAAATGTAGGTACCTGGGTGTGTTGAGTGCAGAGGTGCTCTGGTACTCTTCAAGGGTAGTCATGAGCCAGGCGCGATGTTGTGCACGCTGTGTCTGCTTCAATGCATCTAGCTGTGATCCCCAGCGGCCAGCTACCAATGCTTGCTGCTCAAACTGCTGAGCTGCTAGCTCATTGATCTCTTCCTCTGTTGTTGATGTGTTTAGGAGGCGAACTTTCTCTTCCATTTCTTCTGTTTGTCTGTGAGAAAAATAAAGTGATCAAATGCTGCACATTTTTTTCCTTCCTTTCCATAAAATCAATACTGGTACCTGTACAGTAATCACCAGTGATTGCTGCCTATCATAATTGACTTCTGTATTATTTGTTGAGACCTATTGGTCTACAATAATGTGAAAGGATTTTTGTGAGTTTTTACTCTTGAGCTACAATAATGTAATAACATTATTGTAGCTCAAGAGTAAAAACTGTAAAGTACAGTGCTACACACAAGAGCTATTTTCTATTAATATATTTCAGATACTAAGATATTTTTGATAATGTGAGAGATAGAAAATGCTGGTAACTTTTTGTATTGAAAGCTTTTTAGTAACTACAAATATTTAATATTTCAAATATTACTAATAACTACATACTAATATAAAAACATACTTTTGTGTTAGCTTCTTGATATCTTCATCCCTATTCTTCAGTGTGTTCATGACAGTCTTTGCATAAGAGTTCTCAACCTGCAGGATAGTTTCCAGTGCAGGAGAGTGCACAAGTTTATGGTATGCAGCAGCAAACACCTCTTCGTCAGACGTGCCCTTCTGTTCTGCGAACTCCATGACATTTTCCTTGAACAGCCTCTCCCAGTTCTTCACAATGCCTTCTACATTAATCTCGCTGTTCTTGAGTTGGTTCAGAAGTTTCTTGTCTCTCTCATTGTGGAAGTTTTTAGTTTCTTCTGCTACAAACTGTGCTAATTTTTCATTTAGTTCTGAAAATGATAAAGTATTCATTTACTTGATAAGTTCTAGTGGTTATAAAACAAGGAAGGTATCTTTTATTAAATTCAGTTATCATTTTTATACTTGAATTTCAAATACCCACACATTTATAACAACAAAACAATCCAATGAATAATATAGTGCAGCTTATTGGATAAATAAGACATAATAAGTTCGAGATACATATGACTTGATTAAACAAAGACAATTCCGTGAAGTTCTTCTCAAAAATTGTAACAAAGCAAATAAGGCATACGAGAATGTGGGTGGATTGTAATAATTTTAAGTACCTCTAAGAGAAGCAAACTACTCCACCATGTTAGTATCTTGTTTGACTTGACTTGAATGTGTACACTAATGTTGTGTACAACGATAAAGGCTTAAAAAATTATTTACCATCCTCCAAGTACACAGGGATATGAAACATGTTGATGACCCTCTGCACGAGCTCCCTCGTAGAGCCGGCGTGCGGGATCTCCACCGGCACCTCCAGCTTGAACAGTACCTCTTCGTTGGTGCATGTCGGGAATGAATACTTGAACGATTTTGTTATATTCTGGCTTGTTTCCGCCGTCATTGTCGATAATGTTGATTACAATTCAAGTTTCACAACAAAACATTCTGTAAGTCAACTGCTTTGTGACGGGTCGGTGACAGTGACACTGACAGTCTGACACACAAGTGAAACTTGATGTTTCGTTTAGAAATAATTAAGCGAGAACAGGTGTTGCGAATTATTGATGCCGGCTGTACAGTCAACAAAAAGGTGTATACACGTAGCGAAATTCAAACGTTTATTTTTGTAACGGTATTGGTTAAAACCATATAATTTAAATTACCATTTATTATTATGTATCCGCAGTTACTATGTATGAAACTGGTCAAGATTTCTATCACTATATCCTCTAAAACTCGCTTTTGTATTTCGTTACGTGTATACATTTTTTGATTTTGACAGTACACATCCGTAGAGACATCCCGAGGCAGGAGATTGCGTGTAATGGGTATATGGTCTCGCCTCGCTCTCCGCTCGCCTCACCACTGAGTCAAATTGAGATCGAGCAAGTACACACTTTGTGTACATGGTGTGCTCTCACCGAGAATTTGGCATCCGAGACTCTTGGTGAGACGCTCTCAATAAGTGTATACAGGCCGCATGACGAATCTTTGGAGAACCGAGATCGAGAGGGGTCTCTGGCTCTGTATGTCCAACAGCGGATGAGCGGAATGCGATAGGCTTAGTATGGTACTCTAATTAGACAAAATATTTACTACATAACTATTATCTAGGCAGATTTAAATAATTTTATGCGATAAAATGTAAGTCAATTACTACTTGTACAATCATCAAATCGATCGGTGACCAAGCACGATGATTATTGTAAGCTGGCGAATATGCTGATCCAGGAATGATCTTGATAGGTAAATATCGCATGGACACACACAGAACAAGTATCTGTAAGCCATATTAATATTTTATTCGTATGGGAATTGCACACGAATTCAATATCACCATACCCAATCGCTTGGCCTCTTAAGCCACTGCGCCGCCGCGCCGCTGCTAACTGTGAACCTATACATCTACTGAGGTCTCTATCCTATCCTATACAGGGTTGGGAGCTCAAGTGTTTTATGTGACGAAATATGTTCCTATCTTTGAAATTGTTTACCAAGGCGTCAGAGAAAATCTTACATTTTACGATGGCATTACGTTGTTCGGCGAGTGACGAGAGAACTCGTAACAACTCGAGCCTCAGAGTTTCATGTGCAGGCTACCTATTAGGTACGATTGGTAGTGCTGGATATTGCTCCCTTGTGTTTTTAAGCTCAGCTGCAATAACTCACTGTAGCAATACGACTGTTAGCCTAGTATTCAATTATATCATTTATGTTATTCACCGATCCGCAGACTCCAATTGATCTGCCATGTTTCCAACAATGTTGATCGTAGATACTATTATACTTTCGAATATATTTGTCGTTTATTTCTTGTGTATAATACTAATACCAGGTGTTCTTTTTGATGAGTACTTTATCATAGTGATAGTGTTACTACCTATTTTATATATGTAGCAACAATACCTCGCTGCTCTATATGTACTTAGGTACCAACGTAAAATTAATTGCTTACTTGTCAATTTTAATTATTAATTTAACAACAAGACATTGTACTCTATGAATTTCATTGGTTCTCATTTAGGAGTGCAATGTCACTGCGCTATTACTTCAAACTACTGTCTACCTAATGCAGCTGTATTATTCTAGATAGCTATGTTACTATTCTGGGGGCATGTCTGACTATGCAGGTGTTCTTGTGTGGTGTGCAATGCAATGATAAAGATTGTTTCTGTAAAAGTGTGACCTTCTGGACACATGTCATTTAGTTCAGACTTTATAGATTCTTTATTTGAAACAATAAGAATACATAGTATTCCTTATATTATAGCTCTCTTGCACTTGTGCTAGTTAACATAGTACGGGGACAGTACTACACAATGTTTGGTAATAGTAGAACTATATTTTCATTATATATAAATTAAAAAAATGGAAACAATAAATTAATTACATAAAGAAATTAAATAAAAAATGTTGTTGTCGGTTCACATCGTGTTCTTTAATCCGATGAGTTTGAACCGTGCGGCGGCCGGGCGGTGTCCTGCGTCACGCTGCGTCTCAACACCTGTTGTTTCGATGATGGTCTTGATGGAATATTTACGCGGCCTCGCCGCCCTCCTCATCCTCAGCGCTAGCGGTGAGCATGCTGATCAGCTTCGTGGTGTCGATGAAGCCTTTGTCGTCAATCTCCATCTGGTCGTACGCCTCGTCGACCTCGTCGGCGGAGAACTTGTCGCCCCAGGTCATGAGGGCGTGCCTCAGCCTCTCGGAGTCGATCTTGCCTTCGTCGTCGAAGGTCTTGAAGGCGTTGATGACGACGTCATCCTCGTCGGAGCCACCGGACATGCGGTTCGCGAAGAGGGTCAGGAGCTGGGTGAAGTTGATGGGGCCGGATGCCTCACCAACCATCTCATCGAGCTCCTTCTCTGACGCCAGCCTGCCGAGCGAGTCGAAGGTGGCGCGCAGGTCGTTCTTGCCGATGATGCCATCCTTGTCGTGGTCCATTAGCTGGAAGGCCTGTGGAAGAGAGATAGAACATCATAACATATAAAAAATACGAGATTTACGGGGTACTCACACGTTTTAGATATTTTAGAGCGGGCGGTCCTATCGCAACTATTAATCTTACATGCTTAGTATCGTAGTAAGTTGTGCTAAGTTGTAAAATGATGATGTCACGAGTGTACAATTTTGAAAATGTATGCAGTAATAAAGACAATGAAAACAAGAGATAGCTGACTATGTTTACAAAACAGGCGGATGAGCACGAGCTAAACACATCTGTGACACAATTTGCGAGCTTCCACTTAATTGACGTAGATAATTGTTCCGATACATGGAATTATGATTTCGTTAAAATTGCTCCTTAAAATAATCCGCTCCACTCGTTAAGATCTAATGCTAAATTGTCTATAGATCAAGATATGTATCTCATTCAATTTTAATATTTATACAATAGTAAGGTCCCAAGAATCCCCTGTTCCTACATAAGTATATTTTTCAGATAACCGGGATCAATTTTCTTTAACCTGCGTATTCTATTTTCCTCATATATGGATTTAAAAGTGATTTTGATATCAGGTTTGGTTAGTTCGATAGCTAAATCCGGCAACATACTTGCAAAAAGTTAGGGTTACCATTTTGGGTAGTGATGCTTACCTCCTTGAACTCAGCAACCTGCTTCTGTGAGAACATGGAGAAGACATTGGAGCCGGTGCGCTTGGCCTTGCGGCTTCCACGCGACGACTGCCTGTCACTGCCACCAGTGGCGGCGGGCGCAGCTGCAGCTGGCGCCTCTTCTGCTGGTGCTTCTTCCTTTACCTTCTTCTTCTTTACTTTCTTATCTTTATCCGCCTGTAAACAATTATTATCATTAGCTATCTACCTATGAAACTATTTATATATAAAAAATAAGAATGTGTGTAATAGTCAACCTAAATTTGTATGTCATGTCTAAGATTTTAAGTTCTTGAATATTTTCCATGTGAGATTGTGCAATCTTGAATATTGTATACGACGTTACGAATTTCTGTTATTGTTGTTTATTAAATATTGTTTCTATTTGATTCCATTTGGTTTGGATTCCACTTATCATTTTGCAAGATTTCTCTTTTATTTTCATTTACTTTTTTAAAATACTAGATACTTTCATTTTTTAAAAATGTATATGCAAAATTCGGTTTGGTTTTGATTATAATTGATGGCCGTTAATTGATTGCTTATAATGATCGCGTGTTTTCATCGGCCCACTCCCCTTTAGGCGTGGTGTAGTAGCGCCTCTATATTTAGCACTCTCCCAGCTCTGTTTACGCCCGCCTCATCTCTACTATTCAGTTACATGTTATTTATAGAAGCACGTGTGCTCTCATTTCTTCAGCTTTAGGTTTGAATTTTATAACTACTTATCTGTTCATTAATTTATCCATGTTTATTTTATTTATATCTGATTTCCAAATCATTATTTGACTGTGGCCAAACTTAAGACTAAAGTTCGCGTAGATTTCACTGAAGGTTTTGATTTAAGTAACTGTGACTTCGAATTAATATCATTTTCATTATATTGTATTCTTTAAATGATCTTGTTATGATTAGTGTTCCGCGAGATAAGTATTTTTTTCTGTTTCCTTTATAATTAAGAAACCGAGAATTGTTTATTGAATGTTTCATCGTTAATTTAAACTAGGAGATCGTTTGTGTTTATCGTATAAGTTAGTCGGTAGCCGTAATTTTTCTTCGCTATTTCAGTTAACATAGGTAAACTGTTTAAAGTTCCTAAGTTATCACCAGCAGTATCGGTTGGTTCACTATTGCATTTATCGCGTTTTTGATTCGTATTATTTGCTTTGTTATTAATTAAACCGGGGATGTCTTCATCGGTATTTGCAGCGCGAATTTCTTCAAAATGTTCACCACTACCATCACAATTCACTTTACTATCACTTGTGTGTTCACTGGTATGTCACTGTGTCTAACACTTACCATTTTGTTGTGTGTTGGACGATCGACGAAGGAGAGACTGTTCCGCTCGGCAGTCCCACCCTGACTCCGAGTTTTCGTTCCCTCTCGGAGATCCAGGAGAATCCCCCCTCCGTTTCTCCCCTCCCACCAGCCGTTGCGCTCGCCATTCCTTTTTTAGTTCGACAAATACGATAGTCTTCGAATCGGCATCAGAACGATTTGGGCGGCTCGCTGGCTCAGCCGTGGCAACGCTTTTGTTTGGATTTAAAAATACTCAGCTCACCTGAGGTGGGGCAGTTTCCTGGGTACAACAAACGTCGCTCCATTATTTTCAAATATAACTTTATTGAATGGAACTTTACCGCGATCGTATCTCCTGTCACTTAGAACATTTTATCTTCAACATCTGCTGGCTGCCGCTGACGGTCAGCCGCTAATTTACCGTGGAACGTGTTTTAGTTAACATCTGCGCTTTCACGTACAACTTCAAGATTAGTGCTAGATGAGCACAACCGTAGATCTTTTAAATAATATAATTATAATCTGTTGATCGGTAACAGGTGTATATATCTCGTAAATCTGTGTTACGAAATGCTGATATGTTATGATTCTTTAGTAATTTTTCATATTTTAGTGATTTGTGATAGTGTTTTGTTTATATTAACTTTGTAGGAACAGCTTCACGATTCGATTATAGTGGCTTCGAGTATAAAATATAGAGTTATGGTAGATGTAGAGTTTTATAATCTTAAAATTATATTAGGGTGTTAAGGCGTGTTCTCTGAGACACAAAGGGGTCTCAATGTGTATAGATTGTTTGCAAATATAAAAATTGATCGCGGTAAGCGTAATAGTTACCATGCAGATCGATTCATCTCCATTATTAATATTAGCTGAGCTGAACGATCTGTGGATATATTTAAACTTTTAAGTATGTTTTCAATGAACCTACATGCACACTCGAAGTGCACATAAATACCACTGAGATCTGATAGTGAGATGAGATAGCTGAGTTCTGAGATCGTGTGTTTTGTGCAGTCTGTAGAAAAACCTGGAAGAGGCGGCTGTTAAAATTTTAGTACAATTTTCTGTATAAAAAAAAAACTTGTATACTACGACAGTTTCTAGTTTTGGATCTCCGTGAACAACACAGAATTGAGCCATTCGGAAAATCTCAACACGGTAACCTTGATGTCTGTCTCAGATAACAGATTTGTTATGTTTTATAATTCAGAAATTCAGAAATCTACATTTTTATGTTAAATGTCATCAGTGGGCCGATATACCGAGAAGAATGCTACTCATTATTCTGCTCAGTAAGGAGAATAACACACGGTTTGATGCAGCATGCAATGCCGCACCGTACCGTTTATTATTTGCCTGAGTCTTTGAGTATAAACTATTTCAAATGTACTAATACTCAAATCCACCACACATAGCTCCAGTATGTATGTTGATGAACCTTGACCGTTCTATCATTTAAAAATCGTGATTTAAAGCGATTCCTCAGTGTAACAGTTGTATATTTTCGTTCTCAAATAGATGACAATGACAGAAGTAGAGTTAAATTCAAGTACAACTCAGAATCAATAAAAAAAAATATGTTTAATTTTTCTTGCCATAGAATCTACAAATCTTTGACAATCATTTTATTGTATATCTTCTCAGTTCATACGAGTATATATGTATATTTAAATTTTGCCTCACACTAGAAATAATTCCTGTATCGTGGGTGCGTTTACATACACAAATATTCACATGGACATACATCCAGACCCGAAACAACTGTCTGTAGATCATACAAATATTTGTTCCGTTCAGGAATCGATACTGCGACACGTACCGCCGCAATCTATCACTCAACCACTGCGTCAACCGTGTTGACAAAATATAATTTGCTTATACATCTTATTGATGTTCTCAGTTCACATGTTGTATTTATTAATATTTGCCCTCTTTGGCTGCACTATATGGAAACGGAACTGAATTGTGCTCTACATTCTATATTTGTTGCTATTGGAAACTCCTCCGATATGGAACATTCTTGATAGTCTGCCAGCTACCAGGAGAGACCAGACGAGAGGGTAACTAAAGACAATTCATGGGATACATTGAATAGGTACTCTTGGGTCGGCATGATCCAGCCTGCAATATGGTATCGAGGCTGACTGCGCAGTGTGGCTAGACGATCTCATAATTCATCACTCGTGGAGACTCTTTCTTTGCATCCCCTTGAAACTAAATACGTCACTGGAGTGATCAATTAAGTTTATTGTCTAAAATTAGTGAATTTTGTAGATATCTTGAATATATTTATTGTAGAATGTGTAATGTTTCAATGACACTTCTTGGCACGACATCGACACTCCTCTCGCTTGTATCTATCTATTATTACGCACTTTTAACTTGAAGATATAACTATTTTGTTACCGAGTCATACATTCATATAGACATTGGTACTACACATTGCCTTTATACAGACTTCATCAGAAACAATTTCTCTCAGTATCTTGTGTGTTTAGTCTAGTCTTACAGGTGTTATAATAAAAATCAACCCATTACTGACCCACTGCTGGGCAAGGATCTCTTCTCAGAATGAGAAGGGTTAGGCCATCACGCTGGCTCCAGGCCAGCCCCCAGGTCCTTTCCTAACCTTTCCTCTTAACCGGTGTGCAGGTTTCTTCTGATGTTTTCCTTCACCGTAAACGCAATTGATAATCTAATTCTGATCCGCACATGATTCCGAAAAGTCAGAGGTGCGGGCCAGGTTTGAACTCAGACTCTCCTGCATGGAAGGCAAGCGTTCAACCGCTAGGCTATCAATGCTTTTAGAGGTGTACAACAACGTTAACAAAAAAGTCTACAACGTCTACAAAAAGTATTTGTCGTCATGTACAAACTACTTATTTGTCAGATCCATTACCGTCCAGCGAGTGACGTACATTTTAAGAGGATGTTGCCTTTACAGCTGGCATACAACTGTTCTCAGAATACTTGATACTTGACGACAATTACAGTACCTAGTATTTTATCTTTATTTCTAGATGAGAGACTTTAAATACAACATTAGTAAGTTAACCCAGCTCTGAGGTTCGGTACAGTCGTTCTAGTAAAGTCACATCTATCGTGCCGGGGTATCAATCTTTGTCTGGTGGCAGTCGCCTACACCTAAGCAATGATATGAGTTTCCAAATTATTGTGATATATGATTGTACTGTTGATGATGGTTAAATGGCCTTAAATGAATCTATTATATAACGCCACTGTATGTACTCTCATCATCTACAGCCTTTTCCTAACGACATTGGGGTCGGCTCCTAGTCTAACCGGCTGCGGCTGAATATCAGTAAGTAATATTTATATGGAGCGACTGCCATCTAACCTCCGCCAACCAATTACTGAGACACACATGCTCTATGGTTGTTAGATTTTTCTGGGCTGCTGACACCCGTAACGACTGTCGTAGGTATTCGTATGACACCCGGGATCACCTAACGTCCTTTCCGAGGCACGGACTCTATCTATGAAAATCTAAGGACTGGCCACAGCAATCGCTGCTGATCCTCCCAGATCTGCGTGGTAGCGATGTAGTTACGAGTCCCTTGAATTGTATGTATTTATAGTAAATAAGGAATTCGAATATTGATCTACTCAATTTAGTGGGAAGCTAAATACTATCCCCAGGGACATAGTACTTAATATCAGCATCTTCAAAATGTGCTGGTAGAGTACCCCACTGGCCACTGCCTTCCTCTTCGATCAATACAGGCGTGATGCTATATATATGTTAAATATAGCATCACACAAACAATCAAGTAATTTAATTCACTTAATATAGAACAAGGTGGGTTCGTATACAATTTAGTGTAAGATATTTGACGCAGAATGAATCGGTTGCATCTGTTCTGAGATTCTGACGCATTTGGTGAAACAGTATCCAGGCCAGGGCTTCCACAGGTGACGGCGTATCGAGGTCTTGAGACTATATTATATCTGTAATAATTCAGCATCGCGGCCTTTGGCTGACACATTACAGACATTGCGATATTCCTTGTAGGAGTTAAGTTTTTGAGAAAATGTGAAGGAATTATAACGTTATATATTATTCTTATGTAAAGAGACATTTTGTTAGATATTATATAAAAATATTACCTACATCTGAGCTGAAGGTTGGATAGTGGTGTGTGTAAAGGCTCCTGTAATTGCTTATTATTCCAAATCACAGAAGTATGTATACTCACGAATGTTGGTTGGTTAGTACATCTGTTCGAGAAGAGTCTTCTTGTATCGAGTCGGTACGAGTAATCACACGGGAATGGCTTATTCCATAGTGAAAACATTAAGCAAGTCAGGCAATGGTGATATCGAGGCTGACTGGCCAGGCCACACCATCTCGTAGAAGTCGACCCTTACTCTTGGGAAAGAGTGGAGAAATAAATATATGACGGGATAAATATATGATGGACCGTGGATAGACAGCAAGTTACACATTATATTACCAATTTCCATTTGCCACTTATAATTTTATTACCTACTGAGCGCTATGGCAATATTACCTCACGGCTGCTCTGCGTAGCGGTCTAATAGTAATCTTATGTGCAGCAGTGGACGATATTTATGGTATATGGTCTATCATTGCGTGTTTAGTTACCATAAGACAAGGAGGCAGCATTGTGTTACACGAACATAAATCAATCGATACATTTCACAACAGTATGGATTGTTAAGAAAGTGTCCTTGCGACATACCCGCTGAGATAGTGCCACTTGGCACTAAAGTGACGTGCCGATCGCACCATGTGTGACAGATTGGAACCTGACTCACGAAATGTATTGACGAAATTATAATACCTGCTTATGGGAGAGTATGAATGACGTATGATGTGTTTGTTATGTGCAGCTCTTTGATTGGCACTTTCGATTATATTTAGTTGCCAAGGACGAAATGTTTAGGTTACCTATTATGATTTAAGTAGAATATTAGGTGCTTGATGCAGTTTGCATAGACTCGTTCGGTAGCGGAGAAACTAAACAGTGGACCTCAACACTGGTCTGAGGTTTAGAGCACAATGACGCGATGAATTAGCAAGGATTAACTTCAATTAATAAATCAATCACATTACTGTGCTGATGGCCTCTTCACAGATTGGAAACGGTTTCAGACTCAGTCCACCATGCTGGCTTGATTAGCGGACTACACATAATCGACAGTTTCACGGAGCCCTCTCAGGTGTGCAGGTCTCACTTACATTATTTTCCTTCACCGTTAGTGCAAGTGATTTTCAATTTGAATTCAAAAAGCCATAGATACGTGTCGGTTTTGAACACAAACCGTCCTGCATGGAACACAAGCATATATACCTTACCCAACACAGATCATCAGGAAACAATTCGCGGGAAATTAAAAAAGGTTTCATAGTGTTGGGGAGTGGATTGTGTCAGATGATAAGTACCATTGGTCAAATATTCACACCTAAAGATATGTGGAATCGGTCTTTACACAGAGAAGCTAGGCGGCATAGTCACACCAAATCCTGAATATTGCCAATACTGTCTTTCCTTGTAGACTGTAAGGCCATCAGAGCCTGTTGGGACTATCCGTATTTCAAACGTAGATAAAGTCATTATTTGTGAGTGATCTATATCGAGAAACCGATTTTGTTGTTAATATAGTAAAGTTTATTTTACCAAAAATATACGAATACAGAAAATTACAGATAGATACAAAAACCGTGCAGGTTTTGTATATTACAAGTAGTAGGTCTAGATAGTATTAGGTAGGTATTGCAAAATCTGTACCTACGTTATAATATCAACCTTGCCTCTTAAACTAGGGTAACCTGTATCTTAAGAGACAATGTTCGGCTATGAGAGATTTTCCAAAAGAAATGATTTCTACAATATACAAGAGCGAACAGTGTCGATCTAATAATATGGATCCTGTTTACAAACCATGTGTTCTGATTGCCGTAAGACGAGTAACAGTTTCTAGAGTAATTCTAGCATCAAGATTTACTTGCGAAACGAGGAGATGAACAGAATATTCGTTATATTAAATTATATATTTTTTGTCACATAATTTTAATGTAACGAGTGTTATGATGAGATAACGTTGAAGTTTGTGGGCGTGTGTCATCATCATCTTAAGATCACGTTGACGTATCTTAATTAAATCATATCTTTAATGAACTTTATGTTTCACAAGTTTAGTCGGTCATTGACTACGTGCGGCGAATTTGAAGCTCTGTTATTTGTAAAATTCCTCATATTATAGGTATTCATTAAAATAATAGTTTGAAATGAGATATGTAAATTTACATATTATATTTGACAAGTAGGATGATTTTATCAAAGCTGTTTGAAATGTGTTATAATATTAACGACCTTACAAATGCATAACTCCGCCTGTGAACTATACTTGTACACGCCAGAATGCATGTACACGTCATGACCCGGGAATCGAACGGCGATACCATTGGTGTGGATTACAATGACCTTATTTCAGCACGTGAGTCAGTGGCCGGGAATAGCCGAGAATAACCGGGCGGCGCGCTGCGCGGGCGCACAGACGTCACCCACTCCATTATTTCATAAAGAAATAAAGTAGAACGAAACAGAAGGTCCGTTCTATACACTGTTTGATTTACTCCAAAATAACAGAGATAACATTTTACTACATAGACGTTATAATTGTAAATAAAAAATCTCTCTATAGTGAGCCGTATTTGTGCTTCACAATGGTAAAGTGTGAGAGCGAAAGGATCAATAGCCGCACTTATAATATGGCCACTATGGAACTTGGAGTACTGCTTGGAGAGTTGACCTGACTCTATAGATGTGGGTGTATATAATATACCTTACTTCGCCTTATCCTTTGGAGAATACAGGCATGATGCTGTCATGTAATAATATTTTAAGACACGATTGGATCTATTGGCTCAGCCCGAAGCGACTCGGGTTTCAGCCGAGACTTTTCTGTTTTACTTTTTATCAGCGACTGTCTAAACAGTTGCATAACAGGTTGCAGTCCTAAATCATCCTTTATGGACATAGGTTACTTAAGCCTATAGTTTAGTTAAAAGTTTTCATACAAAATGCGTTAACGTTTTTACCCCACTAAACATGAGATTTTGCTGATTTTTTTTATATGCTATAGACACAAGTAAAAACTAGGTCGTCACGTTTTTGTTTTTTGATGTTGTTTGTAGATTGAGAAATAATTAACCTTCAAAATGCGTCTTTTTTTTAACTAAAAATCCTCCTTATACTTATCTCGTGATAATTATTAAATTAATAAAAATTTTGAAAAAAATATCAAAGGGGTCGACCTAGTTTATAATCTGACAAAACGATAGAGATCAAAATCAGATTAATTAGTCAAGGCAATTTTGTCAGAAGCCGGCAGCTAAACGACACTCTTAATAACAGGGATAGATCAATTATGACGCACCTGTGATACATGTAAGTACCACGTAGGACTTCTGTCACTTGTAGTTTTGTGTTCAGTATCGATATGCTATTCCGTTATAAATGCGTGTAATGCGAAGGTCATAGATTTCGCGGACATGTTGCTATCTTGAACATTGGACAACATATGATTTCGCATAATTTAAGTAGTAAACATGATACACGTGGTTGTCATAATGAAGTTACTGACGTTCGTCTGTAGTGGTCAAACAACTCTTCAGTTTGAAGGCAATGTGATTGAGATCGTTTCTCTAACTCTAACTTCAGTTCCGAAATAACACCATTATGACGAGGAATGTGACTATTTATATGAATTATTTGGTGTCAGTTTCCTAACTTTTCATACAACTTTGGGCTGGATTTATGTTTTTGGTTCGAAACTTAGGTATCATATCGTCACGGTGCGTCTTATGTTTCTGCCTCTATTATTACATTTTTGGTTTTTCAATGGTTTTTATTGATTTGTGGTCCACTTGGAAAGCAAGTTAACATAATCGATGCAGTTAGACCGATGGCTTGGTATCACGCGGCGCGGTTCCGTATACTTTTGACGTTGGCTTGCAGACCATTCATTTATATTTTGCACAAAATATTAAGATAGTTATTAGGAATTTCATATTTTCGACGAATAGAAATCTTAATCGTTCCGCAAGACGAATGTTGAATGGATACTTGTAAATTACCGGGAAATATAAATCATTCGAATAAATTAGATTTTAAATGTAAATTGAAATGTCTTAACCTTGCTGCATCAACAGCCGCGGCAGCACAGCGCCGCGAATTAAGTTCCAGAATGAAGACGCGAGCGCTGGCGCAATACCTGTTGACAAAACTCACTTTACCTTTATAATGCGCATTTAACGCGTCTGGAATACGTGTGGTAATCAGAATATTCCAGTTTCTACTTCCTCTAGGTACTTCCTCATCTAAACACCGTTTTACCGACGTTTAGTTTTGCTCTAGTTTAAAGTTCGAAATAGACAACGTGTGTTCGATATGTAGGCGTTTATTACTATAGTATAAGATAGTATAAGATATTTAAACTGTGTTATTATGTGTCCATAACGATCTTGAGCAGTTCCGGTGTATGACGTAAGATATGGCTAAGATATTGTGCACATAACTCGAAAGTAATCACAGCATCGACACCTATGTGTATAACAAGCTTGGTGCCTACAACAGAGTGTGATTGTTCACCGCAGTAGTGCACTGCGAAGTTAGGAAGTAAGATATCGTTTGTGGCATAAGTCCACAGTCACTTTGTGTCTCATCAGCGGCCTATCTAGCACCAGAGCCGGTACAGATATGAATCATGGTAGTTGGTGGCCCGCTGAATGTTCCAGGCGACTGCTATTTGATATAATCTAAGAAGCCAAGGGCTGCTTCACAGTCGCTCTGTGTAACGTACTGTTATCAGACATATATAGTTAGTCTGATAAACTGATCCAAAATTAGAAAAGCTAGGCTGAGATATTCATCATAATATTAATTACAAAGGCCAACATGTTTCAAAATAATGTATTGCACGTGAAATTTCAGCTCAACGTGTTTATTTGCGGTTTGTGTAAACATTATATTGATGAGGTTAGATAAATATCTTAGCACTGCCTGTCAGCTTTTATGATAATTCAGATAACGTGAAGTGGTCGTGCCAACAAACTGGTAACTACTACTCGTAGATGAAAGGCATGGTAATAGACATAAAACAGTAAGGACTAAGGACTTACTTGTTATGTTATGAGGATAACATGCAAACCAGCAAACTATGAGAACTGATAAAGATATTAGCTAAATCATAGGTTTATCATCATCGGTCGAAGACAAAAGAGAAGAGGCATTTCAGAAAATCTCAAGTATTTTAAATGATTAAAATATACTTGACATCCAGAACATTATATCCAGAATGAAGGATATGAGCTGTCCCCTGATCTAGTGGTTGCAAGCGCGACTGCTGAGGTCCTGAGTTCGATTCCAAGGTCGGACAGTCTTATTGAGTTTTTCTGTATAGAAATTCTCAGTATCAGATTGAGTTTGGAACTGCGCCCGGTTGATGGCAATCTGCTCGTCCAGTTATATGGGACTCAATAACGGCATCGGCGAAATGTGGGTGTATAACAGTACACCTCTACCTAACCCTTCGGGGAATACAGGCGTGATGCTATGTTTTATACTGTATGGGGACAGGTATTTGTACTGTAGCGTATTGCTCTCGTGGTTGTTTATTACCTCATCCACATCAGGTTTTAGTGTTGCATTGAATGTTGAAATATATCCGTTTAGCCAGAGGTTCAGAGACTTTTTTTCTCATAGACCACTTTCAAAATTTAGCTGGTTCCGGTGGACCCCCTGCTGCTACATTTCTACCATATTGTAACCCCCATTTTTTGTCACGCCAACGTAGACCCCCGTCGAGTCTCCCGTGGACTCCTGGGGGTCCACCTGGACCACTTTGTGAACTAACGGTTTACACAAAGTCGCGTAATACTTCTATTTGTAGAAACCGCACGCATTACACCTCGCGGATCTCAATCGCAATCTTGGATAGATTTCTTTTTACCCGACTGTCGAAGGAGGGTAATGAGAGCTTTTGGAGCGTATGTTTGTATGTACATATGTCTATTTGTTTGGCACGCTCTGTAGTCTAAACTTATAAAGAGAGTGGAGATTATGGAGCATGTTTTTCGCTTTTTAGTTGATATTTTTTAAAGCAATCGAGTGTTTTTGAAGTTAAAAATTTTCATTTTTTAAAATATAATTATTTACATGCACAAACACCGGCGACCCGGCACGACACGGGTACGTCTTAAAACTGCGACCAGACACCAGAGGACAGGCAGCAGCGTCCTCTCACTAATCGGTGAGCCACTGCGATCCTCAAGCCGCCTGCCAAGCGTGGGGGTTATGGCAAACCCCTCCACTTGGGGGAGGCCTTCGTTCAGCAGTGGACGTCTTCTGGCTGATGATGATGATGATGATGACAAACACCCAGACACGGAGCAACTATCTGAAGGTCATGATCCATCCATGATCCGTCCGTAGGTGTAATATTTGTACCGTAGGGGAATCGAACCCGCGACGCGCTCATAGCTCATCCACTGCGCCAACCGTGCCGTCATGACTGTGTTTATTGTTGCTAAGTCGTTGTACCTATATAGAGAACTGTAGTATGTCTGTGTATCGGTGTTTACGTTATTATCTACTATCTTCCGCCCGCGGCTTCGCCCGCGTGTGTTACGAACCCGTACATTTTCCTGGGATAAAAAGTAGCCTGTGTGCTATTCCAGACTATAATCTATCTCTGTGCCAAATTTCATCCAGATCCGTTCAGCCGTTCTGGCGTGAAAGAGTAACAAAGATGCACCCATCCATTCATCCTCACAAACTTTCACGTTTATAATATTAGTAGGATATCAAATCTACCATCTAAACGACAATAGAAGAGGATTTAGAACAAATCTACAGAAATAGGTACGACAGATACAAAACAAAATTAACTGTAACACTGAGCCTGATTACAATCACTTGGCTTCTAAACAGAATTAATATAGCGAAATGTTTAGTAATTCAACGTAATTATGTAATTAACATAATTAATTATAATGACGGCACAGTTGACGTAGTAACTAAGAGATTAGTTTTCTGATCTATTTATCGCAGATTCGATTTCCGGACTTAACAAATATTAATTAAATTATCTAATGATAGTTGTTTCGGATCTGGATGTGTGTATATGACATTTACGTTTGTAAACTGTACCCATGATACAGGAGCATTCTTTTTGCCTTTACTAGAAACACGACTAAGCTTAAACGTATTTGTTGTTGTGAAATATGTAGGATTAGCTTCCGCTCGCGGCTTCTCCCGCGTGGTTTACGAACCCGTACATTTTCCCGAGATAAAAAGTAGCCTATGTGCTATTCCAGACTATAATCTATCTCTGTGCCAAATTTTATCCAGATCCGTTCAGCTGTTCTGGGGTGAAAGAGTAACAAAGATCCATCCATCCTCACAAACTTTCACATTTATAATATTAAGGAGGAAGGATCGTAGTACTGCCACAGTCAAGCTCAAACATCTCCACTAGTATGGGGCTCTAACAGCAATTTCTGATCCTAACAAAAAGGCCTTGTCCAGCAGTGGGACAGTAGTGACCTGAATTTATTTATAATTAAATCAGTATAATTATGAATTGAACACAATTGAACTGTATCGAACCCTTGGTGAATATTAGTAAGTTTATTTATTTATCACAAAGAACATGAACATTAGTCAGTACACGGCGGTTCCCAAACTAGGCAAGCCTGTATCTTCGGAACCTTGATCTCAAATTTAGATACCTACAGAAAAATGGTACAAATAGTAAAAATTATAATTTGAACTACAATCAATAGTTATCGTAAATTAACACTAAAAATATATAAGAAATTGACAAGTAATGTGTGTACGAAATACGAATACGCTGTACTGTTAAGTTGAATGAAGGCGCACGCGCCGAATTAGTAGGAATACTATACTTCTTGTGTATAACAAGATAGCATAGCCTTCTGATGACGCACAACCGGTACTAAATACCAACCCATTATATTAACATAGCATCACGCCTGTCTTCCCCGAAGGGTTAGGCAGAGGTGTACTATTTTACACCCTCATTTCGGCGATGCTGTTATTGAGTCCCATGTAATAGGGGGCGAGCATATTGCCATTTACCAGGCAGTTCCAGACACCGTGCTGTTTTTTTTCTTATTTTCTTTAAAAAACATTGCCCCACACTAGGAATAATTCCTGTATCGTGGGTGCGTTCACAAACACATATATTCACAAACACAATGCTATTGAGAATGTCCAATTGTTCATACAGAAAAACACAGTAACACTTTGCTCGACCTTGGAATTGAACCTTGGACCTCACGCTTAGTAGTCGCGCTTGTGACCACTAGACCAATGAGGCAGTTACCGAGTAAATTATTTTATATATTTATTTTAAGTATCATCATCAGCCAGAAAACGTCCACTGCTGAACCAAGGCCTCCCCCAAGGGAGGGGGGGGGGGGTACCATAATCCCCACGCTTGGCAGGCGGCTTGGGGATCGCAGTGGCTCACCGATTAGTAAGAGGACGCTGCTGCCCGTCCTCCGGTGTCTGGCCGCAGTTTTAAGACGTACCCGGGTCTAGACGTACCCGGGTACCTATTTTAAGTATAGGTGGAAGGAAAGGCATCCGTGTGTGGCGATATCTTCCTGACACCGTCTGGTGCACCCGAGACATTCAGTATCGATACCATCATAGCTTACTGGTTGATTGATTCGACTTGTTCGACTTCCCTTAAGTTTGTTGTGACACACAACAGCTCGGGATAGGCGGGAACGGGGAGCGGTGGCGGAGTGTTGATGAGCTGAGTAGCTAGTGGTGGGACACTAACATATATTGTATATACTCATTCATTTTCATCTCAACACTTACTGAAAGCAACTCAAACCTGTTTCCTTGCAATTTATGTTTATTTCACAAGCTTATTGTTTATTTAACATGTTACGCTGCTGATTATGATGAACTGTGAATCTTTTGACCTTGCTAATGTTTATCATGTTGGGCCCTGATGTTATCACAAAATATTTAATTGACAAAATTAACATAAAAAACATAAAATGTAATAATGTTGGCATTGTATTAGCTTAGCATTGTGAGCTAGCCAGTTCTGTTAGTCAAATGCAATATGTTTTTATTTTCTATAGTCAGGTTTGGATATCTTCAACCTATGAAACATCCACTGTACATCTAGGGTATATTATAAGCTATTATTTACTCCGGAAATCTCTTATACACAAAGGGATGCACAGTACTCATGATGTTATCGGCACTTTCTTCGGCCGCCGTGACCGAAATTCGGTTAGGAGATTATATTACTGGCTTAACTCTATCAATTACGGTATCAGCGCGTGCCATAGATAACCTGAGGAACATAACCCTGTATTCCTGAACCGAATGATTCTTTTATGTTTGGTAAATTTACTTGCAGGGTGGTGCCATAATTTATTTGTGAGTGTTTTGTGACGGTGTACGGAAATCGAAGGTTTTCTCTTTCCCCAAGGCGCTGGCAGTTACGTTAACTTCACCATCCTTAACCACACAAATATAATGGATATCCGTCTCTCTGTATGTATTTGCACATTATGTGATACATTGTAAACAGAATTTTTAACAATACCTCAGCTACGGTACCGTGAAAATTCCAAAACATAATTCGAATGACGTCTTGTCATTTCCACCACTGAGTATACGACCTTAACATCTTCCATCCTGCTCTAACTATGTGTCCATTTCATTCGTTAAGTTATACTTGAGTTAAGTCAGTGCCTTTCACTCCGCGAGAGAAACCGGTGGTACAATGTCTTTTGTTACGATGTTGGTATAAAACTATAGTGTTAGTGAAAATGATCTACGGGTATAGTCATGTGCGACCAAAGTTCTTGTGTATAGTGTATTTTGTGTTGATAAGTGTTGGTAAGTTTTGTTGGCAAACATTTGATCAAAAGTTGGACGAAGTTTTGAATGTTGATTGACTGGTTTTAAGTTGATTTTTCTATTATTAGATATGGTCAAGTTTAGGATTAAGTTAACAAACTAAAATTTTATGTAACTAAGTTGAATAGATTAGTTGCAGATGTTAATAGACATCTTAAAATTAAACAAGAGGAAGTGTTAACTTACTTTTTAATCCTACGAATCTAACTTTCAAATAAATTACATGTAATTTAGACTCTCGAACTTTTACATAAGTTACGTTGCAACTTAACATAATTTAGTCATAACTTATCGAACTATAGAAATTGTTGAAACATTATTGTCCAATGATAATTTACAAGATCCGCAAATAAACCAATGTGATTACGAAATGAACTTTCGAAAGTGCATTAAATTCTTTGTTTCCAATAACAACAAAAAATATTGTTTCAAGGGCATACAGTACGACTCCGGACTCGAACTAGTTGTCATTGCCGTCACGTATGGAGACAGTAGCATAACTGCACAATACACTTGAAGGGAAAGTTAGGTAATGGCTGCATAACATAGCATGCAACGCTTCTGAGGTTTGAATTCCGGGCAGGGCAAATATGTATTGAGTATTAGACAAAATCAAGGGTTATGAAACCAAGATTGGTATTCCTGTCTATAGTTAGCCCTGTCTCAATCTCTGACTAAACTACGTCACCAACAATGTTGAGGAGTTTTATTAAGTATTCAACTATATATAATACACATAACATAGCATCACGCCTGTATACCCCGAAGGGTTAGGCAGAGGTGTACTATTTACACCCACATTTCGCCGTTGCCCTTATGGAGTCCCATGTTATTGGGGGCGAGTCTATTGCCATCAACCGGGCACAGTTCTAGACTCCGTTCTGCTACTGAGAATTTCCATATAGTAAAACCAGATAACACTTTACCCGATCCGGGAATCGAACCCAGGACCTCACGCACGTCGTGCTTGCGACCATTAGACCAATGAAGCAGGCTACTGGTCACTGGCAGTGACTATATATAATACATTCTACCCAATGAACGTATAATGGGTAATATGGTTAAGTCACGGAATTAGGAATCTTGCAATAATAGTCAGCAGCAGTATAGTGGTGGATGTTGTTTACAAAATAAAACTGTTTAACGATCTGAAAATGGCTACATTCCTAAATTAACCACCTAAAAACAAATAACAAAAAAGCATAATACCACATTCTTTTGTTTGTCGGGGTTATTCGTAATTTGATAACAACTAGGTATATTAAGCTGGAAGAATTTTTGAACCGAAAGATTAATAAAGCAACCTTTGATACTAATATCTGTTTCTTTTTTGTACAGAAATATCAAAATGTCTGGTCCTCCGAGCATACCTGTCGCAGCACGGGCTGCACGGCGAGGTGGAGTTCTCCCACAAGAACGACACACTCATCAGCATCAGGACGAACCTCAAGCCCACCCTGCAGTATCCTGACGGTGTCTGGAGGTGGACCATCCACGAGTTCCCCGTCGACTACCGAGACCTCTCCGAGGCGAGGTGTTCAGATGATAACTTGGGGAGGGAAATTATAGATCTCACCGAAGAATTAGGCTACCTCATCATTCCTGGAAAGGATCACGCGGAGTTTGAAAGCAAAAATACGTTAACGGGTCCAAACGGATTGTGGGGTAAAAGTATTGTTTTTGAAACAGCTGAACGTGATAGAATTATTTGTGCATCAATTTTATCAACGGATAAGACTTATGAGAAGAATGCTATAGCTAGATTCACCTCCCCGGTGGCTGGGACCCTGCATTTCAGATGGCTTTCAGCCAGAGAGTCAGACGAATCAGATTCCTACATCCAAGCAGACTTGTACCATACCAAAGCTGTTTCAGAAAAAGTAGATTTTACTGAACATAAATGGAAATTATTTGTGACGGACATTTTTGATGCTGATAAAGGAAATTACGAAGACAACTGCAATGTTCTTCAACTAGTGTTCGATCCTGAGAACAGTGGGGATGGCATGAGTGTGGGAGACTTGGACAGTAGGTTAGGTCTGATCAAGGTGGCTACGGACGCTAACGTGATGAAGACAAAGACACTGTTTAAAGATGAAGTGATCAATGTTCTGCGCAGTGATATGGAAGTGACTAGGAGGAGTTTGTATGTGGTGATATATGATAACAGACATTCTGATAGTTTCCTGGCGTGTGCCAAGCTGAGGCCGATGCAGCCTAAAAGTACCAAGTGAGTAGTTGATTCGCTCCATAATTAGCAAAAGTTTAACCTGTAGATATAAGAGTAACTTTTTTTTGGAAGTATATGACTACGTAGCATAACGACTGTATTCCTCGAGGAGTTATCTCGAGGCGTACTATTGTACATCCACATTTCGGAGATGCTGTTATTAAGTCGCATGTAATAAGGGGGCGAGATTATTGCCATCTACCGGGCACCATTCCAAACTTCAGGCTGCTACTGAGGATTTTCATACAGAGAAACTGAATAACACTGCTCGACGCGAGAATCGAAACCACGACCTCAAGCTAAGCAGCTTACGACCAACGAGGCAGTCAGTCAGTTTATTTCAATGTAATATGAATAATAGGTGTGAATGTGTTTATTATTGGATGAATGCAATATTATATTTAGAAGATACATATATCTGTAACAAGCCGCTCGCGAGCAGCTAGTTATATCACGAGAATAATACTGTCCTTGGCAAGCTATTTTCGGTAATACGTATGATGAACAAACTATGAATTTGTATGTATATATGTTCTAGAACAAACTGTTTGACCAAAACAAACAAGTTATTCAATAGCTACGTGATACATTGAAGATGCTTTCGTCCCTTTAGATACATTATTCTTGCACAGTTTTTAGGTTTCCCATTTTCCAATCTTTGACTAACTTATTGGTCTATTGGTTGCAAGTTCGGTCGCTGAGCGTGAATACCCGGGTTCGATCTCCAGGTTAGGTAGTGTTATTGGGTATTGATGTTCGAAAATTCTCAATAGCAGGAGTTTGGGATTATGGTCTGTAGATGGTGTGCTCTTTTAAATGTGACTTAATAACAGCATTGGCAAAAATTAGGTGTACGATAGTAGCCCTAACTCTTCGGAGAATAAAATTCGTTTTACTATGTTATGTAAATATTATATTTTATGCACTTATCCACATTGTTATAAATGCGAGAGTTACTCTGTTTGTATGTTTGTTACTTCATCACTGCTAAACCACAGAACCGATCATTATGAAACTTTACACGGAGGTAGCTTAGGACCTGGAAAAGGACATAGGCTTCTAATTCTAATGTATGTTTATGGCTCCATCGTTATTCGATGATCTTGTTAAGACGTAGGCTTATATTACTTTTTTTTTTTTAACCTTGCCCCTCACTGGGTTTTCCCTTGTATCGTGGGTACAGTTTACAAACATACATGTCACATGCACACACAATCAGACCCGAAACAACTATCTGTAGACTGTAGGATTGAACCCGCGACACGCAGCGCAGAAAGCTAATCATTTAGCCTTATATTATTGCACCAAATACCAACTAATCAATGCAAAATAGACGCAGACAAAAGGCAACAGTTTTAATCTATAATTTAATTGTTCTTATAAAAGATTTCTATTAGAGGATTATGATCACCCTTCTACGTTTGTAAGTTGGAGGATTTGTGAATTGTGTGATGTACATGTCTGATTGTTGGGCAGCAGATGATACCACTAATTGTTTACGAATAACATCACACCGCCGTACGTCAGGATATTATTGCATTACTGCCTAAGAATGGCCAGTGAAGCAGATTCCGATGATACTCGACAGTCTTACATTTCAAAAAGATGATTAGACAATAGTAAGGTAAAAATGTTATGTTAATTTTTTTTTTTTTTGCGGTAAAACTGCATGTTGTCTTAATTTATTTTTGCTATTATTGTTGGTGTACATCTTTTTTGATCTTATCTTTAAAAAAAACGTTTCCCCCGCACTACGATTTCTGCCGTGTTGTCGGTACAGTTTACAAACATACATGTCACATACACAACCAGACCCGAAACAACTATCTGTAGATCAAAAAAATATTCCGTGAGGGAATCGAATCTGCGACACCTAGCGCATAAAGCTAATCACTTAGCCACTGCGCCATAAACTGCGCAATAAAATTATAACGGGCCGATGTCTGTACATTATAGATATTGGAGAAAAACTAATATGGGGGGTCTTTATTAGAGCAACAGAAACCAAAACAACTGTTTTTAGAATAGTTGTCTGTCTATCTGTTTGTACATGCATCACGCAAAAACTACTGCATGGAATTGAATGCAGTATTCACCGATGTATTGCTAGAGGTCTAACTTAAAATATAGGCCCTATTTTACCACAGGAAAACATCAGATTCTGAATTCCACGCGTGCGAAGTCGCGGGCAAAAGCTAGTAATAAATATATTGCTAAATTTCCTCATCACCTTGTATAATTAATACTTGCAGAACCCTCATTAACATGGACGGCATCCGAGGTTCAATAGACTTCACGCAGCGCTCTCCCTTCGACCCTACCTGGACCAACTTCCAGCTAGCAGCCACCGACCAGGACTACGAGTCCAACTTGCGCTTCGTCAGCTCCGTCCTCCAGTACAACGTGCAGCAGCTGCCTCCGAAGGTCGTGGATGATGACGTGGAGTCTGTGTGTAACACCACAGGAAAGATCTATAACCCCACTGATATTGATCTGAAGAATATACCGCCTCCAGGTTAGTTTTGACTCTAGTATATTTGTGGTGTAAACATAAACCCAGTTTCTTAAAGTTATATTTATCAGATATCACAAAGCATCACGCATATATTCCTCAATGGATTAGGCAGAGGTGTACCCACATTTCGGCGATGCTGTAATTAAGTCGCGTCAAATAGCCTAGCCTAATGCCGTTTACCGAACACAATTCAAAGATAGCATCACGCCTGTATACCCCGAATGGTTAGGCAGAGGTGTACTATTGTACACCCACATTTCGCCGATGACGTTATTCAGTCCCATGTAATAGGGGGCAAGCCTATTGACATCTACCGGGCACAGTTCCAAACTCCGTGCTGCTATTGAGAATTTCCATACAGAAAAACCCAATAACACTTTGCACGACCCGGTGATTAAACCCAGGTCACGATAGATAAATGAGGCCTTTTTTTATTAATACCAGTTATAGAGACTTATGAATAGTCAGACTCTAGTTGCAACTCTCTCAAAAGATGAAAAAGACAGACTCGCGATAACCGCAAATAACTCAGAGAAAAAGAATAAGTTGTGTTGTAACAGTGGAAATAAATTCGTTATTAATATCTGTTCGAGGTCACCTCTAATCCCTTCGACAAATCATACAAAAAGGTTGTTCTATTTCAGAACCGCTTCTAAAATTAGGAAATTTGTTCTATTGTAGTTATAGAGAATAGAAATTCGGCCAAAGATTTTATTCATTAAGTTTATGTAGTTGACAATTGTGATGAAGAAGGTTTCAGGTTTCCATGACTAAATCAATCCATATATTTTTTTAAATTATCCACATTTGTATCGACCCTAGAACTTCCATTTCGTCCCATTCCTCAACTTGTTAAATTACCGGGAACTAATCAGTCATGGAAGTTTTTCCAATGAGAACAGTGACAGCTTGGTGGCGGGCCAACTGGCCAGGTCGCCAACAAACAGAGGTGTTTACGACGCCAGGCCGCCGGCAACGTCCCGCGGTATTCGCACGATCGCCATTTGTTTCCAAAATAACTCCATTCGTTCTCAATACGTCAATTGATCAAATACTTTGCATGTTATTTCCATTCGGTGCGCCGATTCGCGATGTTTGGAGAGCTGATGTTTTTGAGAGATTTATGTAATGATGATTTGCAAGAAGATTGGGTATAAAATTCGCACAAGGCATTGTAGTAAGATGTGGACAAGGTTTTTCTTCAGCGATTTGATTCAAAATGAGGTAATTTTGTATGGAATAATAATTCTGTACTTTTAAGTTTACTACAAAATCTACGCTTACTCTCATCTTTCCAGACATAGATGACAATATGATAATGAAATTCGTAAACAGCAAACTAACTAGAAATTCTTCTTGTAGTATAGAAGCTTTAAACGCAAGTGTCTAATCTCTTTTTGGTCTTATGTACCTTTGGTACCTTCAAAATCAATTCTTCATAGCACTCCATATTTTCCTTGAACGCTTGAAATAAATGAATGAAAAAAAAAAAAAAACAAATGCATGTAATTTATGTATTTTTGTTTACTTACTTATACTTTTATTAAATTACTTTCAGGCATGGGCACCCAGGACCAGTACCCAGTGGGAGACCTGCTGGGCAAGCACAAGGACCGCACAGAGTATCTGAACCACAAGTATCTGCTACCTGGCTTGGCTAACGAGCTGAGTGGGGCATACTGGGATGTCTATCTACCTTTACAAGGAGTGAACAGCGTTGTTCATAGGTCACTGGTTATAGAGAGGTAACGTATTATTTTATTTCGATGCTTCTATCGAACTTTCCTAGAAACTACAGATTGTTTTAAGTCTGGTTATTTTTGTATCAATGTATCCACAAAATCTTTTGTTTGGTTGGTACAAAATCAGAAAGCCAATTCGTTTTCGTTAAAATTAAATTAAAATTTATGTGCCTCCAACGATACATACCTATTCGGATTTCAAAAGTTGGACCCCAAAAGGGTTGTTGCTGTTCCTATAAAAATAAAGAATCCTTGGTCTGTACTACTTTTTCTTATTTCATTTAAACCTCTCCAATGCCTATCTCTTTCCAGACGCCGCCCAAAGCGTGACATATGCGGTACAATCCTGCAGTACGAGCCGGACACGGAATACCAAATGCAGATGTCCTCTGCGCAGGTCATCTTCCGCTACCCGCTGGTGGGACGCGTGATCTTCAGACAGCCGCAGGACAAGCCCTGGGAGGACACCACCATCATCATAGAGAGCATGGTTAGTAATCAGTTTAGTGGTAGTAGAGTGTTATGAGCTTAACTGGGGTGGTACTACAGTCCTATCTATTTCACCCATCATAAAAATTATGTATATGTAAGTACTTTATGTTTCGGGTGAATTGTAAGAACAGCCCATAAATGTATCGGAACGCAAGGTATTCCAAATTGGTTTTAGGTCGGTAACGCTTCTGTCTGCAAAAATCTTTTGAGCATTTAACTTTCTTTTTCAGGTGCACGCCGACGGCGCAAACGTGAACAATACAAGGGACCACCGCTGGGCAATCCACGAGCACGCTCCAGGAGCAGACTACTACAACTGGACGGCAAGGTGTCTCAGTGCAGGCCGAGTGTTCCAACCGCACGCGTTAGATATTGATACGAGACACCCCGAGTCCTATTGCAGGCCCGGCCTTGAGGGACTCTGCAGACTCGGAGACTTTACCACCAGGTATTACTAATTGTAGACACAAAAGGGGGAATAAGTAATTCTGGTTTAATTTCTTGGTTGCATTTTCACATGTCAATATCCTTTATCTGATCTTATACCAGAAGGACAGCTTGGAAATACACATATGTCACTTTCACGGCAGTTAATATTCGATTTTTAATTTCCAGACACGGTACATTGGAAGTAGCGGGTAAAAAGGTGGACTCGGCACGGTTAACACGGCGCCTGTTCACCGACACCGTGGTGGGGCTGGCGGGGAAGCACGCCATCATGAGGAAATCACTTGTTATCTACGACGACCACGGGCCCGTCGCCAGGGGAGAGCGGATGGCGTGTTCTATGTGAGTATTATGTTTAAACTTTCTAAGATAAATGCAGCCTTCTGGTGGATACATGATTTTTCTAATACGGAAGTTCCGTCACCACACTGACCAGAGGGGGATTGCAACTGTCAGTCGTATTTCCCGACACTGGCTAAATGTGAGGACTTGAAAGTTGGATAACTATCCCACCATGGTGGTTGATGCGTACATATATAATCCGTCTCGAAGGACCAAACCATATAAATCCTAAAATGAATGACTGTTTAAATTTGAATGAAAGTATCAGTAAACAACAATATAAAATTCATTGCTCGGATAAAAATATCAGGCGCCCTAATGCATTGAGTAAGTTGAGATTTATTAATTGTAAAGTGAATAGTTATATTTGCCTCTTGAAAAATAATTGAATATACGACTATTTGGTCTATTTATATTTTATAGCCGGAATATAATATACATAGACCAAGCAATAAAATATAATATAAAAGGACCAAAAATTTGTTAGGAGGAAGAAGTTACAGTCGAGTCACGCTATAAAATTCTCTCCTTCATATAAGCATTTCCTAATACAATTAAATCCTTTACTCATGTTCTTCTGTATTCATTCCTCAGAGTAAACGGGTTGCACCGTCGCAAGGCTGTAGTTCGGGAGTGGTTCGGCAACGGCGAGCCGGCGCCACTGAAGGGTCGCATCGAGATGACGCAGCAGTCCGAGTACGATATCACCAACGTGCAGGTGACGCTGGACGGTTTAGTGGACGTCAACAACTATAAGATACATGTGGTGAGTTTATCTCACTGTTACTCGCAACCTCTTGCATCCCGTTAGGTAAAGAATCCCCAAAGTTTCCGTACCAACTGCTTTGGCCAGTCATTGACCGATCTAAGTTCAATTTATCTAGCTTGTCTAGCTAAGTTTACGTGATGGAAAGTGTCCGTAGACCATTATTCAAGTTCGATAAGGTATTACAAGTAAAAGGCACACTTTTCTTGCATAGTAACCTTTCGTATCCTGTTACTGGATTGGTCTTTTCATACGAAACTTTGCTTACCACATTACAGGTGCCAGTGGAGAGGGACCTGGAGTTCCCGTGCGAGAAGACCACGCTGTACGACACCTTCAACCCGTTCCATGTCAACAAGTCTCTCAGTCCGCCACCCACCAAAGGTAAAGTTCATGATCATATGTTATATATTATGCGTGCGTGAAGACATTTTATGACGGTTAGGTTCTTTAGTAAAAGGTTAGGAACCGCTAAGCAAGCTCAGTTAAGCTTAGTATCAGGTACTTTTATATTTGTGCATTTCTTTTCATGAACAGGGCTAAAACTTCCCCTAATAGTAAATAGGTAAATAACTAATGTTAAGCATTGGTATAATATGTTACAGGGACCGCAGACCAGTACGAGCTAGGTGACTTGGGCTCCAAGTACGGTCTGGTGGAGTCCCGTTCACTCACCACGTACTACAACGAGACGCAACTGACGCTGTTCGGGGCTCACAGCGTGCTCGGCAGATCCGTCGTACTGCACAAAAAGGTTTGTCTACTTGTATACCAAGCGATAGATCAGCCAGACAGAAGTCCACAGTGTCTTCCTCTGAACTGTAGCTTTCAATAATGAGTTATAACATAATATTGATGAAATACTTATAAGTAAGGACCGCTGAACATTACTGCTGAAGATAGGCCTTCTTGACGTCGTAATTGTCACTCTTGGAGAGCGTGTCGGTCATCCCAAAAGGATGTTGTTTGTTTTCCACAGAAAAGGATGCTACTAATGATCCTGACTGAGGACAGAGATTTTATGCTGACACTCGTAACCACAATACTCTACCTTTCCAGAAAAACCGTCGTTGGGCCTGTTCCTCAATCGAGCGTGGCTACAGTCCCTCAGAGGCTAGGGAACTCCGTGCCATCGCCTCCTTTCACCACCCGGGCGGGTTCGCGTCAGGGTACATCAGGTTCACGCAGCTCATCCACAACGATGGCAGCGCCAGTGACACCGTTATCGAGGTCAAGCTGAGGCATCCAGGAGTTAGGGACACTAATCTGGTGAGTAAAACCTAATACTCCTAGATATTACGTTATTTTAAAATTTTCACAAATTGTTACAATATTTGTACGTTACTCATCACTAGTAGATTCTGTTAAAGACAACCAGAAATAATAATTATGGATCTAGCTTTAGCTAACGTACACTTATGAGTGCGCATGTTATTTATTTACAATAGTGAGTATATAATATATCTTTAATTTTTCATCATCAATCATTATTTTGAGTGTCTAGAAGTAGTGCTGTTCACTAAATCTGGATCTAGGTATATATCATCTGCCTGCCTTTTCCCAACTACATTGGGCTCGGCGTCCAATCTAACCGGTTGCGGCTGAATATCAATATTTTACACGGAGCGACTGCCTTCTGACCTCCGCCACCTGATAGACTGGTAGGTTAGACTGGTTGTCAGACTTTTTGGGCTACTGACACCCGTAACGACTGTCATAGGTCTTCGTATGACACCCGGGACCAATTGCTTAACGTTCTTTCCGAGGCACGGTCTTGATATGTGGAAAATCGTCATCCATCTAAGGACTGGCCGCGTCAAGCGTTGCTTAACCTCGCAGATCGATCGATCTGCGCGGTAGCTATGTAGCTACGAGCTCTTGGATCTAGGTATACATACATACATTGATTGTTAATTTGATGAATTACCGTTTATAGACGTTGAACCACAACTGGGCGATATTCGTGAACCCCGTCGGCGTGGACGCAGCTGTCAAGGTGACCAACACGCGCTGCGTCGCTGGCGGATACCGGTGGAACCCTTACTTCACACAGCTGGCCGATCCACTTAACGTGAGTACAACAGTGAACCAGAATATAATCATTAATATCTCGCGAATTATCTTCTAGGGCATTCCCTAGAAGATCTCGCTCCTATTATTTCAAACAAGATCAGATTGTCAGATATTAATGGACTGTGGTCAAATATCCATGTGTCTGAGTGTCTATAAGGATCACAGATGAGCTAGGCACTAAGACGTGGTAATCCTGCCAGTTGACAATGATGTTGAGAAGAACTTTTACGCCTAAGTATTCATTTAGGATAGATTTTCATTTTGTTTTTGTATTGTTTTCTACCTTGCCCAGAGTTTATTAGATGGTACTAAGATAACATGTGAAGTATGAACCCATGATGTAACATAGATGTATACTTTACAGCACGACCTGTACAGCCAGGAGTGTGGTCCAGACAACCCGCTGCGCTGTGACGTCGGCGACCTCACCGCTAGACTAGGCACTATCAGTAAGTATAACGATTAAGATAAAAACTACAAGATACATCTATTTTTATCACATTCTTCATCTCAGTTTATATACAAGGATTTTTTTTTTCAAAAACATGCTAAATCGATTTCTATGAAAAAAGGTTTATAAAATAATTTAAATCAAAACGTGGGTGCACGAACAAACGTAAATATTCACTTGCACCAACATTCAGACCTGCAACATCTATCTTTAGGTCATACAAATATTTGTTTCCTTGCGAGAATCGAACCCGAACAGTCGATTTTATCGTGGACAATATTATAGTACTGGTTTTGAAAAGCTGAAACAATACCATACGCTATCGTTTTTGAGTCAAAATCGATGAATATATTAAATCTCCTCCCCATTTTCCAGACATTGGAAGCAACCGCCAGATGTTCATGGACAGCAACTTTCCTCTGGAAGGTACAGTGAGCGCCCTGGGCAGGTCCATCGTGATCTTCGGTCCTGAGAGGAGCTCCGAGAGGTTCGCCTGCGCCAACATCGAGCCCGATAAGGATATTATTAAATATGTCAATATCATGAAGCCGCCGCGGTTTGTACTGTGAGTATACGTTGATAAAGACATGATTTCGTTAGCCGTTAATGCAAGTAATAATTAAATATCCATCCGCACATGATTCGGAACAGTTAGAGGTGCAGGCCGGGTTTGAACTTACAAGACAAGGACAAGGGTAGACATGCGTTCAGCCGTTAGGCTATTACTGTTTATTTTTTTCCCATATCTCAGAATAAATATGTTTCAGCGAATTTTTTTTACCTATATCTTATGATAATGACAGCGTACACGGCAAATAGTGTATTATATATCCTATGGGGATCACAGGTTGTCTAGACCAATTTAATATACTATATTTAATTTAATAAATACAGGATAATGATGTAATGCATTTTTTTTAATTGTTTACTGCCGTATGACTTTTAAGAATGCCTGTTTACCTGCCTGGTACATAAGAATATTGTATTCTAAATTCAAAATGATTTAAACAATCCGTCTCTTCAGTGGCATGTTCCTGGAAGACATGCGTCGCGTTATGGGTGTCCCGGAGTGGATGTTGAGCGTCGACGCGAGGAAAACACGCACTCTGCACGGAGGCACCTGCATACAACTGCTACTGCACTTCACCGGACCTCAAGCCAACAGGCTGGAGCTCGACTTCACCAAGTAAGTAATTTGTCATAAATTACCATCATATCTATATTCTCCGAAAGTTTAGGCGCAGTTGTTGAACAGTCGCGTTTTGCGCAACAAAGGGTTCACTAAAAGAATACTGTTTCTTGTTAATAGTAATGATATGCCCCAGTTTACACAACATTCTATGATTTTGTTTGCTGATGGCAGAACAGTTTTATTCATAAACGGACATTACTCAAAAAGTACCTATGCAAACTAATAATAAATCTTATCTAAAATTAATTTAAATAAAATTCATGTTATGTCATTCAAACAAAGGATAAAATGACAAAAACTATATATCATTATTAAATTAAATTTAAAAAACATAAAAGAGCACCCACAATTTATGACATTTTAGTTAGACAAAAAAAAAACATAAACACAGAGATAATAAAAAATATGAAATATAATAATTATATTTTATTATTAATGTTTACAAATACATTGATAAAATAATTATCAACGCGGCTTATTAATTTGCACACAATATCAGATAAACACATGAATACATCTTACAATCTAACACGAAATAGGTATAAACATTTATTAATCTGGGGTGTTGATGGGCTGCAGCATTCCTTTGCGTATCTTCCCCTTGAAAGGCCGGAATAAGATCTTCGGGGGCCAGAAGTTGTTTGATAATACCTTTTCCAGATCAGCTGGAACCCACACAACGAAAGAGCTAAAGTTTACTTTGTTGCGAGTGACCAGCTTCTCCACTTTGATGAGTGTGTTAGTCTTCTTTTTCAGAAGCTTCACAATTTTTTGTGGCTTTGTGTAGTAACACCATCGGGACAAGTAGTATGGTATAGTTTTATCGGCTGCATTCTCCATGTTGGTTGCTGTTTTCTGTTGACTCGGGACTGGGCTGGAAGAATCTGTGCGCTTGCTAGAAGATGACGAGCTTCGGGATGATGTTGTCGATACAGATGACGACGAAGAACTCTCGGTCGACTCTTGGTGTTGTTCAGTCTTCACGTAGGACGCAGATATTTTGCGAGTCATCATTCCTTTTCTTTTCGGCGTAACATCCTTCATATCAGGGATGTTATCCATCGTGCGGATTACCTCCGCGTTGTCCGAGGCCGGGGACGTCCTCCGGGGCTTTTTTGGTACGAGTGGCAGCATCTCATCGTCGCTCGTGTCCCTGAGTACTTGTACTATGCTACATCGAGGTTTCCTTGTGGGGTCTGACGGTCGGGAGCTTCCTCCCTCGTCCATGTCCGTTGTTTCATAAATCAGAATTTTTGTTCTGCGGTTATTGTCATCGTTGAAAATTAGCAATGCCATTTCAGTTTTTTCGTTGTTCTCATTACTAACGAACGAATGTAGCTGATACCCAGCCATGGTCAAAATAAAGCAAAGGGCGGGACGTCTGATCTCAGTTCCGCCGCTGGCTACACTGGAGCGGCGGCAGTGGGGTGCACTAACTAGTATATAGGTACACGTAATATTGTAGAGGATATTAAAATTAGGCTGTGACTTGGTCAACAAAGTCGATTTTATTAACGATTAATTGTTTATTGTATTCGATTAGCTTTCGAGATCCAATCCAACATCAAGCAAATAGAACAATGGGAAAATGGTCTGGTCTACTCGAAAATGTAAATAAAAACTATAATTAAAATTAAAACTTGATTAAAATCTCTACCAAACTGAAAATATATCGGAAAAAGGTTAAGTTGATGAACAATGGCGACGCGTAAGACGGTAAAAGGGACACCTAGTACTCTTCTTATGCCTGGCGTTATGAACCCCAATGTCCCATTACAGCTCAACCTTTAAGGAAAGTTAGATGAAATTATGTATGTAATGACTAATAACGGTTTTTTTGTGTACCAGGTTGCTGGCTTCAGGTCGTCTGGACTCGCCCAGCATCTTCATCCCCGGCTACGTGAACACGAAGCGGAAGAGGACCATATCCTACCAACAGTGTGGTACCACAGACCCTAACGAGAGGAAAAGTAAGCAAAACTAAATATTTAACAAGATTATAAAAACTGAATCAAGTAAACTTCACTTATTCTTGTTCATCAATAGTTTCTAGTCAGTATTTGTTTGCTAAGCGTGGCGATTAGTCCTGCAAGTGTCGTAACTAGACACCTAGGTCTGTCACTCAGTCCTGCTGAGAGCCACGCCGAGCCTGAGACCGTAGAACCATTAACGCCGAGACCCACAGGAGGTCTTGGAGTTAAAGGTTCTACGATGTACCGGTTTTCCTTCAGTGCTGATGAATACCGAATAAAGATTATATCCATAATGGACCCTTAAATTCTGTCCATCCTTTAATTTATTTGCTATAATATCGAACCAGGATGCACGTTCGTATAATGCCACTCCCTGTGAACACAGACAGTCGCTATAGATACCATAAATAGCCTATGTGGCTACAGCCTATGTACTTGTTGCGGGATGGTTGATAACATCTGACATTTCTAAAACTTGTCGTCAATATTTAAATGACTGCATCTGCTTATACCTTTTAAACCCAGTTTGAAAGCCATGGTGACTTGTGGCGGGAGGATATTGTGATAAATGTGTCAACGCTACCGGGAGAGTCTCCTCGAGTGTGCATACTTAAGTACGTCCATCATTGAGAGTCGTAAGGGTCATGACCCCTCCCCCCCAAATTGTACACGCCAAATTGACAAACCTCCTAAAATAGACAATTTACAATTTTTTTTAATAAATCAAAAATAGATAAGGTTTTTTTTACTGTTAATATGACCAAAATCTTTGGCTGCGACCGCACCTGACGTTCGTACTTGATCCATCACCTTTGATACACACGTAGTTGACAGGCAATCTTTCAATCACGACATTCCTTTTGTAAGAAAATCCTCATGATGACGTCACAGAAGTACATTACATTTATGTACATTTTGGGCATATAATAATTTTAAAGTATTGAGTAGTGAAAATTAATGAGACTAAATGCGTTATTAACGAAATAAAAAAATGACTTGTTTTGAGATTCAAATAAATCCTTAATTGTATAGATTTTTCTGTTAGCCAATTAGCGTAGTCTGTAGACACAAAGCCAGAATAGCAGACACAAAAACAAAGTGCTCGATATCATTCAACAATTTCCAAATAGTGCAATCCTTATTTATGACTCCGTCACGTAGTTATTAACGCATGGAAACTCAGGAATAAAAAAATATGTTGCCGAAACCAAACATCACGTTGTCTTCTAATATATTGATGGTTAGAAAGGCGAACATACAAAACAAATGTTATTTAGTAAGGAGTCCAAGAATCTGACATTTTATTTAACCTTGAACTCCAGTGAATCTTATTTGGTTTGTGGAGGTCAGGGTCATAGACGGTCTGTGTACTTATATTTGGGTACACAGAAAAATTACCCAATCGGAAACAGACTGTAAATAATCAGGAGATTCACAAATTCACTAGATTTATCACCTCGTCATAGTTTCACTTACATCCTGCAGCATCATAAATATTCTTACGAATACATGGATGCGCTCCTGTGTGCATCTCTTTGTGAACCCATCTCGAAGTCCGCGGGACGCATGCGCGGCGGTCACTAAATCAATACTCTCTTAGGTTTATGTGAGCCTGGTACATAGGCTCCGTCTGTGCGGCATATAGACCGGTATATTGGAACTGAGATCAATAAAGTGCAGGGGAAGCTTACAGCGGACGTTCAATTTTAATTATCATGTTTTGTGCTTTGAAGACTAAGCGTACAGGTGGAGTTTAGAGTCTAACACTAACTCCCTAGTTAGTTTTTTTTTTTTGTAAATGTTAACAGACTTTTTGGCAGCATTCAAAACAAAGAAGGTTACCTCCAATAGATCACATTGAAAGTGGCCAAAAACGAAATAAAAAAAAACTCAATCGTTTATTTTTGACATCCTTTTCCGTAAACCTATTCCTGCTACCATAGACAGTTTATCATTACAGCAACAGGCTGGCAACTTGCCACTATTTATAACTATTATGGGGTAGTGCTGCCCCTTGTTGTTCCCAAAAGTTATGGACATATAACGACATAGAACATTGTGGTAGGCGAGTACTTACCTACCACAATAAGTTGCGAGCCTTGCTCAACAGGTTGCTACTTTACCAGGCCCCTTCTGATAAACATGGGTAATACTGAAGGATCTTGATATTTATACTCAACTTGTTCTTTTCATGATGTGGCCCGCTGGTGTCATTGCCTGGCAGTTAAAAGCTTGCTTTTTATGCTGGAGCACCACTGACTTTTCGGATTCTTGTGTCATGGGGCCCACATGGTTATCTACTTGAATTATATCGAATTAATATCTTTCATTTTTCCAGAGAACTCATACTTCTTCTCGTCGAGTCCATCATCGGCAACGATGACGTCACCGGCGCACGCGCTGCTACTGTTACTGATCGTTGCACTCAGACACTTACGCATATAGACTGTAAATTGTAGATGCTATACCAAACTGTACATAAGTATTTAATACATTACTTGTTACAAAACGAAAAGTGTTCATGATTCATTCATATCCCCGTTTTCCCGGTCTTTGTGATTAGTTTCCATTCAAGGTATTTTTTTTTCTGGGCCTCTATGTACTTCAAAAACGTGAACGGTTCGAAGAGTGTTGGTCTTATGGAGAAGAGAACTGCAAGAAACTGCATACTCTTTTAAAAACAGTACATTTCATTGCTGTAACTGTTTACATTAAATAAATCTACTCTAGTCATTGTACTAGTCTGCCTCATTGGTCTTGTGGTCGCATATACGGTGGGCATGAGGTCCTAGGTTCGATTCCCAGTTGATGCCATGAGGCATTGTGTTAAGTAGATAGCAATATTACCATCCCATATTCCATGGGACTTAAAAACGGGAACGGTGTAATGTGGGTGTACAATATAGTAGATATCTCTCTCTCTCGCCTCTGGGTGACTCTTTGGGGACGGTGTTTGGTAATCTAATAGTTTACGAACAACCCATCCAGTAGATTCCTTTTCCTTCATCGATGATATTGGGAATTCCTTGGAAAACTTCGTTGTTGGTTAGGCCATTCATAATTTAGTACTCAGTAAATGTCGCAGGAGTCTTTTGTAATCAATATAAAACCCTTTATTAACAGCACGCGAATGCCGCCTCTACCATATTAAACATTCATAACACCTTCGATACAGCTTTCAATATGCTGCTATGTACTGATAGACTCTATATGACGCAGTGCATCGTGTTAGGGCACGCGCACAACGTATAACTTTATCTAAATTTCTCTACTTTCTTATTCCTTTACGACACCATAGCAAGAACTATTGTTTAACTGACTGACAGATTGTAAACATTTGACCAGTAAAACATACAAGTTTCTCGAAGCAACCTGTCCGCGAGGCCCACGCACAGAACATTAGCCATTTTTCTCCCCTCGAAACAAGTTTTCAATATCCCACACACGAATTAATTAGTACATATTTTAGTCTAGACGTCTGCAGGTAACCCTTAGGTACAAAGGGGGCGATTATATAATACATAAGGTCTATTTAAAGGCCAGTCGACGCATGCGCGCTGCCTCGATCGATGCGCGCCCCTAACCCGGGCGGCCGACCGAGCCCTCAGACATGGGCTTCACCCCGGCCGGGCAACATGCGTTACAAAGTGCGGCTCGTTCTTCTTTTCCTGTATTCGGTTCAGGCCAATTTGGAAGGCCCCTTCCTGTTTTTCGGTCCAAAGTCTTTAGAAAAGTATAAGCGGCCAGCTTTGAAGTATTTGGATCAAGATGAGCTCATGCGGATCTACGGCGAGCAGGCCGCCATCGTGGTGTTCAACAATCAGGACTCGGTGCCGCTGTCCAGTGGGTACTTCCCGAGGCTGAGGAAGATGCTGGAGCGGCAGACGACGCTGGTGCTGCCGCAGGACTTCCTCGACGTACATCCCGACTACATCAGCAATGAGACGCAGGTGGGTAAGGAACAGAAAGCCACATTGTATTTAATCATCAGTAGTATAACTGTCTATATATCTCTATATATAAAAAAGTGGATACTTAGGTACTTATACAATGTCTGGAGGATACGCCGGAGGTGTTTGTGGGGTGCCCTGAATCAAATATTATGAAGTGGATTGTATGTACTGTGTTTGATATAAGATTATACATAAATTAGGATCTATCTATTATGTGGCGTACTTAGTCACTATATATTCTTAGGTAAATAATAATTGCAATGACGTATAGGAAGTAGGGAGTTAAAAAGTAAGAAATTAATTACAATGTACTGATGTATAAGGAAATAATTTTTTTAACTTATACATACACATATAACTATATACCTCTATGATGATGAACATCATTATGATAGCCTATGTTTATACATATATACGTCTATTACAGACGATACCCGATCTTACATTATGATAACCGATAGGTAATAAGTTTATTTAATAAATTATAAAATACAATATACTTAGAACAATAAGAGCTAGGTATGGTTTTTTAACATAGACTAACAGTGAGGTGGCGACTACTGAGATAGGTTAACTTTATATTATTATAATAATTTAGTATATAAGTAAGTGTATTTGGTGTCGATAATAAATTAAAGCAAGGATGTCTCAACTGTTAAATTAAACATTAATATTAATTTAGAATAGGGTACATTTAGTGTTAGGGGGTGTCTCATAAACCAACGATGATCTTGTGGATGCTTAAGGACCAACTGATGATGGACCAGAATCGCGGAAATATCACCTTTTTAAAAATATCATAACTTTCGAGGTATCTAAAGTTTTTTTTGATACTTATTATACCGCTGCAGGCGAAACTAATAAATATTAAATAAATTTGGACCAAAAGTGTCGATGTATAAATACCTCGAAATGTATATATTTTAAGAGTCGTATGAAGTTATTTTGTTCCATCATAGGTTGTCCTTCAGTAACTACACGGCTATCGTTGGTTTATGGGACACCCAAGGTATCTCCCACAGGTCCTGACTCTTCAGGGGCCATGGTCGGAGCGGGACGCGCAGATGACGGAGACCTTCGCCCGGCTGCAGGACATCTACGGAGCTGGCAGGGTTTTGGGCATCTTAGGTACTTTAAATATTGAATTTATTAATAATAATCTCAAAAATTACGCTATACATTTTTAAAGCTATGTATACACAGATAGGTATGTACAGGCTTGCAACATAAACACAGGCTTGCAACTCAGATTCAGGCTTGCAACACACATACAGGCCTGCAACAAAGATACAACCTTGCAACACAGATAAAGGCCTGAAACACAAATACAAGCCTGCAAAACGGATACAAGCCTGCAACACAGATACAGGCCTGCAACACAGATACAGGCCTGCAACACAGATACAGGTCTGAAACACAGATAAAGGCCTGCAATACAGATACAGGCATGAAACACAAATACAAGCCTGCAACACAGATACAAGCCTGCAATACAGATATAGGCCTGCAACACAGATAAAGGCCTGCAATACAGGTACAGGCCTGAAACACAAAGACAAGCCTGCAACACAGATACAAGCCTGCAATACAGATATAGGCCTGCAACACAGATAAAGGCCTGCAATACGGATACAGGCCTGAAACACAAATACAAGCCTGCAACACAGATACAAGCCTGCAACACAGATACAGGCCTGCAACACAGATACAGGCCAGAAACACAGATACAGGCCTGCAACAAAGATACAGGCCTGCAACACAGATACAGGCCTGCAACACAGATACAGGCCCGCAACACAGATACAGGCGCCTGCAAAACAGATACAGGCCAGAAACACAGATACAGGCCTGCAACATAGATACAGGCCTGCAACACATATACAGGCCTGCAACACAGATACAAGCCTGCAACACAGATACAGGCCTGCAACACAAATACAGGCGCCTGCAACACAGATACAGGCCAGAAACACAGATACAGGCCTGCAACACAGATACAGCCCTGCAACACAGATACAGGCCTGCAACACAGATAAAGGCCTGCAATACAGATACAGGCCTGAAACACAAACACAAGCCTGCAACACAGATACAAGCCTGCAACACAGATACAGGCCTGCAACACAGATACAGGCCTGCAACACAGATACAGGCTTGCAACACAGATGCAAGCCTGCAACACAGATACAGGCCAGAAACACAGATACAGGCCAGAAACACAGATACAGGCCTGCAACACAGATATAAGCCTGCAACACAGATACAAGCCTGCAACACAGATACAAGCCTGCAATACAGATATAGGCCTGCAACACAGATAAAGGCCTGCAATACGGATACAGGCCTGAAACACAAATACAAGCCTGCAACACAGATACAAGCCTGCAACACAGATACAGGCCTGCAACACAGATACAGGCCTGCAACACAGAAACAGGCCTGCAACACAGATACAGGCCAGAAACACAGATACAGGCCTGCAACAAAGATACAGGCCTGCAACACAGATACAGGCCTGCAACACAGATACAGGCCCGCAACACAGATACAGGCGCCTGCAAAACAGATACAGGCCAGAAACACAGATACAGGCCTGCAACATAGATACAGGCCTGCAACACAGATACAGGCCTGCAACACAGATACAAGCCTGCAACACAGATACAGGCCTGCAACACAAATACAGGCGCCTGCAACACAGATACAGGCCAGAAACACAGATACAGGCCTGCAACACAGATACAGCCCTGCAACACAGATACAGGCCTGCAACACAGATAAAGGCCTGCAATACAGATACACGCCTGAAACACAAACACAAGCCTGCAACACAGATACAAGCCTGCAACACAGATACAGGCCTGCAACACAGATACAGGCCTGCAACACAGATGCAAGCCTGCAACACAGATACAGGCCAGAAACACAGATACAGGCCAGAAACACAGATACAGGCCTGCAACACAGATATAAGCCTGCAACACAGATACAAGCCTGCAACACAGATACGGGCCAGAAACACAGATACAAGCCTGCAACACAGATACAGGCCTGCAACACAGATACAGGCCTGCAACACAGATATAAGCCTGCAACACAGATACAAGCCTGCAACACAGATACAGGCCAGAAACACAGATACAGGCCAGAAACACAGATACCTACAGGCCAGAAACACATACGTTTGCAATACGGAATCAAGCTTGTACCACAAATACAAGCCTGCAAATATATATATTCTTGCAATATACTCGTAGGTACATTTATACGTAAAACATAGTCACATGTACAATCATTTGTGGGCTTAAAAAATGCAGTTTGAATGTAAATATGCATGTTACAAACGTGCAATATTAGATAAAATTATTTTATCGTTTCTGTTTAGGTAATTCAGTATCCCAAAGCCAGTCAGTTGACTATATGGACGGCGAACCATGGTCTCGGGTTCGACGCCAGGCATCAAACGAAACCACAACTACGCCTGCTTCCACTGAAGATGAAAAGCCTTCAAAGAACATGCAGAAGTTCGCACTTTATAATGCCACAGGTAAGGTTCAGATTTGGCTGCTAATTTTGATGTATATCTTGAACTGACTTTTCAAGATCTTTGAAGTAAAGCAGGGATTATAAAATATGAGTATAGTTATTATGGTGATAGGTTTTTCTTTGTCACGAAGGACCAAAAAAATAACAAAAAAACTGAGTCCGAACACATCTGCGTAATATTCTAAAAAAGATTCTTCGGAATGTACCAGGATAGGTATTGTTCAGTCTTCAGACTTTAGGACAGCTGCGTAGGTCAGAATGGTTAACCTTCAGTTTTGAATAGGCTACAATTTTTTGATCTCCAATATTATCGATTCCAGGTCCTCCCGGCAAAGGTGCTCTGCTGTACTCCTCAGGGTGGCCGGAACTTCGTAGGGCTAACGGTACTACCATCAGGCTCAGTACGCCTGTCGGGGAGCCCACCATCAAACCAACCAGGCTTTATACCATGCTGGTTGTTAGATTCGTCGATGGAGATAGTAGGGATAAGGTGAGAAGCGATTAAAGAAACATAGATTGCGTCAGAGTTTAAAAAAAAAACAATATCTGATCAATTTCATGGTCCATATAATTAAAATTTTGTATTTATACCTTCTAGCATTAGCTTAATCTTAAAATATTTCTGCAGATAACTGTGGAGTTTAGCTTCAAACAATCAGCAGGCTGGTGGACGGCTGTGGGGGTGGAGGTGAAGTTCGGGCTGGAGACGACGGGGATAAGCATGCAGGCACCGAGCCCGCCTGACGCACCATCCGCCGTGCTCGGACGATCCTACCACTGCTCACTACCTCTCGTCTACTCCAATGAAGATGCCTCTTTGACATTGCCTGATGTACAGGTAAGAGAATCTAGAATTAAGTTATGGTCTAGATTTATTCCACTTTTAATTCCGCTTCGACATTAGGTGAAAAGCAATCAAACCATGTGTGATGCATTATTAGTGAGCTCTTCAGTTTTAAAGAAGTTCGATACTAAAGATATTTAAACTTTGTTCAAAGATGCAAATCTTCATGGATAGCACGGAGAAGTTTGCCGATGCCTTCGACTGCATTGGCTTCACTACTGTACCCATTTGGTAAGTTTTAATTTATATTTAATTAAAAACTTAATTTTCTTTGCATTCCTACGTAATTATGTAAGTAACATTAGGAGTTTGCTACCAGTGTATCCAGACTCGCTCGATGGGAGAGATTACAGTCTGACCGCTGCAGTCTTGTGGTATCGTATTTATTATTTTCCTTTTTTGTCATCAGGTCCGGCTTGATGGTAACTTTCATCATGCTGATCGGTTTAGGCATATCAATATCCATGATTTTGGACATAAAGACGATGGATCGTTTCGAGACAAACCGGAGTAAACAACTAACTATCACTGTCAGCGAATAAATTATATTCAAGTAAACCGTGGTGTAAATCAAAGGCTACGAGAGTCTCAGGACTTACTTGGATAAAGATTATTATATTATATAATTAGATGTAAAAATACAACAGGATCACTATATACGGAGCTTCCTTCCAGGGGTAATATATTCTATCGGAATTATTACTCCTACAAACTAGTCACGTGGAAAAAGATGAAACTCACAGCGAAATATAGCAAACCTTTAGAAGGAATAGTAATGAAGAAACCTGTGTCACGCATAAGATAATACTACAACAGGTTTATTAACTTATTGATTGTAACTTTGGAATAAATTATACTCATATTTACAAATTGAACAATGTGTATTTCGCGGCACGTTTACATATTTTTGCACGTGATGTCCAACCGTCTATTTCCATGCTGGTCTGGGAATGAAAGAAAAACATAGAAGGATCAGCTGCTTCTCCTCCCGCGCAAGTCGTAAGAGTCGACTGAGGGAACAGGGTTAAAGTAACGCACGGGCAACCGGCGGAGGGACAAGGAAAGAATTTTGCAGTCATCCAAGTTATTTTCAGGATCATTCTATAGATCCTTCCATAGAAAAGGATAACATGGCAAGTAAACAGTCACGTTGTAAATCGCTCACGCCATTTTGCTGGCAAGATCCTTTCTAACTGACTAAGGTTAATCCAGCTACGGTCTTTCACTTGGTTGTAAATTAAGATCTTATTTACTAACCAATCAAAACCAAGAAATGTAAATTGATGCTTCGACGAACCAATCAGCATTCACTCCAGTAACATCGTATCTATGGAATGATCTTTAAAATAGCTAGCAACTAGCTAGGATGAATGCGAAATTCTTTCCTTGTTTTCAATAATCGGTACCTTTGCGAAGTCCTAGAATTTCGCAATGATAGCTACGTTTTTAATAACTCTGCGAGATATACATATTGTTGCACGTGCTGTCAACCCATATATTTCCATGTTGGTCTGGGAATGAAAGAAAAACATAGAAGGACCAGCTGCTTCTCGTCCCGCGCAAGTCGTAAGAGTCGACGGAGGGAACAGGGTTACAGTGGCGCACGGGGCGGCGGAGTAGCAAGCCGTCGCCTCATAGGGCGCCACCTCCATCTCAACCCTTATTGCTAGCAACGCTTGAGGCGGACATCTCCTGAAGCGTTGCTCATAGAGTATTTTTATACATAAGGTCGTTTATTAGCAGCATACAAAGCCGGGAAAACGCTTAGCACTAGATGTTTTAATAAACTCTCTCTGTCCTTGTCTTCTTGTCTCTCTGTGTTAGGCTAAGGTTAAGTTAGATATAAGTTGTACATACTAGCGTAAACAATGTCTCGTACACTGTGTATATAAGGACGTTGTTACACGCAGGAGTCATTGACGCCATATCATTGTTGTTATGTCTTGTGACATATTAAAGTCGCATATCAATTGCGTAGTGTTTTATTGTCCTTAAATTAATTACTCATACGTTGGTAACCCTATTACCTCATGTCCCGTTCTTGTCAGCTTTGGCAATCTAGGTACTAGACTGTAAAAGCGATGTTCCAGTTCCTGGATTCTAGGAACTGGAACATCGCTCAGCTCACGACTACAATTGACATCGTACAGACTACAAGAGCACACTCATCAATACAACCGGTCGACGCCATAAACATAAACTATCATTAGACCTACAAAACCTTTGAAAAATTACCTTTTTGTCGTATAACATTATCATCGCAATTTAGTTATATCAACGCAGGAAAGCAGCGCTGATTGATGAATCAAACAAAAATCCCGTTGTATGCATAATTAGTAACTACACAAGTGGGTAACAAACGACCTCCGGCTCTGCTGACCCACTGCTGTCTCCGTGATGTAAGGAACAGATAATATTCATATAAACACAGGTAGCTTCATATCTGAGATGTACGGGAGTTATGATAAATTCTTTAACAGTGAGAGACTTTCTGTTTATAAGTCAGATTTGCAGGTGTTAGGTGCATTGGTGACTAGATAGATGCTCGGCAGGCTATGTGAAAAGTTATTGTTACTGCCAACTTGTCACATCCCACTGCTGGGCAAGGTCTTTTGAATTCTAAGCTGTTCGTTTCCGTGCCTGTGTTTAACTAAAAGTTTTCATACAAAATGCGTTAACGTTTTTACCCCACTAAACCATGAGCTGATTTTTTTATATGTTATAGACACAAGTAAAAACTAGGTCATAACGTTTTTGTTTTTTGATATTTATAGATTGAGAAATAATTAACCCTCAAAATGCGTTTTTTTTAACTAAAAATCTTCCTTATCTCGTGATAATAATTAAATTAATCAAACTAAAAAAAAAACACTATACCTGTCGACCTAGTTTATAATCTGACAAAACGATAGAGACCAAAATCAAATTAATTCGTTAAGATTTAGATGTAGGAAACGTTAACGCCCAAATACCTATTTGGCGCGGGTGTACTATGCAATTTTGTCAGAAGCCGGCAGCTAAACGATACTCTTACTCAGTCTGTACCAAATGTGTTTAGAGGCCATGGTGTAAGTTTCTTTCGACAAACGTGCAAAGTATAAGTTTTAAATGTGAAATGCTATTACCAATTTGTTGCCAATAACTTCGCAATGGAAACAGTAACTAACAAGGTTTTTTGGCAATTCAATAGGTACTTGGGCCACTATAAGTATTATAAAGTTACGACATTAGCCCAAGGTAGTAAATGATTCCCTCTTCCACATCAGATGTTCCCTTGTCTCCGTTAAAAGTCACTTCTTCAGCATCCGTATCCAGTCCAAATTGTATTTGCATTAATTAGCGATTAATTATCATCACATATAATTAATTTGCTTAATAAAGTCGTTCGGCCATTGATCTAGATAGCCGCATATTTTCTGAGCTACGTCAACATAAAATAATAAAATAAGTTGTTCCACTTTTTGGCAACACTATAATGTTACCGTTTTTATCATTTTAGGGGTAAGTAGAACAACAGGTGACATTGACATTGATAATATTATATTATGTGAAGTTTGTATAAATTCATCGTCCGCCGCCTCGGTCTAGTAGTTGCAAGTGCGACTGCTGAAGGTCAGCTCCTGGATTCGATTCCCGAGTCGGGTAAATTGTTGTTAGGTTTTTCTGTATTGAAATTTTCAGTAGCATCACGAAGTCTAGAACTGTGCCCAGTAGATGACTCGTCCCCTATCACATGGAACTTAATAATGATATCGGCGAAATGTGGATGTACTTACACCTCTGCCTAACCCTTCGGGGAATACAGGCTATGTATGTATGAGTTTGCATAAATATGGAATTTAAATTAAAAGCGAGTTTTAGAAGAAATAAAAGGCCGGCAACGCACTTGTGACTCCTCCGGTGTTGCGGGTGTCCATGGGCGACGGTAATTGCTTACCATCAGGCGATCCGCCTGCTCGTTTGCCGCCTATACCAGAAAAAAAAAACGTGAAATCTTGATCAATTTCATACATAGTATCTGCGAATACATACAAATATATGGTAATTTCAATTTTTATAATTTTAACCAATATACCTTTCCAAGAATAAGTGTTTGAATATACCTAATAATGGTGGTCGAGGACAGGCACATAAAATAAATACTATTGTGCATATTTCGTAAAATTATTTTGAAATATTTAAAATCTCGTAAGTTCTGTTGTGAAATATAATTGTAAACACAAACTTTTCTGTCGACTGATATTATCGATATCTAAAGACATATCTTTTAGTATTTTATTCATTATTTAGGGATGTAAAATTTCAATGAATTCTCCGTGACGCGGTTTTCCCTTTGTCGAGATTTTTTAATAAGTAATAAAGTTACATGTACAGGTAGGAAGCTTAAAATGATAGTGATACGAGTAAAAAATGTTACCCTCAATTTCACGAATAACCTTGCATACCTATAAGGCTGCCAGCATCGACCGTTTAATAAAGGCGTTGCCCAACTGTATTGATTGTAAAACTGTGGTATGAGTGTTAAATTAATGCTCTACTCTAACATTGTAAAGTTAGTCAGTGTCTGATCCGATTGTTTTAGTTAAATTACCATAGAATTTGCGATTAAGATCTGATCAACGGATTGGAAGCCCATCGTAGTTTATCAGAAATATGGTCTCTGCCAATCGCGCAAGTAATTAATTAGACAAAATGTACCATCTTTCAGATGTATTAGTAAATATAAGTTATATTAGTTGTCTCATCCACAAAGTTATTCATTCATATGTAAGACGCTTTCTCCAGCGAGCTAGATAATCCTGTGAGAACAGGTCTTAAGTGTGTTATCAATAAAAATAGCATTGCGTTTGTTATACACATTCCTATTAAAAGTAGGTTAAGTGGTTAAGGTATCTGTATGACGTCAGTTGTGAGGGTAGGAAGGGTAGGAAGGAAAGAGCTTCAGGGCTGACACGACTCTACATCGTCTGATGCACCCTGGACAGCCTCGATTCCAATATTGCTGACTGGCTAATCTTTCAACTACGGTATTACCAATTCCCATCCAAAAGTTCGACAGGAGAAACAGAAGCAGAAGGGTGGTTTCATTTAATGAGTAAATAGCCAACACAATGGGAGTCTTAAGGATGAAGGGTGGACGGTTGATCACTGTACTAGACACATACGCTGTTGGCGCTACCCCCCGTCACATCAGTCTGGAATAGAATCAAACTGGAACTACCAATGTTCTTAACGTGACATTTGTGAATACTTGTAAACATTCCCTCATTTTATTTTTTAAATAAATAATCTTTATTTATAACGGTACCACATTATAATGTACTAATTTCAATAATTTAAGACATGCTTTAAAACTTAAGCACGAATACTCAAAACAATACAAAATTAAACCTGCAATCATACATCCTTCTCACAGAAACGCTATTACAATATACCCAACCAGTCATCCACAAACTAGTCACAGTTGGGACGACAAAAGAATGTCACTGTTTTATATCAAGTTCAACACATTATATGAAACCAATAACTATAATAATATACATTGTACAAAACCTCATTCGAGACCAGTTACACAGGTACACAACGACGGATGGTTTCTATCGAAACAAAGATGTTAATAGCTGTAAAAAGTCATGGACGCCATCACGCGAGACAAAAGCGAAAGTTAAATCAAACCATGATGTATGGTGAACCTGCTGCGGCGTGCGGTGGAGCTTTCCTTTACAATAAGGGCCAATGTTAAAGGTTGTTGGATTTTGATGAAGGCTGTGGCGTATTGTTCTAGGACCGCTTTACGCCTATACGCCTATGACCAGCAGTCATCATCAGAAACATTGGAATAGCAATGGTGTCTAAATGGAGCGAAACGTCTGTATTACTCAATATCTTCAGCTAAGCAAAAGGTTGGCGCTGTGGCCACTTCGTGTCACAGGTGCGATTTCCGTACGCAACAAAATATTTCAATAATCTACAGATAGTGGTTTCGTGTCTGGTTGTGCGACATGTATGCTTGTAAATTGGGGCAAAGTTTAAAACATATAAAAACCTGTCGTTATCATGTTCTCTGCTATAAACTTCGTCATCTATACATATAAATAAAATTGGAGTGTCTGTTTGTAATATTGAAATAACCGTTTTTTACTACATGCATATGAATATATATACGGTACATACACCAAAATAACATTTTTTACAATTTTTGTCTGTCTGTCTGTCTGTTTGTATAGGCTAATCTCTGAAATGGCTGGACCGATTTTGACGGGACTTTTATTGGCAGGTAGCTGATGTAATAAGGAGTAACTTAGGCTACTTTTATTTTTGAAAAATTCTTTTATTTTAGAAAAAAATAGGGTTAAGTGCATTTGGTCTCACTAAAAAATACATTGTTAAGTTCCGACATCCACGCGAACGAAGTCGCGGGCACAGCTAGTATTACATATATTTTAAATAAATAAAATAATTTAGCCCTTTTCTGTCCCACTGCTGGGCAAGGGCTTCTCAGAATGGCTTTGGCCTTTGTCCACCACGCTGGCCCGGTGCGGGTTCGCGGACTACACACACCATCGAGATCTTTATGGAGCCGTCTCAGGTGTGCAGGTTTCCTCATGCGAAAATCAAAGTCCGTTTCGCACATGATTCCATAATATAGCACAGGCCGTGTTTCATCTCAGACCTTCCTGCATGGAATGCAAGCTTTTGAGTCCTAGGCTATCACTGTCGTCATACAGCAATCGTAATAGCAATCTAATAAAAAACTGTAACCAGTACAGAAAATGTTATAAGAAAACTAGTTGACAGAAACTTTTAATTCTCTTACAGAATAAATTATTCTCTTTAGCGTACTTATTACGCTGTGTTGGCATGTATTGTTCAAGTCAATAGGCCTTGTTTTGTTTATTACGTTTGAATATGGCTTGTAGTATGGCCCGTGGTTATTTACCTTGTGGGCTGCATAAAGAAGTAATTTCCTGTAATGGGTTTAATGTTTTTTATTTTATTTTACAAGTTACAAGTTGTTGCGTTTCAAACAGATGTTGTATGTGTTTAATTGATTTGTCATTTTGGAAATATGTACGAGATGATAGAGTGGTTTATGATCTGAAAATGCGTTATGAAATGAAATGAAATTATTTATTTTGCAATAAGGATTTTTCAATCACTTTTACACGTCTTTTTTAAACTAGGTGGCGTCGGCATTTCCTATGACTATTCCTGAGAAGAAACGCCGAAACAAACTCCCCCTGAGTTTGTTCAAGGCATATTTTAAAGTTCAGGCAGATTATAGTAAGACAAATATAGGGCGGAATGGCTTTTTGAAGAAAATGCTATAGCTATTTGAGCTGACCTGTCGCAACAGAGCGCAAATTAGAAATGAACCATATCCAGTAGGAGTAATTAAAACAAATGAACGCGTATTATTATTGGTTCCGAACTTCTCTATATTCTTATTCTGTCGTGTCGGCATGACCTCTTATATAAATAAAGTGCTCAAAAGAAGACAGGCCAGTCAGTATTTCTGTCACAGGGCTGACTGCCCAGGGTGCTCTAGATGATTTTACAAAACTCTCCACGCTGTGAACGGCGCAAGAGTGACTATTTACAATATTATGATTGCATATTTCATTGATCCAGTGGTTGCAAGCGCCACTGCTCAACGCGAGGTCCTGTGTCCGATTCCCGGGTCGGGCAATAATCGTCAAATCATTAAAACAAAAAATCGCTCCGCTCATCATATTGGACCTCACAAACCAAACTAATATTTCCATTATCAATGATAGACTTTCACTTATTAGTGGCAGACGAGCGAGTGGGTGGGGCACCTACTGCCCAGCTGAGAGGGGAGGTTGCTATGATTATTGAAATTTTATTTAAATGGCCTCGGACGACACACTTGTGCAGCGCTGACCCAGTAAGAACGTATTATGTACTAGTTTAGCGAGATAACAGAATGTTATGGTAGATTAGACATCAATAATACAGGTATTCTTTGACAGTGTGGTGAAGTTACTTCTCCCTGAGGGGGACTGGCTCAACTCTGAGTCCCACCAATGGATGTCCTCTGGCCCACTGAACCATTCCGCTCCGCTGCTGAGTTTTGTGTGGTTTTATGCAAAGAAAAGCCCCATCACCTACTTTTTAACACCATTTTTATATAGCTTCACCTATAACTAACTATGTAAAAAAATCTTGGAAGTTAAATTTGAACCACCTCCCGGTTTCCGATTAAGCTGAAATTTTGCATACACGTTTAGTTTGGATGACAATGCATGACTGGCTAAGTTAATTGAAAAAATAATCTATGCAATTAATTCGAGTTTTTTAACGGGTAATTGTTTCTTCGACTGAAATAACGTTACCTACGAAGGCACATAATTTTAAACTAAAATAAAATTAAAGATTTAATAAATTTAAACGGGAATTATAAGGTAAAAAATAAAATATTATAGTTTAAAAAAACTTAAAAACAGGCTTATATCACGCACTAAAAATTAAAAAAATTATTAAATTATCTATTTCTTGGTATACTGAGAAATTTTGTGTGAGAAGACGACAATGCTATTCCCATTTGGGAATTATAATTAAATTAAATTAATATATATTATCCAATGACTAATTTAAAAAGCGTGGAGCGCTTTGTCTATGTTAATTAAGTCGCATATGTGTCGCATGGCACATAAATAGGGCTGCGATTAAAAAAAATCATACGGAATTCATTCATTTCATAATAACCCAATAACACTTGAAAGTTTTTAGCATGTTGAATATACTACAAACGTAGGTATTATAGTAATGTATTGTCTTTTTAGAAACACATATACTTGACGTAGGTATACGAGTAGGTACTTATGTTTAGAAAGTTTTAAAATTTTGTCACTTTATGAAACAAGTTTTAGCAGTAAAAACTCGTTTCTAATGACATAACATCGACATTCCAGTCTATTATATCCACAAATCAATCCATATTGTGCTACAGGTGTGTGTCCTGTCACACTGTCTTAGGTGGTCCACCTCCACACAGATGGCACACATGGCAGATTTCAGGAACCCTAAGGAGAACAGGGTGAAGCTCACCATGATGCAGTCAGCTTAAGCTTGTGATAGATCCAGATTTGACGTAAAAACCTTATAAAAGCCTGTACAACTATACTATTGCAGGAGTACGTACTACTGTGCACGAGGGGGTGGTCTCTTTACAGTCATCCCCTCTGGGAAGTGCACCGTGGTGGGCTTCGGTGCGGTCTTCTAAGAGTTCCCGAGGCCCACCATATTTAAGGTGTCGAGGCGGATCACCGTGGTCAGTTTAGCCGGTAGGAGACCGGCGCACATTTCCAAACTCCAGGCTGCAATTGAGATTTTCTAAAAGAAACACTCAATAACACTGTCCGACCAAGGGATTGAGACCAGGACAGTATATAGCTTTCGTATAGTAGATTTATAGTAGCTACGTACCATAGAGTCGATTACCTACCGTATATGGTGGCGACTTCATGTTATGATACAGTGATACCAATAAGTGGTGTGAATATGCGCATGCGTGGCTTGGCGGTCACTTGCGGTACTAGGCACGTCAGGGTGAGGGCGTAATGAGAGATTTGTATATTTTTAAAGTAAGTTTGTTTGTACGACATTAAGCGTAAATATGAGAAAGTAGTGAAGGATGTACGAATATAGGTTCTGTATAAGTCCAAATACCACTTAATTTTTTAAGTCTAATTTGAATAACCTATTTTTTGTTTCATTAACTACCTTGGAATAGCAGTACATTATCTATACCGGAGAAGTGTAGGAGTAAGGTTGAAAATATTGCGTGAATATGATAAGGTTGACTTTTGGACGAAATAAATGTACCTATCTATAGAAAAATCCATGAAACGAGGACCTCACGCTCAGCAATTGAGCTACCGGCCACTACACCAATGAGGCAATCGAGTACACTAAAATTAAGTTCTTGGAACCGTCTTAGTTGTAAGTTGTTACGTCACTTTGCCCCATCATTGACTTTAACATCTTGTACAGAATAAACAACACAATGTTTATCTTGCAATCCCACTAATAGTGTGTATTCATGTACGCTGTTGTGCAACAAATTAAATAAGCGTTACGGTGTTACTTTTACCGCGATAATTCGTGTCAATATTATCGCCTCAAGATACGCGAGATGTTCGAAAGCAGGTGTGGGCAAGAATGTGGACACGTGGGTGGGCACTATGCTCGTGGGTCATATGTTGGGCATTGGTTCAGTTTGTATTATGATTATTATATACAAATTGCAAGTACCACGACGATATTCATGCTAATGTTTATAAAAAAATATTATTAAATTTTAGTCAACTTTTAAAATTTTCACAAGTAAAGCAGTGTAGCTGAAGAAGACTTGTACAACAAGTGAAGGAGAAACTAGGGGTAGAGTTGTATATATAACTAGGGGAACAGTGGTAATTGTTCAACCGACATGAGCAGAGCTCTTAAACTAAAGAAGAAGAAAGCAGTGTATTGCGGTAACGTTGTATAATACACAGCCCCGACTTATGCCCAGTGTACCCCAAGCCTAACATCCCGTGATCAACCGAACATAGTACAAATTCCGTGTACATGTAATGTGTCACTATTATCAGCGTACTGCACACTGTTATGCAAATGCACATCATTTTGATTAGCGGTGCGCGCACGCAATATTAGCGGTAAACGCGATTCACTTTGGTACACGCACTAGGCAGATAGGCAGCTCCAGGGAATTCAACTGTTTCGATCTGTTTGGTTGATTCAGCCGGGCTGGTGTGCGTTGACTGTCCTGACTGCTGTAATGCTGAGGTCCTAATGCGAGGCCACTCAGAGAGCAATCGACCTAGTCATAATTTGGGCCGGTCAAATATAACATAAGCCGTCAACACAACAAGAAGAAGCCAGGTTCTGTTTGACCGCGGCGCGGACAATTGTTAGGAGATAATCGTTCCTTATACATACTTTCCGTGGAAGCACATCACCCATCTGGTAGTCTCATCTGTTTGAGCTGGGTGCCAAACCAATATTAATGGTTCAGAATGGTTTAAAATATTTAATAACATTTTTCTTAGTTTTCGACTTAGTTGCCAGAATAAAAAAAAAGATGAAGTGCAATGAAGAGTTCTTGAATAACATAGTTTCTCCTCTATTGTTATTATTATTTGGTCTTTCTAAGGGACAGTTGGAGTTTAGAAATGGAATTGGAGTTTAGAATTTTACAATAGTTACAGCTGGTGAAACAATAAACTACGAACGCCAGAGCTGGCCAGTGCGTTGTTCACCTACAACCATCTAAGTAAGGCATACAAATCGAGTAATTAACGTATCTAGAAAAGAAATCGATTGCCAAATCAAATCTGTGTAATGGATTCACTTAATCAATTACAAATCAAAATAGTGTAGGATTGGAGATTTTAGTTTGTTTCGATTTGCGCTTATCTACGCTTGTTTTTTATGTTTACGCTTACGCAATCAGGTGAATTTGAATGGTGATGTTATACAAAAAGTTCATCGACACTGTTAGTCATATCATCATCAATAACATGATCATCATAGGCACTTTCCTTCTTCAGAGAGGCCGGTCAAAGAGGTACTGACTCCAAATCTTCAAAAAATACTAAAAGCTTTCTACCAAAATTGCCTAGGGCTTCGGAGTTAATTAGGTACCTTTCGGGGAGGCTATTATCGTACACCCCGCTGTTTGCGATGACAAGCACTTCACACACTCTTTCTCATCCTTAACAAGGCGCCGTCTCATGCCAATTACAGTCAAATAAAAAGACATAATAGCAGCCGTTGTAGTGTGACAGTAACGAATGTAGCTGACAACTTAATTGGCCGGCGTCACTTGTAATTGGACGGTTTGTTATTGAACTTGACTTTGAACTCTTGAAGGTGATAGAGATGGGAAGAGTGAAGTGTTCTGTGTTTGGATTTAGATTACCGAGCCTTGAGGTTAGGTCTGCAGGCCTGCAGCAGGTCTTTCTAGTATTTTGTGTCACATACACAAAAAGGAGGAGTTATTCTCTATGTCCACTCCGTGTCCATGTGGTTTGTGGGTGTCGTTTTCTTGAGTCTTGCATTGGTTGTTGGTTTTTGGTTGCGATTCCGGTATTTATCACAACGATGTTACGTTATTTGTGTCATAGATTTAATATGAATATTGCTGATAACATGTTTCTGGACATTTCTAGATTTCAAATAGGTATGTATAGCGGGAGTCACGCTCTACGAACATATCATGGACTTAGAGTCAATTGTTTCTGACACGTCACTAGTGATACTCCGATGTATGAAAATGTATCTTTATGATAGCGACAGGTGTACCATGAGTCAAAAGCATATGTTTTTGTGTGATTACATAGATATGCAAGCTATGTGAAAGGCTTTTGATGGGATCTCACGAAAAGATAACAAAAAAGATAGGTACATGTAGAAGATACTTTCATATTTGAAGATGATGTTCTTTAAGTTATGATAATCACGTAATACGAAACTAAACTTTGAGCGTTGACGTCGATCGGTTTTAAAATTTAGTATTCAAAATTGATACATTCAACGAAAGGCTTATTTCTTTTAAATATTGCTACACTCTCGGATTTCTCCTATATCGTGGGTACTGTATACAAACATACATGTCACATGCATACACAAGAACTGGAACAACTATGTATAGGTCATAGAAATATTTCTTCCGAGGGGGAATCGAACCTGCGACACGAAGCGTAGAAAGCTAATCGCTTATCCACTGCGCTAACCGTGTAGTCAAATTATACTTATTGAGAAGATGTGTGTGAATGTTTTAAAAATTCTCAAATAATTAAAACTGATGAAGAACCAAATAGGAAAGTTATAGTTCTCTGCCAATACATAAAATTACAAGTCTTGTCTCATAACAAAAAAGTAAGATTCACATAGATATATTTCCCATAAAAATTGCCACTTTATTTCGCAATACTAATTATTGTGATGGTTGCGCAAGGAGCTATTTCTTTTAATATTTCTTTCGTTAATAGATATCTGCTATGAACGCATAACGAATTGCTAATATTCTGTGATTACATTACCGATGTTGCCGAGATTACCACATCAATGCAAATCTTTCATGGCTTTTGATACGTGCCATCCATAAATTACGTCACACGAATTTCATGCTTTTTTTGACCCCTCCCCCGTCCTTGTCACAGCTGGTCACATTTGTGAGACTCCCCCCTCCCTATGTGACGTCATCATCATCATCAGCCAGAAGACGTCCACTGCTGAATGAAGGCCTCCTCCAAGGGAGGGATTTGCCATAATCCCCACGCTTGGCAGGCGGATTGGGGATCGCAGTGGCTCACCGATTAGTGAGAGGACGCTGCTGCCCATCCTCCAGTGTCTGGCCGCAGTTTTAGGACGTACCCGGGTCACGTGACGTCACATATTTTTAATTTTATATCCAAAAATTATTAAATTAAAACAGCAGTTCCGAAATTAGTTTTATTTCCATTTATTAGAAATTACGGCGAGGCTCTCAAGGAACTCGTCAACATAACAATTTAAATCTTATATTCACACAGATATAGTTGGAAATATTTTTAAGTTTTCGTTAATAGTTCAAACTTCACGTTTTAATACTTAGATATATTAGATTTTGAAATGTGATGTCACGAAACTTAGAACCCCTCCCACACCTTGTCACACAATGTCACACTTTCGACCCCTTCTCCCCTCTTAATGTGTGATGTAATTTATGAATGGCCCCTTAGGTACACAATGGAGGCACGAAAACGGTCTCCTCATATCAAATCACCGTATGATTCATATTAAAACACGTGTCATGAGAGCTGGAGACGAAACCTGAGATAGTCCGAAGAACCTTGCTGGCTTACCTTTCCACCACATAATAGGGAATTCTGAATTTATTTTTCCGTCTATTCGGCACTAGCTATCACAAGGGATTCGGTCATGCCATAGTTTGATAAAAGATGAGTGGAAGCGAGGCTGACTGCCCAGGGTACGCCAGGAGATCTCAAGTTTCTTCACTCGAGGAATTCCTTGCATCCTTTACTGCAAGTGTTTGACATGAAAAACAAATAGTGCTATGGATATCAAGGTATGTCAAACATGTTCCAGAAGCTTTTTTTTTTTATTTGCGTGTTGAGAACCCATCATGGGCTACCCTCTGCGGGGGGGGGGGGGGGAGGGGTGTGCCGGACTCCTACCGGCTAAACTCACCACGGTGGTCCGCCTCGACACCATATGGCGGGCCTCGGGACCCCTAAGGCTCCCATGTTCCAGAAGCTATCTCAACTTGACATGACAAGTTGGTAACATCATTTTATTCCTCATTCCAAGATCAAAGATACGGTCATCGAGACAAAAGGTAAAACAAACGTAGCAGTGAAAGTTGACACACACACACACACACACACACACACACACACACACAAGCGACAATTAATTATAATAATAAATGTGTAGTGTGCGGTGAAAGGTGATTGATTCGCGATAACTGCGCCCGCGCCGGTTACCGGAATGTCAGGCTTTTTGTGTTGACATCGAGAGTTTGTGGCGTATGTTGAGAATAAACTTTAAATACGCGATGGATGTGAGTTTGTGAAGCCCATATATATCGCATCTGGTAAGACCAGTACCTGACCTCAACATCTTTAACGGCACGGATGGCGCAGCGGTTGAGAGATCGACTGATGTCGCGGGTTCGATTCCAACACGGAATCAAATATTTCTATAATCTAGATAATTCAATGTATATTTTGCCAACTCAGTGTATAATATAAGTGTGTTATAAAATATAATTGTTCTCTTAAACTTAGTTGCTTCTTTCAGGCATTGAAAAATTGAATATTATATAATTCTAACTTATACTAGCTTTAGGTGTACTTTAATTGTGAAAAAATGAAACAACTACGTCTACAGATAGTTGTTTCGGGTCTGGTTGTGTGTGTATGTGACATGTATGTTTGTAAACTGTACCCACGACACAGGAGAAATACTAGAGGGGGCAAAGTTAAAAAAAAAATTAGTTCGAGATTGGTCACAAAGATATTGGTCAGCCATACGTAGCATGAAACCTTTTCAAACAGGAGAACCTCTGAACCTCCGAACCGTGTTATGTAGTGCAACGGAACAAATATCTAGATCGTAGTAAAATTATGTCAGGGAAAATTTTACAACGCTGAAAACCAGACCCGAAACAACTATCTGTAGATCATACAAATATTTGTTCCGTGCGGGGATCGAACCCGCGACACATAGCGCAGAAAGCTAATCGCTTAAACACTGCGCCAACCGTGTCGTCATCAAATTGTATAGCGTTGTAAGAATACACAAGCGTAATGATATTACCTTCCAATTTAGAAGACGGCAGGCTACTGTCTGTCAATGTCTGCGCTATGATGATGGAGAGATCTTATCTTCCCCACTTTCTTCAGCATCGGCCATTAATCTTCGGAGCCAATACGTAATAATTCTGTAACGAAATATCAACAGTTCGATGGTCTAGTGTGGGTGCTTCACGGACCAGTCGTTATATAACCACTACACAAATATTTTATGTACAGCTGTAAAGATCCTAATCTAGCTAGATAGTATGTCTGTCAATCTGCCCGTATATATTTAGAAATGGTGCGGTAATGGCTGTCGGCAAGCGATTTAATATCATAAATCATCCAAACTGAACCGTGTGTCAAAGATTAATATTGTGTAGGGTGGGAACCGCATACGCTCACTGCCTTTATAGTTTCTGACAGTGAAACTCGCTTACCCAGTAAGTTCATATAGGGTTGTACTTATATGTATTCGAGAGAAGCTTATGTGTTATAGTAAACTGGAATATCTGATAATTATGGATAATTTTGTCGGCGTGTGTACTAGACTGCTTCATTGGTGTGGTGTTTAAGAAATCAGGGTGATGTGTAATAAATAATAAATCCAAATATTGGTGTACTAGACTTTATTCCTGTTCCGACGCCAGAGTATCAATGCCCCCCTATCTAATCCATTCACGATGTTTTTATAATATCAAGCCCTCCATTTTCCGTCACCTTAAAATAACATCTACCGTCTATTTTATATTATTCAGATATTTGATAGTTTAAAAAACATATAATAACCAACCATTACATACTAAAAGTTTTAACTCTTTATGCATGCATTACTTAATATTCAATAAATCATGACGTAATTGTAAGAATAATAATTGTGGAACAGTTCTGAAATACATTAGAAATAAGTAGTTAATTGACCTATGTTTCTATCACTAGTGACAGTGACACTAGTAGGCAATTGCCCAGCGCAGGTGGGGCACATGGATGGGGTTCTGTACGGCTATTCTCAGTAACAGCTCGGAGTTTGGAAATGAGTTCGCCTGTAACGCCACCGGTAAAATGTCTGTTGTACACCACAACAGTACACCTATAACAATAGAAACACAATAGACTTATTTACTGTATCTTCTGGGGGATAACATAAAAGGAAATTAAGTTATTTGGTCACAAGGATGAGCAGCAAAATCCATTTTTTTACTACTAATAAACATAGTTCATACTGTGACTATCAATGAAGACATCATAATTATAACAATAAACAAAACAGACTGACATACAAGAAAGGTGACTTACGGAGCTGTAACTAAAAATTAAACACGACGATAAGAGAAAAATGTTAATCATGAGTCTAAATATTGTTTAAATTTACCATAAAAATAAGTGAGATCATTAAATTATGATCGTTACCCCCACCAGTTTTGCGGTTAAGCATTGTTTTGTTTTTGTTTGTTTTTGTTTTTTTTAAAAACGTTGTCCCACACTAGGATTTCTCCTGTGTCGTGGGTATAGTTTACAAACATACATGTCACATGCACACACAACCAGACCCGAAACAACTATCTGTAGATCATACAAATATTTGTTCCGTGCGGGGATCGAATCCGCGACACATAGCGCAGAAAGCTAATCGCTTAGCTACTGCGCCAACCGTGTCGTCTATATTATAATGATCAGATGTCATTGTCAAGTACGATTAGTACAAGATTTATCACAAATACAAGGTTTGCTGATTGCACGTTCATTGACTCGATTACACATTCACTTCACGGTACATTCGTTACGTAACGCCACCGTGATTTAGACGTGCATTCATTGACCGGCAATAGACAATTATAGGGCTGGTGCACATCAAAAATAAACGATATTCTATTCTATTCTATTCTATCAACATTATTTGTGATGAAGGATAGATATTTATAATATATGGATAACAAAACTCTTTGAAATAATGGTGAAAAGCAGTATTGTAAAGCGTGAAATTATCTTTTGTATATTAATTGATTTATAAAAGAAGAATCTGTCAGAGTGACTGAATTAATATTAGCGTGCAGCTCAAACTACTAAGTATAGAAACTTGTAATTTTGTACAGGAGGTTCTTTAATGTCCTCCTGACCGGTTTCGGTCACGGCGGCCAATCTCACCGGAGATTAGCCAACTACGCAGAAGATATTATAGGTAGAGCACAAGTATGTACGCAGACATAGGTGCTCTCTCAATTCCTTCACTCTCAGAGTCCGATGGGACGGCAATCCGACACGACTGAGGAGAGATCAGGCGCAGGACCAACAGCTTTACGTGCTTTCCGAGGCACGGTGTGTGTTCACATACACAAAGACCCAGACCCGAAACGACTATCTGTAGATCATACAAATATTTGTTCCGTGCAGGAATCGAACCCGCGACACGTAGCGCAGCAGTCGTTCTCTCAACCACTGCGCCAACCGTGCCGTCAAAGGAGGTTCTTTATACGAAGTATGTAAGCACAAAGAAAGGCTTTTTGGAAATAAATCTCTAAAAGGTCAAAAAAGGGCGTCGAAGCTAATATGACAATCCACTCACACAAAGTCGCAAGTAAAACAAACATTACGTCATTGGTCTACTGGTGACAAACGCGACTATTGAGCGTGAGGCCTCGGTTCGAATCCCGGGTCGGGCAAAGTATTATTGGGTTTTTCTGTATGCAATTTCTAAGCTGCATGGAGTCTCGCAATAGGCTGGCCCCCTAGTACATGGGACTGAATAATGGTTGCGGAATGCCATGTTATGCTGTGTAGTAATTTTGAACAGAAGTCACGTCCATGTCAAGAGTCAGTAGGACACCCCTGGGCCATAATGTTGGTGTTAATATAGCAATACTATTGTTTTAAGTACGATAATGTTCTTATGAAAGTAGTGTCGAGAGGTCGCGCATGCTCATCAGTGTCTGGTCGCCACGCGCGCGGGAGTTGGGGTTCAGTGATAACATGAATAGACGGTAGTAGATTCCTTTTTAGTCAAAGTTGAAAAGGCCTTTGACTGTTTATATAAGCAGAACGTTTGGTTATATTATTGAAGTTATACTTCTTTTGGCGCGCTTGATGAGAGTGAATTCTTACGGTGCGCGCGCACACCGAGATACAAAAGCGACACCATGAATTTGGCTGGTAAATGTCTCTTAAATTTTCTTGGGAATTGATAGCTATATTCAAGGTTGTTATTGAAATATTTGTGCATCTGTAACTAGTGTTTCATATCAGTAGAAGTATAACTTCTTACGTGCGTACATAAGTACACACACACATTTTTTTAATAATTTCAATTAGAACAGCTGGAAACGATCATTTATTTATTTATTAAGCTTATGTGGTTTGAAATAAAGTTTTGAAACTGTACAGCCGATCAAAATATCTAAATAAGTATCGATGGAGTTACCTGCTTACGCACACAGAAGAGAAAAGAAATATTAAATAAAAATAACACTTATTTTTAACACTTATTATTTAAACTAACACAAATTTTTTGTTAACCCGTGCGACGCTGACGAAACCTCCGGTAACCCGACTAAAGTGTTTATTGAACGAAAGTTGTCGGTTAGGTGACAGCCAGCATACATCTATGATATCCTGGTGATTGGGCCGGTGTCCATTACGTTACCTAATGTTTTAACTTTTAGGTTTTATTCTGTATTTAACAAGTTATGGTAATTTGTATATGTTCGAGAGAGATTACCTAGCCTCATAATAATAGACTGGCAAAATTACTATTTTTAAGTATATTCCTAATATAACTGTCTAAATAGAACTTATTATAAATTTTTTGATAATAAGTCTGACCTTAGAGTATCAGTGTCTCCCAGTAATTGGGTGGCGGAGGTTAGATGGCAGTCGCTCCGTGTAAAATACTGATATTCGGCCGCAACCGGTTACACTGGAAGCCGACACCAATGTAGTTGGAACAAGGTTAGGCAGAAGATGATCTTCATACGTTACACACTTTTATAAAAATCAATAATTGACTAATAAAATCGCATGCGCAAATTTCATTATTATTTCTGTCTATACATCACAGAATAAGACATCCATTGGACTGTAAAAGTCCCTACAATAGAAGTGAAATAACAAAACAATGCTAATTGACAAAACAAGGTAAATCTAGAGATTCACATCTACAAGTAAGTAGAATGTGTTCACAAGAGAGTGCGCCGGCGCCGGCGCGGACCGAACAGATGTCGATCGATAGTGTTGAGTGTCGATGAACTTCCTGTGGTTACCGTCTCGACCGACTGCCAATGTTGTAAACTGTCGTAAGAGTTTAATATTACTCTTATTTTACAAACTTTCTGACTTCATCATCAGTTCCTCGCACGGAAATTGCGCATGCGTGGTGTGAAAATTAAGTCAGCAGAGAACGGTGCTGGTAGTTTATGATATGTTCTTTTAAATTACAAAAAAAAAAAAAATTGAAATATTGGTTTTATTCTGTGAATTAATTTTTTGACTGCTATTGATTATATGTATCCTGAATTAAATTTAATATATATATTTTGGCATAATAATCGATATTACTATGATATTGTAATTTATTAATTTTTAATTTAACATTTATAATTTATTCATCCTAATATTAAAATCTTCTGTCAGAGAACATTTTACATATTAAAGATCTGTATATTTTATTTTAATCATGTAGGTATTGAAACAAATAAATATATTGCGATTTTATGTTCTTATTTATTAAAATTTGTAATCTTATTTATTTGTCCTGTAACGTGGGAATATTTTAAATACATGTCACATGCACACACACCCAGACCAGAAACAACTATCTGTAGAACATTCAAATAATTGTAACATGCCGAAATCGAATCGCGATACGTCGCACAGACAGCTAATCGCTTAGCCACAACGCTATCCACGACATGTTGAGCTGGAGATAATAAACACCTTCTTGTTTAGAAGATTAATTTACATATATGGTAACAAATGTCAGTATTTTTTTCAATACTTCAATAGTCAACCTTTTGCCAACATTATGGCAGGGATTGCCTAGGGTACACGTATGTACAGTCAGCATCAAAAGATGTATACACTTAATGAAATTCAAAGATGTTTTTTAGTGGAAATAGTGATTCACATCTTGACCAATTTTACACATAGTATCTGCGGATACATAAAAATACATGTAATGTTGTTTTTTATTACATGTATATCTCTCTAAAAACTATATTTTCTTTTATTTTAAACTCAAATCGTATAGTGTCTTATACGTTTAAAGTAGCTACCTATATTAAATTTATTAAAACGTTTTTGTAGTTGACTGTACATAAATACCTCAGATTTTAATGTGTGCGCGAGTTGACCACAATAAAATAGGTAAAATCGGAAGGTGCCAACTCGCGGATATGCGCGAGTTTCAAGTTCGCGAGATGACGAACAAGTCATTTAATCAATATTTTTTCAAGAATAAGCGTTTGAATTTCGCTACGTGTATACATATTTTTGATGAAGACTGTACATATTACTTATGGCGCACCCTGGGCGATTACTGTAGATTAACGGCTAATCTTTCCACGGCATGAGCAATTCCATGAAAAGTCATTAAACCAGTAATTTTACAGGTTGTATCTACTATTTTGCTGAAGTCGCTACCATCAACAAGTCAACGCACTTCCTCAGCGATTACTGTCTTTGCTTTTTAAAATTCAGCCGGCTGTCACTTGCCAGTCGACACGTACAAACGTAAAAGTAAACGTTGCGTGTCTAATCTAAACTTTTTTTCAATAAGTTGCATGTTGAACAGGAAGGCTTAAAGAAAACAATTAGATACAGACGTGAGATTTTTTTATAGGGGACATTGTTTTTGGTTAGAAATTGAGGCATCGCTTCATTGATTTGGTTGTAGTCATTCAGGGTTCGATTCCGTGATGTGATTGGGTTATCTCTGTATTTATTTTATTGTGAACGGCATGATAATTCAGCATATTAGTATTTTAAGTTCGGAACCTTTCAAACGTTAGTGCCATTTAAACATATAACATAACGGATAATTATAATGAAAAGGGTACCTAGATTTCCAGTGTCGTGCGGTTCATAAAGACAAAAAGACACTGCCTACCCTACGTAACTCAAATATTTATTATAAGATATCTGAGGTCGCAAATCACATACATCATTATTTAATCGACAACACGACGAACCAATACCAACATACAGTAGGTATTATTGGTAAGTAAGCTTTAAAATTTTCTGCCTACCCTGTCTAAAAACTCTGTGCACGTCGCTGCTGATTACCCATATAAAAGTGCAATTAAAACGGCTAATTCATGTCCTAACCGTCGGTTATATTGTCAGAGAACTTGGCCCTTAGTCGCAACTAAGTGTCAGTTAAGTTTCCAACTAACTTCATAGAACTGATGGAAAATTGACAAACGTCAAGTGTTGTTGCGTGGCCATTAGCACCTCACTTCCGAAAGTTATACAATTATCTGCATACCTTAATATAATAAATTTAACCTTATTACCACATCACATAAAGGTGAGAATGGTTTGGATGTTTAGTGTGATATAATCTGAACTTTAGTGACCCACTGTGCTAGGATGCTATTATATTTTAGTAGATTTAAAACACATTATTTATGGAAATAAAAACTGTAAATCACCGTTATGACACAGTTCAATAATTACTTGTTCGTGAATTTATTTACAAATGTATTTGTACGATGACAATGGTCGGGAAGCCACACTATCCTATCTTATCCTATCTTACTTCTTACTTATCCTACTAATATTATAAATGTGAAAATTTGTGAGGATGGATGGATGGATGGATATTTGTAACTCAATCATGCTAGAACGGCTGAACGGATCTGGATGAAATTTGGCACATATAGGTATAGATTATAGTCTGGAATAGCACATAGGCTAGCTACTTTTTATCCCGGAAATATGTACAGGTTCGTAAACCACGCGGACGAAGCCGCGGGCGGAAGCTAGTTACTTATAAATGTGAAAGTAACTCTGTCTGTCTGTTTGTTACCTTAAGAGATAGGGTTACATTTAGATTACATGATAAATCTATACATCTATACATCTATACATATAAATAAAATTGGAGTGTCTGTTTGTAATACTGAAATAACCGTTTTTTACTACATGCATATGAATATATATATACGGTACATACACCAAAATAACATTTTTTTAAAAATTTGTCTGTCTGTCTGTCTGTTTGTATAGGCTAATCTCTGAAATGGCTGGACCGATTTTGACGGGACTTTTATTGGCAGGTAGCTGATGTAATAAGGAGTAACTTAGGCTACTTTTATTTTGGAAAAATTCTTTTATTTTAGAAAAAAATAGGGTTAAGTGGTCATTTGGTCTCACTAAAAAATACATTGTTAAGTTCCGAAATCCACGCGAACGAAGTCGCGGGCACAGCTAGTACAAAATACACGTAGACATACATCAAAAAGATACGATACGAAAGAAAATATAACTGCAAAATTGCAGATAGTAATTTTATCAGATCAAGCGCATCAATTTCGCTAAGAACTGAGATTGTACATGAACACCCAGACATGGTACTACTATCTGTATTCAGTGCGGGAATCGAATCTGCGAACAGCAATGCGGAAAGCCAATTGTCTCTCCGCTAACCGTGCTATATTTATCATTTACATCATCACACCGCACGTACTATCAGTTTAACATGCCGTTTAAATTATAAGAGGAGTTAAAGCAGGTCAGGAAAATAAAATTAGCTAGCTACTTAACGACTAGTTAGCAGCTCACAAATTAAAAAGTGCATGAAGATATGGCTCTAAGAAATTCTCTCACAGATAGGTTATTCACGCAACATTATCGTACTGCATGTAATCTCAGTTTAATTCGCCGTTTATATTCACATTAGCGTCGCATTCGTTTATTTGTGGTTATCGCGATGTTATGTTTGTGACTTGTGAGGTCACTGTTAAGTAAAGTGGGCAAGCGCGAGTCGGCCTTACATTACAACGAAAATGCAAATTGAAACTGAAATTAGCATACTAAATTTTATAGGAGAATTTTTCGAATATTTATATTTATTTATTTCTTATTATATATTTATTACGCCCTAGAAGGACATATACGGACCTTATTGGTGATGTCCTTCAAAAAGGTCAGGTGCGCAGTACCCACAACCGGCGTTCATGTATGAAACGATACATGAATGTAGATGAAGCAAAAGGGTCATGTAAGGATCGTAGCACGTGGCGTTCCGTAGTTTCTGCCTACCCCTATGGGAAAAAGGCTTGACTTTATATGTATTTTATATTTTTGAATAGGAGATTCATTTCTTTCCCTTTTTTATTATGGTCTGAGAGTTAGTCTTCAAATAAAGAGAAAAGAAACAAACAGAAATTGAAACTAAAGTAAGAACTAAAATATTAAAAATTTAAAATTTGTTACTCTGCCTAATTGGTCTAGTGGTTGCAAGAGCGACTGCTGAGCGTGAGATTGCTGAGCTGAGTTCGATTCCCGGGTTGGGCAAAGTGTTATTGGGTTTTTCGGAGTATGGAACTGTGTCCGGTAGATGGCAAGGGGCTCGCTCCCTAATACATAGGACTTAATAACGTCATCGACAAAATGTGGGTGTATAATAGTACACCTCTGCGTAACCCGTCGGGTAATACATTAAAATTAGTTAGAATATTTTAATTTTGGGCACATGGAAAACAGATGGGCTCCAGACGATGTTTTAACTGTTGTGGTTTCAAAACCTTATAAAACACACTTTATAATATAAGAGTGGAAAGATTTGCTAGTCGGGAATTATGGTATCGGCTACGGAGTACTAGAGGCCCTATACTCGTTTTCTTTAGGTATTTAACTAAAGGTAAACAATCTTGATGTGCCTTTTTAATATTTTTTGTTTAAAAACTCAGTTTAAAAATAAAACGCGACTAAAAACCAATGTAAAACAACAATAACGATTACCAAATCAATTGAACCATTAGTTTAAGCAGTAGTTTATTTGTTTAATATGTGTTTGTGTAAAAAGTCACATCAAGATTGTTTACCTTTATTTAAGTACCTAAACAAACCGAGCATAGTGTAAGTTTCTTTCGACAAATTCGATTTACTACATCGCACGCGCTCCGATTGGTGGAGAGCAAGAAACGGAGCAATCGGAGCGCCGAACGCGTTCGATGTAGTATATCGAATTTGTCAAAAGAAACTTACACTAGGGATACTGAAGATCTCAGGTTTCATCACTCGTGGTAGTTCTTTCCTTGTACGCCACAATAATAATGGAAACAAGGAAAAAAGTCATAATCTTAATATTTTACCAATTTAGTTTTCGGCACCGGAATAAGGAAGCTACGCGATGATTTACGAGCACTCCACACTTGTAATTAATTAGTTAATTAGTTTCAATGTTTGCCCAGCAATGTTGATGCGACCTTGCAAAAGGTTGCCACAAATTATTGTTTGTGTTATATAACTGCAGTGTTTCACGGCTCGTTTAACTTAAGATATCGAGGTTGGCTACTTCAGAGGTATCGTTGTAAAATACTATGTTAATTTTGGAATAATACTCGGTTTGTTTCGCAAAAAAGTTCTTTATTCTTTTTGGTATAAGTTAGAACACTATGGTAAGTCATAAATGAAGTAGCTAGACTATCTCATTGATTTAGTGGTCGCAAATGAAAGACACGTGAGGTCTCAGGTTCGATTGTCGGATTGGAGTGTTATTGGGTTGGTCTGTTAGATATTTCAATAGCAGTGCCCGGGCTATTGCCATCCACGGAGCACAATTCCAAGCCCTGCGAAGTAGTACACCGAAGGTTTAGGTAGGTAGGTATGCCTGTATAGGTGTGATGATGTACTAATAACCCTTAGCCCGGGACTGTCACAGACACTGACACGACAATTTTCTACGTTATACATGAAATAACATGCAAAAAAAAACATTTGTATGCATTTACATTTGTAAGCCATATCAACATTTATCCCGATAATGGATCCAACGGTAGGCAGAACCACAGCTTCCCATAGCTTTCATGTATTATCCTTCCCTAAGCTTATAAACAAATCAGCTAGGTAAGCGTATTAACAATTTGACTAGCGATCCGACTCGGTAATCGAACCAGCGTCACTGATTGCTTCGACGCGAGAATAAATCAAGTCTCGGCTCTCGAGTCTCGACGCATGGGAAACTCGGGGCGGAAGCCGGCAAGACCACCTGTCGCTTATGGTCGGCGCCATGCTATAGGTAACAAGTCACGAAAATAATTTGTTCAAATATTAAACATGAGCAGTATTGGACTCTTGGGTTTGATTCTCAGATCGAGCAAAGTGGACTAATATCGAAAATAAGCAATTAAATGTCAATCCCACTCCATGTCTTTTTTATTCAGAAAATATTCATTAATTACAATAAGGGCTAGTGAAGATGCAAATTGAAATTATATCAATATGGATCGATCAAAACTTATTTGTCAGATTGTTTGGGAAAGTCTTTTTCTCATTATACATAAATAAAATATCCATTTCTAGCGATTACGGATGATTGAGTAAATTACAAATCATTGGAATGCTGAAGAGCTATTGTTTCAAATAATGATTCTATTCTTATGCTATTTGTTTATTATAAGCAGGAAATAGGTTATTTACATAATAATTATGTTTTAACCGGTGATCGCCTATTAGTGTTTCCAATTGTACTTGAAAGAATATAACCGTCTAACACATATATAATAAGTTTTTATGTCAAACAAACCAGGCACTTTTGAAACGTTAATTTAATATGACTCTACTTGAACTATTACATGGTAAACAATAACAGTACAGTACAATTCTGTCTAACCCTCTGAAGAATACAGGCGCGTGATGTTGTGTTAATAGAAGATCGATAGTATATGTATGAAATACTTCAAATCTCGCTGCCTGATCCATATAATACAAAACTGTATAATTTTTACAAAATTTCACAATGCCAGGCCAGGACAAAAATTATAATGCAACTCCTCTAGACGGAGAACAAGTAGATATTCCAACAATCCTTGAAGCTATCATGGCGGTTACATGACCATAGCGACTTCTAAAATAACTTAATTAATAATTAGAATAAGATTTACGAGAGCTAAACTCGATGTATCATAGAATAATGAGATGTATAATCTATCCAGCGAATATCTGTCATGTCGGTGAGTTATCAACATAGTTTGGAGTACAACCAAGCTGTAGTTACAATTAGGTATCTGCAGGATAACCTTGAGATCTCCCAGCCAGATGGATTAAAGACCTGAAGAAGGCAGCTGGGATAGACTTAATATGATACTTGAGAGATGAGATGTCCAGCATTGCATGCATGCATTATGGTAATTCACCTTAATGATCTCTTAGGTATCAGCTGAGTAAAATGGTAAGGGTAGGCTCAGTTAAGCCTCTACTTGAACGAAGTATCATTACTTTTCTGTGGTATATAATATATTATTCCATCTCGATTCATTAATTAAATTAATAAACAGGCATTCCTATCTCATTAGTCCAACAGAAATCAAATTCCAATCAATGACTAACATGTTTTCTAATCAATGCCGGACCCAACACATTTCAGAACAATACTGTGGTAACACACAATACTGATGTTTTCCGAAAACTACTAGACATAAAACAATGCGAATCAATGCACCCATTCTTCTAGAAAACAAAACATAAGCAATAACAACAATCGACATTAAACAATAGAATAAATTCTTCACTCTCGCATGAGACTATCCAAAAGCTTTCACGCGTTTCGTCCGTCTGGGCGAGTCGTAAGCTCGTCATTACTCGTGAACGAACTCCCGCGCACGTCGCACGCGCATCTGTGTTCCGCGTATGATCTGACAGCGTTTGTTCGATATTCAAATCTTTTTATTTTTTTGTTTACTGTGCTCTGTGGACTGAACTAGAGTGTATAGTGATTGGATTTTTTTAAAAATATTTGGATTTGTCTCGTTTGCGTGTTGTAAGTATGAATTTTTAATTAAATTTAGAAAATATTATTAAAATAAAAGGGTTTGGTTTTGGACATAAACAATAAGTATATACTTTAAACCTTGACAATATATTTGCAAGATACGTAATAATAGATTATATATAGGCGTTTGATAACAATCTGAAGGTTAATTAATTTCAGTACGTTTGCCGTATCGTTTTGGATAATGCCTATAAAAACGGATATGTACGTGTATATTTCTCCTTTGTAATCTATTAATGGCGGGTCGAACATGGATGAGACTGGCTCAGAAGCGTAGAAACTGGCACTTTCAAAGAGAGGCCTATGCCCAGCAGTGGGCTAAGTCGGGCTGTGGATGATGATGATGATGATGAATCTATTAATCATGTAACACTTATAAACCACTTAATCATTCCTAGTTGTAAGAACATTGCCGCTCCATCGATTACAGTTGCGCCTCACTAGAGATCAAGGTTGCCGGTTCGATTCTCCGGTGAACGATACCGCATCTCACATAGCTATCTATATGAAATTTAATTGCAGCCTTTGGTTTAAATAGAGCGTTGATTTAGTTTCTTGCTCGATAGTGTCTTGTAACTGTCTCATTAGTGTAGTGGCCGCAAGCGCAACTGCCCGTCATATCATAGCATGTCCCATAAAATAAAAATAAAAAAGGAGCGTGAGGTCCATTCGATTCCCGGATAGGGTAAAGTGTTATTGGTTTTTCTGTATGGAAATTCTCAGTAGCAACACGGATTCTGAAACTGGGCCCAGTAGATGGCAATAGGCTCGCCTCCTATTACATTACACCTCTGCCTAACCCTTCGGAGAAAACAGGCGTGATGTTTATTTAAATAAGGAAAACGTCCAGTCAGAAGTTCGCGCTGTGCCGAATAATGCCTATCTGGCTTAAGCCAATACTTTCGGGCTGAAAACAGCGAAGTTACAGTCTCCCCCGGGACGTGCTTGGGGGAGGGGGGACCTGTTTACAGTCTACCCCCGTGATATACCTTTATTGAGGTCGGCACTGTGGTTGGTATAAAGAGTTCTTTAAACCCATCAGGTGTCACCCTGGTGAGTTTAGCCGGTAAGGGTTTAGCACACCGCCCCCGGAGCAACCGCTCTACTCTGAACGGTCTGTCCAGGTGAAGAATAGTCCATGAAATTTCTCACAACGTAAAGAAAAAATCTTGTCAGTGAAGGACCTACAAACCGGTTCTCCGAAATAATGTTCTCTCTTTGATGTTTTTTGTTATTGCCACTAACAACTTTTAATTCATTTATTATAACAATAGATAAAAGTGGTTCACATAGGCACGAATATCTGAACCCTTTTTTTAGTACAGTTTCAGTTCATCTTGATTGACCGTTAAGGTTCATAAAAGTACTGTGCTAAATACCTCCTGCAAGATATTTATTACTTTGTTGAAATTGACGTTATTTGTCTATTATCATATGATTATTATCGGACCCTTTTCTGGATCTCGACTACACCGCCACCTATCGGGTCCAACTGTAGCTAAGAAACATCCAGATGAAATCATAAGCACCAATAAAAATTTCATCAAAGTCGATCCAGCCATTTCGGAGGAGAAGAATTACGTACATATGTAGGTACACCGGAATTTTATGTATGAATAAATGAACTTACTTTCCAAAAGTATGTTTGAAGTAAATACAGCTTTATTAATAATTTACCTTATACAATTATTATATCGTCTCATGAAGGTTCGGTAGGCCTCTGGTGTGGGACTCAACATGCGTTGACACCCTTGCGCCATCTAATCTTCTCAGCTTTGCGAGCTGTGCTGGTGCTACTGCTGTATCTGAGCCCTCAAGTGGCGAAAAAATAATAACCTGAATAAGTGGTTATATTTTAGAGCCGCTTGTGCGGGACTTGAATAAAATAATTAAAATTTGTTCCCGTTGTGCCCATTGTTTTGTCGCCATTAATGGGGACAAAGAGACTTGAATAAAATAATTAAAACTTGTTCCCATTGTCCCCATTGATGCGGTGATGACAGTATAAACAAGAATAAATAAATAACTTAAATACCATTATTATCCAAGACAAATATCAAATCATAGGTAGATTTAATCTTTACGCTAAGTAAATCTTAAGATATCGAGTCATTATGTCGTTTCTTGTACAACCGAACGCATCACCCGCCCTGCGTCCCGCATGTCATCAGGAGGGCCAAGTTTACGGCGGTTTACCTAAGCGGCGTGCACAGAGTTTTAGACAGGGTAGGCAGAACATTTTTAAAAGGTTACTTACCAATAATACCTACTGCATGTTGGTTTTAGTTCGTCATCTTGTCGATTAAATAATGATGTATGTGATTTGCCACCTCAAATATCTTATAATAAATATTTATCTGAGTCATGTAGGGTAGGTAGTGTCTTTTTGTCTTTATGAACCGCACGCCACTGGTTTACCTATTATGCTTTACATGGCTACAAAAATTCTCAATTTTATGCAAATCACACAATGTTTCAAATTATTAAACTAGTACTCCCTATCTCACCTATATGTATTACGCTGCTTAATAAATTATTATGAATGTACATAATTATTGTAGTAATTGTTTTCGTGAGTTGGACACGTTTCACTTTACGACATGCACTGCGATATATGTTAATTAATATATTGTAAGTATTTACTCATCAGGACAAAGTAAATAATTTTTCAAATGTTTTAAGAATGTTAAAATGTAATTTTCTAAAATGTTTTTTTATTTTATTTGTATGATGCAGGTACCTTTTTTAAATAAATACAAATAAATTCGCACTGTGCCTATTAGACGTATGACAATGGGGACAACAGGAACAAAATTACCGACTTCTCATTATCCCCATCAGTGGTGCAGGGTAAGGACAACGGGAAAAATAAAAACCTTCATCACGTTGTCCCCATTAATGGGGATAGGGCAATGGGGACAGCGGGAATACTCCGTCCCGACGGGCAGGTTGTTACTTTTCACCGCTATATTTACGAGTATAGTGAGGAGCAGTCTTGCAATTAAATATAGACACCGTAGAAAGTCGCGCAGACGCAGGTTGCAGGGTTGAACGATGATTGAACATGATATTCAATCGATGGTAGCGGGTACTGGCTGTTTACTTTATAGACCTATTTATAATATTGTTCAGTCTATATTTATATACTATATTATATACTCAAGTTATGATATACATTTCTCTCAATCAACTCTTACTTGGACGGGAAGGAAAATAGTTATCCCATTAGTAACATCCATGTTAGTTTCATCTCACTACATTACCCCTTCTCACAGAGAGGACGCCAGAGTTCCAGCAGAGGCATTATAAAAATAATTCTCTGTGAAAAGGGCTGAGCAGTAATACACTACGGAGACCCAGAGCGGATAGAGACGTCCTTAATATTGTTAATTTTGGTGAAGAGTTTGTAGCTGGCCAATGGGCACGAAGAGTGCTTTAAACTCGACGAAGGACGTTTTCGTTTCGTTTGTTAAAAGAAACTTACACTAGAACCTATGTTTATTTACGCGCGATGTTTTCCTGCACCGCTAGAGCAGTGGCAATGAATAGCAATTTCTCAACGTAATGCGAATTCCGTTAATTTCTCGTCTTATTCGATCAGTGTAAATCAGTGGTTCCCAAAGTATGGGGTCGCAATCCACTCGTGGGTCGCGAGTGAATATTGGGTGGGCCCCGAAAAATAGGACGACAGATCGACCTACCGGACGATCACTGACTCATTGCGATTAAAAACAAATAAAATTGAAGCAAAAAAAAATTACAATAATCGGAAAGAAATGCATCTTTCTCATAAAAAAATAGCTCTCTTTGTATTTAAATATTAACACTTTGGATCGGAACTTAACGTTTTTTTCTTGTTCGAACAGTCCTTCATTCATATAGTTATGCCCCTTTTTCCTTCATGAAAACCAAGAGGTGAGTCCCGAATTTGGAACTTTTTGTTAGGTGAGTCGCGGTCCAGTCAACTTTGGGAACCACTGGTGTAGATTGTTGTGAGCTACATGCATGCATTATGCTGATCATGACATAGGCCAAGCACATCCACACCTCGCCCACTAGACCACTCGCCTCACCGCAACATATCGGTAACTGATTCACGTTGTCACCTACTTATGGAGCACGCACTAGGCTGGGTGTGGCAAATTATCTGAACACTACATAGGTAGGCTATTTCTGTCAACGTGACAAGAAAATCTAGCTTTGTAAGCGTAGTGACTACCTGTTAGGGGCTTACTTATAGGAAACAATTGATGACTAAAATAAAAACACTAATTTATTGGTTGACATATTTACATATCAACGTGGATGAACAAGTGTCAGGTATATGCCCGAACTGAAACACACACCAACCACTTGTTACGATTACTTTAATGAATATATCACCAATTTTGAAATCGACGTGTAGTTGCTTACTTTTTTATATTGATATTTCTTTGGAAGGAGTTAAAATGCTATTTTGAAGTTGAGAGCAAAATCTCGTTAGTACAATAAATTATAGGTCATAATGTACCATACAATCGCGTTAGTATAACACACAAAACCATGAAAAACAAATATAATTAATCCTACTTATATTATAAATGTGAAAGTTTGTGAGGATGGATGGATGGATGGATCTTTGTTACTCTTTCACGCCAGAACGGCTGAACGGATCTGGATGAAGATTGGCACAGAGATAGATTATAGTCTGGAATAGCACATAGGCTACTTTTTATCCGGGAAAATATATGGGTTCGTAAACCACGCGGGCGAAGCCGCGCGCGGAAGCTAGTCTTTGCATAAGCGGCAACTGTATCGCACAGTGCGTTATCTACCTCTAACTAATCTGTTCACACCACACCACAGAGTAATGGGCACAGTGAATCAATTCCGTTGTAACACTGGAAATAGTTCCACGCACGTTTGTGATACACATACCAGATTATGTTAATCCTTATAGTAGTAGAGAATGTTAATGAGAAAACCACAGTATTTTGGTATTTCTGTGTCAAGGTGAACGAAACGCTACGTTAAATTGATGTCAAAAGCTATCGCTTTATTTGGAAAGAAATAAGTGATTTGTGTTAAGTGGAGATTCTATTTCAAATTCAATTCAAATTCAATTATATTTTTATTCATGTAAACCATTTACAGGCACTTATGAATAGTCAGGCTCTAGTTGCCACGTTCCAAAGTGTTGATTTCCAATGGAGAAGAACGGGCAAGAAACTCCATGGTTACTCTTTTTAACTCGGAATTAAATATACAATATTAATTTATACATTTATCTCGAACAACAATTATGTGAGTACAATGTAGCTTAAAAGAGTCTAACTTATGTAAGTCTGAAACGCAAGCCTGATAGTTATGAAGAATATTTTTTTTTTTTTTTTTTTTGATATTATATTTATTGTTGTGTTTATGTTTTTACTTTACCTATATAACTTAAGTTTTAATTGTTTTTTTATAGCACTAAAGGTGGCAAACAAGCTTGCTGCCCGCAACCTATGAAAGTTTTAAATAGCAAGGGTGTTTCCTTGCGCGTTGCCGCCTGTAAAAATCATTTTACTCCCTCCTCATTATTTGTAAATGTAAAATGTATATTTAAAAGCATTCCCCTTTGTTTTTAGTTCTTATAATTTAAAGCCTTCCTACCTAAATTTTTTCGTTATTTTTTGAAATAAGCAAAATTATCAGACTCCCATTAAAATATATCAATCAAATAATCTTCAGCAAAATTAAATTCCCAGGAAAAAAACAGAAATGTTAATAAGGTTATATTAAACTTGTACGCTTGTGATACCGTTAAATAACGAAAGAAAGCGTTATGTATGACGTTAAACCCTATAAAGTCAACACGATGACTGGCAGTTAACAAAATGTCGATACAAGACTTTTGTCGTTGTCACTCTTATCATCAAGCTAACGTAAATGGTTGTTTAACGAACACGAATGAATTAGGCCGTCCCAAAGCCAGATAGACCTGCAGCGACTACTACTTGCAACATTGCATAGTAAAGCGCCATCTATCGGAGTGAAGCTACAACAACAAACCCTGAATCGCACTATGAGAGTTTACAAAGATTCTAACACATATACCAATGTCCGACATCAATCGTCGGGCTTCGGCCCGCCAGGCTAACCACCTTGCCTGGTCGGAGGATCCTTCCCTTTTAAATGCAGGAATACCATACTTCGTGCCTCCATAGACCAAACACATAGCCAAAGAACTGGGTGTAGTGGCGCAATATGGAAGAGCCCCATGTCCAGCAGTCTGCGATAAACTGAGTCGTAATTGTAAATGAATTTGTCGTTACTGGTATAGTATGACTGGTAGAGTAGAGGTGTAATGATGTTCAACCATATTTCGCCGAAATTGTTATCAAGTAATAGTTGTAATAGTGAGCCTGTTGCCATCTACCGGGCACAATTCCAAAATCGGGGCTTTACTAACCTTATTTCTGTCAGAAAAACCACCCACATTTTGCTCGACACGGGAGTCGAACCCAGAACCTATAGCTCAGTAGCCGTGCAACCAATAAACAAATAAGGCAGTCAAATTACTCATCTATCTGTATGAGTATTTAAACAAAGTCAGTCTCTGTGTTCATTTATTTACAATTATATTAAAAATGTATGTTCATAAAAAACGGGTTACTTCTATTTATATAAAATGTAGAGTTCACATAAAAAGCCATTAGTGTAGCTAGGTGAAACGGCTGGTGCATTTTAAATAGAATCGTGAGTTCCATTCGTGAGAGACAGAAACCTAGTCTTGGAATTAGCACATAAAATAATATAAGATGCAATTAGGGATAGCCGACATGAGCGGGACCCGGTACTGTTATATTTACGAGTTTAAATGTACTAACGATTAACAGAGAGTTCAAAGTTTATATTATACTACCCATTGCCCACAACTTCGTCTGTGTGTATTTTGTTTTCTGGATCTCGACAACAGCGCCACCTATCGGGTCCAACTATAACTATGAAACATCCAGGTGACGCATAAGAAAAAAAAATTCATAAAAATCGATTAAGCCCTTTAGGAGAAGAAGAGTTACGAACACACGAACATCGGAATTTTATATATAAAGATTGGTTCATCTCCTTTAATATTGCTTAAAACAGCATCGCGTCTGAATTCCAGAAGGGTTAGGCATGGGTTATATTTTAGCTCCATTCGAAAGGGGGGATCCTATTTTTATATGCTAGGAACATTTCCAACTCCGAAATGCTAGTGAAAACACTTATACATTAATGTAAAATTTGCAAATCTAAGATTTTTATTTCAACTGGGCCTGTACAAGTGCTTTTAAAACGTTATAATTCTAGATATGATCAGATATTATACATCAAAAATATCAAAAATACTTACAGACTGATTAAAAAAAGAAATTAAAAATTGCCAAAAAATGCGCAATCATGGTAACCATTAGTAAATATTGGGATATTCCCGACCACTTTTGCTCTCAGAATGTATTTAGGAGTCAGATGTCAGTATATCTGGATGTACGTATACTACGAGTATTTACCGCAATTGTTATGTTGACAGATTTCTGTTGCCAAGTTTTGTTACTTTCACATTGCAACTAGAATCATAATGTTTTAAAAGCGCCTGTAAAGGCTCAGTTGAAATAAAAACATTTGATTTTGATTGGTTCGTATACCTAGGCTCAAACTCTTTTGTATAAATCAAAACAAATTAAAAGTTCTAAACGTTAACATGAACGTCTTATGCAGTTCTGACAGTTCGATATAAACTAATTAATTGAATTCTTCAATACAAATAGTAATCAACTGCTGTAACAACTTTAACTAACAATAACAATATTTAAACATTGTCGTATAATATTTTAAGAATGAATATATGGCAAGCATGGGAACCTTTCGTAATTTTTTGTCATAAAGTTGTACAAATTCTCAGTTCATCCCGTTACAGTGGCATACAAATAACGGGTCCAACACAACACACATTCACGCGCAGTTGGGAAATATCGCGATTTCAAGTGTCGTGAACAATGACGCGGCTAGATGAAGATTATCAGCTTTGGAATGTGTGTTTGTATGGTTTGTGGTAACTATGGCGGGCTTCTCCGCGTCTGCAAAACACGTTAAGCAGTTGGGCCTATAAAATCTTACCGGAATCTGAAGCTATAGTTCTGAGAACCGGTCTAAACTTAGGGTATCAGTGTCCGTCAGAAATTGGGTTGTGGAGGTCAGGTGGCGGTCGCTCCGTATCAAATACTGGCAAGCACCTGCATATTTACACTGGGAGCCGACGCCAACATAGATAAGAAAAAGTTTAATCATATGCTGATGATGAGATAAAAAGAAATTGATTGCACGCTTTCTAGTTCTCCCATTCAAACCCTGAAATACGTCAAGAAAGGTCCAATATTTTTGTTATAGCTATACATCGCTCGAAGCCGTCGATTTGCTGAGTTTAAAGACCATGTTTTGACCGCAGCGGACTGGTCAGTAATCTATGAGCACAGTGACCTACTTCCCTCGATCTAGTCGATAACTTTCGCGACATGATAAATATGTATAGTCGCTTATGTCATTAAATTATAGTCGTTGGGATTGTTGTATTTATTATAATTTTGGGATTGCTGGTTCAACGCCGAAAGTCAGTTGTTAGTATAGTTGCCAGAATAAGCCACTTTTTTAACTGTGACGGGTGAATTTGATTGTGTACTGCTTTAGTAGTGAAGAAATATTAAATATATAATATTAAATATTTGCGTATTTGCATCGAAGAATCTTTCTCTTCTTGGTGCTACACGTCTGCCGGTGTGCCACAGGGCGGCGTTTTATCCCCTTTACTTTTCGCAGTATTTATTAACTCTATTTCTCAACGACTTTCTTCCTCCTTCCACCTTTATGCAGATGATCTCCAAATCTACACTCAAGCTCCTCTCGGAGAGTTGTCTGATTCTATTGAGACTATTAATGTAGACCTAGCTCGAATAGGTGACTGGAGCACGAAATTTGGACTGAAGATTAACCCAACAAAAACTCAAGTTACTATTATTGGTAGTGCCCGGACTGTCTCTAAGATTGTCTGGTCGACACTTCCCCAAGTTTCTTTCAATAACACTGTTATTCCTTTATCTAAAAACGTAAAGAACTTGGGGATTTATATCGATAGCACTCTTTCCTGGACAAAACAGCTGCAGGAAGTCAGTCGTAAATTGTTTGCTTCGGCAGGCTCCTTGAGACGCCTTCGTAATTTTCTCCCCGTTACTACCAAAATTACGTTAGCACAATCTCTTCTACTCCCAATCCTTGACTATGCTGATGCCAGCTATCTTGATCTCACCCAAGACCAATTTGACAAGCTTGAGCGACTTCAAAATCTTTGTATCAGATTCATATTTGGTTTACGCAAATATGATCACGTTTCTGAATTCCGTACTAAGCTCAAATGGCTTCCTATTCGCCTTCGCCGGAATGCCCATATTCTCTATTTGCTTTATAATGTACTCTTTAATCCCTCTACCCCTTCTTATCTTAAAGAACGCTTTCAGTTCCTTTGTGACACACATTCTAAGTTCTTGAGATCATCAGAAAACCTAAAATTAAGCATACGTATGCATTCCACCTCCTTTTTTGATAAATCTTTTACTATTCAAGCAGCTCGCTTGTGGAATGCACTACCTAGTGAAGTGAGAAGTGCTCAAACATTACCTATCTTTAAGAAAATGGTACACGAGCATTACCTTTCACTGTAATTTTGTTCATCTCCTTTCCCAGTTATATATATATTTATTAGTTTATTATATATATATATATATATATATATATACTATAAAATATATATTTTATTTTTATGTATTTGTATTATTATGTTTATGTATGTTGTTTTTGTACACTAGACAGCCCAATATCTGTCTCCCTTCTTTCAGTCCATCCAAAGGTTGTCTGGAAGAGATCGCCTTGTGCGATAAGACCGCCCATTGTACACAAATAATTGTATATGTCTGTCCTATATATTTTATGTGGTGTACAATAAAGTGTATAATAAATAAATAAATAAATACATCATGAGAAACTGATATGTCTCAGAATCAAAAATAAGAAGATTTGTGGTGTGCGAATGGCCGACATTATCTTCTGGGCTTCGGCCTACCGGGTAACCAGCTCGCGTGGCCAGACGATTCTCCCTTTTTAATATAATAACATCTTACCTTGTTCCTCCACATGTTCTGATAACATTGCGCTGACGTGGTGCTCAGAACAAAGCTGTCCATACATTGCATGTGTTACATCATTGCTAATTACATAAAATTAATAATCACGGCGTACTCGTTCCTGCCGCACGCAAATAACGAAGGCTCCTTACGTATAACTAGAGATTACGTAAAAGTAATCAACAAAATAAACAGTTATTACCTTTATCATACAAAAGGCACTTTTCATCCGAACCTTACCGTCGAGGTTAATTGCAGACGTTGACCTATAAATTAACGAAACAGCGCGAAAAAAGCAATCGCAGAAATAGTAGTGAGGTGCCGATGCGATACCGATTGTCAGCTGTCACAATGGTACAGTTATGGCATTATAGAGTGGTACAAGTTACAAGTTGTGTGATTGAAAAGCTGTGTGATTCGCTTTTGTTTCTTCTCTTAGTGCCAAAGCCTAGCTAGAAGTTGATAAAGGTCTTTGGATCACGACAAGCTTATCCAAGTTTACTGTTTGTATTAATAGTATCAGTGGTCGCAAATGTGGCTGGTGAGTGTGTGGTCGGTGTGGTCCTCGGTTGGGCAAAGTGTTAGTGGGTGTTTCTGTGCTTTTTGTGTCGTATCGTGCTTGGAATTAATCATGCCATAGGGAAAAAATTAGCCAGTCAGCAATGCAACGGTGGTAGCGAGGCTGTCTGAGACTGAGGTTATGACTATTTCAGATATTATTTGAAGAAGCTTTTTTTTCAGTACGTTATGTTATTAATTAATTGTTTCATTTAATATGTTGTTATAAGTAGGTATATCACAGTATTTAGTCCTTTCACTTTTCTAGGGCCTTTCTTTAAATTCAATTAATATTACATAATATCTTATGTAGAATACGTAAGCAAATAAGTGTTACTTATATAAATTAAGTTCTTTAATTAAAAGTTAAAAATAAGTTCTTTTGAATGTTACTTTATTTTTCTTTCATTGTAAAGATCTCAAATGGATTATTACATAATACTTTCGTTTTAAATTCAGTTTCTAGTTCAGTACAACGACCTGTGTACAAAAAAGGATTAAAGTAATTTATTCATATAATCATTCTAATTCAATTCGGCGTCACTTTACACACGTAATTATACAAGCGATCACAGCACTCGGCTATATATTAATTGATTTTCGGTTTCATTGATTAGTAGCTAGGTTATATTGCGTAATTAAATCTCGTGTCTAGACGAAAATTATCTTTAATCGTTGTTTATTTTTAAAAGAAACGGTCACTATTAGAAGGTGTATACATGTATGAAAAAAAATAACACAATAACACAATAATGGATTTTCAATTGTGTTATGTATCAGTTGACGTTAATCCACTAACAGACGCAGACCACAATTAACATCGACTGTTTGTAGGTCGCTTGGAACCGCTAACGGATTATTAAAAAACCATATATAAAGACTTAAACTTTAATCATACACACATCGATTTAAAATGATCGAAGTCATAAGTAGATTGAAAGTAAAAGTTAACAAATGAAAACCAATTTTCCCGGCACAACGACCGCCTCCTCCTCTGCCTCACATCCTCACAATCCAGTTACCATTCATTACGTTTAGTCACCTCAACATTACATTCCGTAATTTCTCACAAATCGAACAAACTACTTTTTACGCATCTCATTTTAATCTACAACGGTATTACCGACTTTATGACTTTTTTCCGTCGTCAGGGAGTTGGTAAACTGGTGTCGGGGTACCGGTCTCTAGGTCATCGCATCACTAGTTGTAGTCATGTTTTACTTTTAACGTTTGTGATGGAATTTGATGATGTTTGCCTAAATTATGGGGGGCATGAGCTAGCAAATGCTAGCGATATCATATTGTGATATCGTTATTACTTTCTTTTAGTTAGCTGTTCTCGTGAAGGATTTTGCATTTTGCTTTGTGCTCAATTTCACCTCGTTAGGGTTTGAGTTTTGGGAAATTCTTCCTTAGTGGTTTACACCATAAAAAGACTCAACTTGTTAAATTTAAATTTTGCAGACTTTAGTTCTCAAGATTTAGTGATTAGTGAGGGAGTGAGTGGTTTTCAGCAGTGAATCACTGCTCGCTTAGATAGGGAATATAAGTTTTCACAAACCGAACCTTGGACACGTGTGAAATACTTTGACATTACATTTTATGTTCTTGCGATCTATAGAATTGAAAAGTAGGCGTATGAAAATGAAGTCTATTGCAACGTTATTCGAAAACACCTTAAATTATGTGTGAGAATATGTAGGCTGCTTGCTAATTAAATTAGGGGGAGTATGAAGCAATCGAATTTTTAGTCACATTTTAAGTTTAAGACATTATTAACAGTCATTCTGTCATCGCTATTGTTCCCCCAGTGACATTGTGAGACTTCTTCTCTTCTTTAAGTGCCCTGCTTTTGTCGTTTAAGCGTTTGCCACTGCTGTCTATCTTCTTCGTTTTACCCCTACTTTTTCCTAATTAATAACAGCGTGAAATCTCTTCACTCGGTTTGATTTCCTTAAAATATTTCCAGTCACAAACTATCCGAATATCAATGGTAATAGTAACAATAATCGACAGGAATGATCGAGTTTTAACATCGTCCTAGCCCATAGACTCACGGCAAGCGACTAACTCACGACAGCCGCCACGGGAATCAAGCATTTTCTCAAGCATAGTATACAATTACATAGACACCTACTTAAAATTAAAATGCGTTTGAGTATTCGACTGTCACGTATTGTGTATGTTCTGTTGGTTCATGCACCTTCTTCTGTAAAAAAACAGATGAAATATTTTTTATGAACGAATATTACATAACATATACGAGACGTTTTTGCTACGTATCTCAGATTTTATCAACATCCTATGAATTATCAACTTTCATTTTATGATATAACCACACATTGTGTCCACTCACTAATACCATTTCTTTCACAGATCGAGACGTATCACCGAAAATTAGAAAAACAATGGGCTAGCGCTACCACGGGAACTCGAAGTGAAAATGAACGAAAGTCGTGAGCGAATTCGTCGCGAGCGCGAAAGGGAGAAAAACACATATACCTCACCTCGTCTCGCGTTGCGTCGTGTGCTGCTATTGGCTGAGGGGCGACAGTTTCGGGAGGCTGCAGCCATTTTGTCCAGGCTGGGGCCTGGAGTGTTGCAGACGGTGGCGTCAGAGCTGCCCATCGATCTGCTGGTGGAGGCGCTCCCGCATTCCGCCCATCTGATTGAAACGCTTTTGAACAGGTTGGTCTTTGAAGTTTTGTTTATTTTTATTATTTTTCTATTCCCCTATAGAATAATGAAGGTGTGAGGGCTTGATTAAGACAGACGAGTTGACGCAAGTTGATGACACTCCTGGAGCTCGTCATAACTAACCAATAATATTATAGGCTGTAGAGTAACACTATAGAGTGTAACAGACAGCCTATAATATTATTGGTGTTATGTTTATTCATAACACATTAAAGAAAAGCAACGATAAGTAAGATAATGATAAGAAGAGAGGTAGAAGAAACTCAAAGATAAGCTAAATGTGCCAAATAAAGAATGAGGTTGCCGTCGTATCTTATAAGGAGGTTAAGGAAAAAGATGAAGAGCACTGCACCAGCTACAGTGACAAGGATACAAATTTTCTTATCAAATCGCAATCACTATTGAATTTAATAGTATTTCATTCTTCGATTGACAGGGTATGAAAAGCCCATACTCTTACTAAACTCGAAAGTATTACTTCCAAACGAATTTCTGAACGTTATTAAAACAATAATTCAAGCGTTAGTAGAGTCAATGTGTATGCTTCGAGTTACTGTGGAGTTGCTTTTCCGATGCCCGTTATCTCTGGTACCATCAAAGTCGATGGTCGCGGTCGAGAGGCGGCCGCGGTCAACTGTGAGGTGAATTACCAATAAATTAATGTAGAAGAGTTTCGATCTGGCGAGTAATGTATGAAGGAAGTCATTTACTGTGATTTTTTTACGGTAAGCGACAAGGAAATAAATTTGGGCAGATGTGTACTTCAAGGTTAAGAGGCCACCCCTTAATACTTTAGGGTGGACTCTTAATGAAGTACTTGATTTACGTTATAAGATAAGAGCATCTTAATCTTTATATTAATTGTATTATAAAAAATAACTAGTCTCAATTAAGAGAGTTGGTTGCAGCATCCTCCTTTCCGCTAAATGTCGACGATTCATTCCAGCGTTTTATTGGAGGTCTACGAGACCTCCAATAAGTAAATACAAAAGATGAGCAGCAGAATTAATCTTTCTTTAATCAGCCATCATTGGTGGAGCACCATCAGGCAGTTGGTTGCATGTGAGTTTATGCGAGCTACGATAGAGAACGTATGGTAGAGGGCTAGTTCGAAAAAAATAAGTCTTGCTCTGAATGTAATTAAATATATTTTTATGCTTTTATTTCTATTTATAGAAGTGGATGATTTAATTTAAATAGAATATGCATAAAAACGTATTTATTGTTTTAATCGATTTTTAACGCATTTTTATTGAATACGAAAGCGAGAATTATAATATTTGGTGAATAGATTATATTATATGATTGCGAATTAATTAGTTAAAGCCGTTCTATTCATCTTTTTAAATACGATAATATTATCTTTATCATCTTAATTGACGTCAATTTAAATATAATGAGACTGATCAGTCATTGTAATGGATTACCACCATTTTTGCCTCACGATGGACTTAGATTCCACAATTTCTAAATTCCTTGTGTCAGTAAGGCTTTAATCCAATACGTCTCACCTACTATCTCTGATCTAAGATTACATGCATGCACATGTATGCAACACAACCAACAAACAAAAAACAACTTTAAAACTGACGCAATAAAGTCCATATTAAAAATCGCGTAACATTACTTAACGTTATATTATAATATTATCAGGCAAATATAGCCCTTATATCCTGGCATTAAGGTTGAAGGACGACATGAGTTAATTTACGGGATTCTCAACGAAAGTGCCTGTCGACCGGTTTCCTTGGTATTTAGTCTTCAGACTACTTTCACATGATTTATAACGCTAATGACCTTCAAAATTGTGATACTTGAAGGAACCTGAAGCTGAGAAAGTTCTGCCAATTTGGAGTCCATTGCGCAGATTGTGCGAAGAAAATCGCCGAGGTTGCTTATTGAAACTGTAGTGGAGATAAAAGTAGCTTAATTGGGATACTAAGATTTCTCAAAAGGTTCACTATCGAGTCTAGCGCACTGAGCCACAGAGGTTCTGCTCATTAACAATTAGTGGGATAAATCATCAAACTTCATTCTAAATATTGCCTAAGAGCTTCTTGGACCTATCAAGAAACAGTCTCCTTAGGACCCCAGCGCAAGTGTATTGGCTCTAGAGATACCAAACCACACACAACCAACAATTGTTACCCAATCATGTTACTTTTACGTAGGTATCTGTATACCAGCTGCGTAAATTACTCCTGAAGAAACCGGCTTAGTCCTCGCAAAGGAGGACCATTATAATAGCGATATTATAAGTTACACAAGTAATAATATTAATAACAACTAAAGGAAGTGTGTAATATAATAACCCACATTGAGCAAGAAAGTTGCGTGCACGCACTTCATTTAAATAAGCTGTTTATTTAAATTTCTTGTCTGAAATTAATATAGAGATAGTCAGACTTTGATCCTGTTATAATTGCCGACGTCATTATTTTGTAGATCACTGCGGTTACAAAGCTCTTTCAAGCATCTTCACAATTTCTTGTGTCCTGCATCTCGTTTCCCCGAGTTTGCCGTAACTGAAAAGGATGGACTTTAAAAAGGCTGCTTTAGATATAAAACTCGCTCATTGATCTAGTGGTCTCTAGAGCGACTGTTGTGCCTGAGGTTCTCGATTCGATTCCCGGGTCGGTTAAAGTGTTGTTGGGTTTTCTTGTATAGGAAATTTTCGTAGCAGCACGAAAATATTAATTGTATGTGCATTTATTAGGGATCTGGCATCACACCATAGAATTAAAAAATACAATAGTACCTCACCATAATACAGACTACGTAATACATATACCTACTCTGTAAATTATTATGCCGTAACATCTTCCATAATCAAACTGCTTGTTACTAATATTGAATAACATTAGTTATGCGAAATGATTCAGCTGAGCTTAGTTCAAAGGTCAGAAGCAAATCTGAACACAAAGGCGCGATGATGGGTGCATGATTTGTAAAGGCTTTTCAATTTAAGAATCCGATAATTACTAGTTTTAAGTCGTAGCTTTTTTCTCCATTCATTCGTTCTCTTTTTCATTCATTATTTTGTTCACGGCTCCGTTCATATTTTCGGTCGTCCGACTAACTTGGGGTGAGGAGTAACTTGGAAATTTAACGTGATTCCAAAGAAAATAATATTTAAGTCGATAAATTAAGAATAAGTACTCGTATTAGTACGTACACCAAGCATTAATTATTCCTCTAAAATCAATAATAATTTGAAAGGAATGAAGATGAATCGTATGTGGACCCCCGAATGCTTCATTAATCAAACGTCGAGGAAACTGCCGCATCACTAAATAGAAAGGATCATTTAATTTAATAATGCAGTCACAAAATATAAAACACATTGCCCAGACATGGGATTGGAAAGCTCAAATATATTCGAGACAACGATTAATTAAACCTTCACGCTCCGATGATGTCGGATTACCAATAACAATTTATTACGTCTCCCGCCAAAACCGCCATCTTGTTTCGTACCTGTCTGAAGTGACCAAGGCATTCACTTTTGACTGCCTAGAATTTGACAGTTCATGAGGTTTCACTTTCGAGAAAGGATCCTAATGCAGGTGATCAGTTTATTGTCAGTTATGCTTGATTGCATGCGTCAGTTCGGCATGATATGTAATGTGAATAGGTGGCGTATCGAAGTACGATCGTTGCCGGGTGCTTTGGTTAATCACGTGTTCATTACTCTTTTTTTTATGGAATATGAGAATGTTTGTGATGTCGCGTTAAAATAACATGTATGTGTCAACCTTGTATGTCTAGTGGCCGCGAGCGCGACTGTTGAGCGTGAAGTCCTCGGTTTGATTTCTGGTTCGGGCAGTGTTATTGGGTTTTTCTGAATAGAAATTCTCAGTAGCAGCACGGAGTTTGGACCTGTGCCCGGTTGATAGCAATAGGCTCACCCCCTATTACATGGGACTGAATAGCAGCATAGGCGAAATGTGGGAGCACATTAGTACACCTCTGCCTAACCCTTTGGGGATACAAGCATAATGCTATATTATCTTTTGTTTCACAAATATTTCGCCTCAAGTGAACCTTTTTAAGTCACTTAAATAATCATGGTTCCAGACTAGAATCCAGTACCTCTACTATGAGTTTTTTATTATTTACTTTTATCGTAAATGTAAATTTTCATGTAAGCGAGTCGCTAACATAATATCTCTATAATATAGTAAATAGTAAATCAAAACTTTACTATGACTAGATGTCACATAAGCGACTCTAATCCCTAATGTAACCAAGTTAAGAACTAAAATCGCTATCATGAAAATTTACTTTACTATGATTGTAAACAGTAAGAAAACTCGTGATAGCGGTACAGGTCACATCAGGTTTGTTTGATTAAGTCCTATATTTCTCCGGACTTTCAGACCTCTAATCGATTCAACGGAAACACTTAACAACCTTACCAGTGAAATAAATTGCCCGATATAAGACCTTAACATCTCATATCCGAATACCAATAATTACAACCAACAAAAACAAAATATCCCATTCGCCGTCTTTTAGTCTGCCGGTACCCGTGAATGGTCGTTCCGGCTATAATCGTATAATTATACGTTTGTCGTTGGGTCTGGTCTGGCTTGGGCAGGTGAAAGTGCGCCCGCGCCGGTCAGACCCGTTCCAGACCCTCCGAGTTTTGGCGGTCTAGTGAAATTTATGTACCTGCATTGATTGGTTTGGTAAGATATAAGATATTGCTTTGTTCGTGGGTGCATAGCCGTTGAGAATGTGGGAGCTTTGTGGTACAATAACCACAGTAATGTGTGATGAAACTTACATTTACTTTTGTGAAATCTAAACTAAACTAAACTAAATGCAGTGATAGCTTAGCGGTTGAACACTTGCCTTCCATGCAGGAGGGTATGCGTTCAAACCCGGCCCGCACCTCTGACTTTTCGGAATCATGTGCGGATCAGAATTTGATTATCTCTTGCGGTGTCTTTACGGTGAAGGAAAACATCGTGAGGAAACCTGCACACCTGAGAGGGCTCCATAAAGTTCCTGACGGTGTATGTAGTCCGCCAACCCTCACCGGGTACAGCGTGGTGGACTAAGGCCTACCCCTTCTCATTCTGAGAAGAGACCTTGCCCAGCAGTGGGGTAGTAATGGAATGTTTGTTTTTTTTATAAATTTCATCTGCTGTTTCTCACAATAATGGAATTCAGGCTCTGAGGAAGGGACAACTGGGCCGTCATCTACCACGCGGGCAGTGGATTGATGGATATCACAAGTCCTGCAATTTTGGTTTTAGGACATCCCTACGTTCTCTAACGATGCTAAGAACAATTATAGATCAATCTAAAATTGAGCTGGGCGTAAGTTATAGTTCTATCTCCGAATCGGGTAAAGTGTTGGGTTTTCTGTGAGAATAGTCACCGCAACGCAGCGATTGGAATTATGTCCAGAGGATGGCAATGTGCAATTATTACATCGTCGAACAATACAACGTCATCGGCGAAATGTTTGCGTACAATAACACGCCTGCCTAATTCTTTGGCGAAAACAGGCGTGATGCTATTTTATTAATCATCTACGAGTATGCTATTTATACTTTAGATTGTATCAAACACGTAACATTTCGGACGTGAATCGGCTGTTTTCTGATGCGTGAAAATATTACTTGTAATTTTGTAATATGTATGAGATTTCGCTTGCTAAACATTTATCTTCATACGATCTATGCTTGAAAGGCAAATAAATCGTGCTAGAGTTTGCTCAGTGTACAAAGCATAGTATAGTTAACGAGTGCTTGTATAAAATGATAAATAATTAAAATGCCTGGAGGAAATGACTGGAGTAGTAGCAATGCTTCCGGACTCAATAATTTTTTTAACGAATATTAATTACTGTTCTACTCATTAATACACGAAAATGAAATGATAATGTATGTGTGTACATTTCACCGATGCTTTTATTAAGTCCAATATAGCAGGTGGCGAGCCTAATGCCATCTATCAGGAACAAACTCCAGACTTCTACTGATAATTTCAGAAAATCCTAATGATACTTTGATGTTAATTTAAATGTAATACTTACTTATGGATTTCTACAGGAACCATGGAGTTATAGGAAATATATTTGATTTGATGATCAGAGTATAAAGTTATCAACTTAGTATTCATGTTAAGGTAGCTGCTATGAAAATGTGAAATGGAGAAAAGGGAGGGAGGCCTTTGTTCAGGAGCGGGACAGCATAGGCTTTTAATAATAACAATAGCTGCTACTAAACTATTCTTATAAAACAGTCGCTTCACTATTACTTTACGACATCTGTAGAAAGAAAGAGTATGCATGATGCGGCTGTATGCCAATCCAAGAAGTAGTAAACATCCTACTTCCTACTTAATATTATAAATGTGAAAGTTTGTGAGGATGGATGGATGGATGGATGAATGCATCTTTGTTATTCTTTCACGCCAGAACGGCTGAACGGATCAGGATGAAATTTCGCACAGAGATAGATTATAGTCTGGAATAGCACATAGGCTTTTTATCCCGGAAAAATGTACGGGTTCGTAAACCACGCGGAAGATTAAATATCAATAGTTACTGCATGTATACAAATAGAAATTATTGACAATGACGCGAACAAGTGATCGTGTGTCGTTGACTTTAAGTTTCACTAAGAAAATTAAAAGGTAATCACGAATGTCTATTGTAATGCAATTAAAGCATTGCAGGTTAGATTACTCCAATCAAACGTGGAATTCCTTATCGTTTAGATTTCTTTGCAAAAACGGATTGTTTTCTATATGCAAATCTAAAACGGGATATGCTTTAGCAAACATTTCGAATGGAGAACATATTGCCAAATGGGCGAAATTAATTTAGAAACTGAATACATGAAATTCTTTTTAAAAAACACCTAAAGTAGCCTTCTGGCTTCATCAAAGGGCTCCTACAGGCAGCCTTTTGGTGACCGACAGTTTACTGAGTTGGTGTCGCGTGCTTATTCCCATAAACATTTTAAATATTTTAATTACGACTGTATTCTTATGTTGGTGATCAGTCGGTTGACTGCTGAACCATAAAAGTATATTTCTACGTGTACATAACAAATGAGTAAATCTTGAATAGATTTCATTCAATTTACTTCATCCACAGTAATGTCTTCAATTCCAATCTTCACGGTATATCCTACATTAGAATCTAAGAAATCTTTCTCTTAAAAGAACCACACGAACGGTTTCAAACAAACAATAGAAATTACCGAAGCTATCAACGGAAGCGCAAATAAAAACCGTTTCAATAACATTCAGTTGTTATCGTGAAGCCTTCTGTATGTAGACTCATTGTTAATTCATGGAATATATGATGTGAGAATAGGAGCGGCGGTGATGTGCATCTGTGTTCACCGTTATACCCAGTTATGACGCCTCGTTTGATGGTGTCTGGTCAGTATAGGTGTTTGGTTGAACCCATGATAAGACTATTTTTTCATGGTAGTTTGTAGTACGATCGTTATTAAACGTCATCTGAACATGAGTCTCAACATCAACTGTGACAGATATTATCACAGTTGATTAACACGCTTGGCAAGCGAATACGGCACGGTTGGCGCAGTGGTTGAGAGATCGACTGCTGCGCTATGTGTCGCGGGTTCAAATCCCATTCGGAAGAAATATTTATATGATCTACAGATAGTTGTTTCGGGTCTGGCTGACAACTGCTACTGAGAATTTTCTGGTAGATAAGCCTAATATCTCTACTAAATCTGGCAATCGAACCAAATACCTTAAATTTACCAGCTGCGCTTGCGACTACCGTATTAATGAGGTTATAACTTGAATATAGTATAATTTGGGGTCATCAAAAGCAACAACGCGTCCGTCCTTGCAACACGTAATATGCAATGCAACATTATAACAAATATGTAGCAATTAAGATGTTAGGAATGGGAGCAGCCGGCCGCCATTATTATATCGCGAAGAATGTTAACGAAGCCAACGCAATTGCTTACGATTGATACGCCATCTTTTAATTAAAGGATGCCCTTAATATTAGGAATTTGTTGTTGCTTGTGATGCAATCCGTATTAAAATAATTATTATACTTATGAAAAGTTTATTATTTGCTTTTCGAGAACCGTCGTCATTTACTTTTCTTTATATGACTGAAGTTTCTAACCGTCCATTTTGTCCATAGACTTATATCCCTAGAAGTGACTCCCCGCCCTGACGTACAATGCGAGGCAATAGCATGGCGTTTGGTGGGACTCCTCGGGGCAGACCAGGGTTCTGGTCTTCGGGCAAGGACTGCACGACTCGCCTGTGCCCTGGTACACTACACGCCTGACTCCAGAGACGCGATCGATGCCAGGAGACGGCAGCTGGATGCTGCTGTTCAGGGTGAGTGGGCCTTCAAATTCTTTGTACTTGAAATAGGCATTGCAGTAGGTAGTATGTATTTGACCTTAGAGGACAAAGGGCAGGAAAAGAGAAAATTGGCGTCACCCGCGTCCCTATGTGAAAAGAAATGTCATCGAAGTTGACAGTCAGAATAGTATCAATTTAATGAATACAGGGTCTAATGAAGAACTCTATATTGCTCACTGTACTTGTTACTATACTGCATTATACTAAATAAGTAACAAGCCAAAATTTGAACATACTGTACGTATATGTAACTGTAGATATCTAGTAGCTAGTAGATACCTGAAAGTTACTTACTTGATTCTGGATTACCAAACAATTGCAAACAATATAAATAAAAAAAAAGAATTAAGTAAACAGCCATTTTTTATGATTCATAACACAAAAGACGCCTCGCATAATAACATCATCTAAATAAACCACCAAACCGTGAAAGATGATATCATAATATTTACCCATAACTTCTATGTGTAACAATCAAGGATGCCAAGAGGTCAATCTGAAACCGATTAGGAGGATAAACATAAGCATAACAAGATGGCTGGATAAGGCACATCCTCTGACGGAAGCCATAATTTAGCAGAACGAGGAAATATTACAGTAATTACGACTATTTCCGTTGCCTCTTCTAGACGTTTTGGTATCGCCTGTGTTTTGGGGCGGAACTGTGAATGCACTGTATTGTACTGAATGTAATGGACTGTCTTAGGTTTTGACTTTGAAAATGTATTTGTTATGATGATTTGAAGTTCTAGGTTATAGTAGATTAAAATCTGGAAGATACTGAAACTCAACATCCGGCAGCCTGATTACCGATGTAGTGACAGGCGTAGATCGCGCGATAGCTTCTGTCAAATGTCATTTTTGTGACATATAATGTATTGGCTGACAGTGAAATTTCTGTCGCGTGGCTGTCGCGTTGCTGTCGCTTTTTTACGTAATTAGGCTGCGGGTCATTTACGAAGGTTCAAATTAAATCAGAATAAAGCAAAATTATATTTTAATTCTTGATGTCAGGTGAGAGGATGATAGATTTTATCAGGTTACCTGATAGTCCTGGAGCCCTAATATTTCCTTAATTTTCAGGTCTTGGGACGCACGGTCTTACAGCAGATGCTACTGGTTCCCTGATCTCACTGCACGTCGCCATGAAGAACGAGCTGCAGCGGCACGTGGATGTGTACAAGCAGGCGCTGCATAAGCTGGAAGAGCTGGTAAGAGTTGAAGATGAGTCTGGTGATCTATTTACTTTAAGCCATGCTGACTGTGTTGGGAGGGAGTGGAATACAATTTATTTAGGATTTGAAGCTGGTAATCTGCATATGACAGAACTTGACTGTAGGTGTTTATCTATGACTCCAATGATAGCTCGTAAAAATTCTGGCTCTGTTGGATACACAGTAACATATCATACATATCATGGTCGTCGGATGAATCATCTGGCGTACACACAGCACATCATCTGGAAAAAATTGAAGAGACAAGCAAAAATAAACAGGCTTTCGTAATTTTATGGGTTAACACTATATTGTTGAAATTGTAAACTCTTCATGGATTTATACACATATAAATTATAATTTGCTTTTTGTATTTAAAAACATGTTTCACGACTAGTGATAGATGATAACGTGATGTTATAGAGGGTTTAGCCTTACTATGTAATGGTTAGAATTAACATTGTTTTTAAACCATGGTTCTCTCCTCAGTCACCAGTCACCATAACCCAGGACCCAGCGTCATCATCCCACCAGCGTCTCCTTGCGCTATCCCATGCTGACGTGGAGAGGCGGCTAATAGACAACAAGTCCCTTCTCACCATTGTGGACAAGCCAGCCCTGAGGCAGCTGCCAACGCTGGTGAACTCTCTGGCCGCCAGGGTTGAGAGCGATAAGGCGGTGTTAGCCTGCATCGGCCAGATTAAACGAAGCGATCCTACGCTGGATTTGAGTGACACGAGGTAAGATTTTTCAAGATTTAACCCTCACAATAATTAAATTATATAATTTATTATAGCTGGTGTTGATCCAATTTCCGCAAAATTAGACTATTCGTCACCGAGACTAAAGGCGTAGTTTAGAACTATATGAAGTTCAAGAATCTCAGTTTCAATAGTTTTATTATTTTAACTGACGTCTCCGTCATCATTCTTGTTTAAGAAAACTACGGTTCACTAACTACACCAATGCAGGGAGTCACAACACAAGGAGACATATTGGTAACCCGATTGGTACACGAACAGGGGAAAAAAGAGATTGCTATTATAACAAAATAATAATAATAATACAGAATGAGCCTGAAAAGTTGATTTAAATCGTAATTTGCTTTAGAAAGTGGTTGATCGACTTTCCGACCAGTATATCATGCGAGTCACAAATTAATCACAGTTAAGTTTTGATTAAGTTCGTTTGATTTATTGATTAATTAGATTACTTTCTTCTCATTTCGATTGAAATGATTGTGTCATTTGTTAATGACGTTACGTAAGAATTTGATCAAATTAATTCAGAACAGGTTTATGATGATGATGATGATGATAGATAATCATTTGTTACTGATTGAACTTCCTAACTTGACTCGTGATTTTATGTTTTCGTATGTTCCTTGCCGCTGTATGGAGTGTCGATATTTTAAGTATCATTTTATGTTTGAACTAGTAGACAAAACAAATAAAATCTTATTAGTAAGTACTCAGAAATTGGAATACGGAATAGTACGATAGTTAGACAATCTGTATCTTCAGAAAAGTTTTTAAGTTGGAAATTCTTCTAACTTACCTAAACTTAAAACGCTTTGTAGTATTAATGTCTTCACATTCATTTTAACGTGCAAGCTTGCTGCCTACAAATTTGTACTTAATTTACAATTCGTACTGTTTGAGACAGACAATATTGTCATTTAATTTAATTATTCGCTAAGGGAAAAGTAATACATACTCAATAAAACCATAAAAATAAATTTAATTGCTCCTTAAATAATTTTGACGGGATCTTATGGCCATTAAAATTATAGGGTCCTTGAGATTGCGATATAGATACCAGACTATATTACAGTTGATGTGTAAAACATCATGGAAATGTAACTTCTATAATAATTACCTTAAATATTAATGCTCTGTTGATTGCGTAACATTTTAATTGCTCCTCTTTTAATTGCTGTTGGTTTAATTATATAAAACTCGATGATTCACTGTTTATTGTGGCAATAAGTTATTTTTTAATGGTTATTGAACTGCCTTAATGTGTACTGCAGGTTCGTGGTCCCAAGCGTGGAGCTTGCGATCGTGGGTTCGAAGTCCAGGCATGTTCGGGCAAAGTCATATTGAGTTTTTTTATTTAAAATTCTCAGCTTGAAGTTTGGAATTATTCCCTTCATTACATGGGCATTAACAACGGCATCGACAAAATGTTAATGTACAATAGTACACCTCAGCCTTACCGTTCCGGGATTACACACGTGATGCTATGCTTTGAATTATGACAATTGTTATTTTTGATCCACTGAAAAGAAAAAAAGAAACTCTAAAAACAGGCGAGCACGGAAAGATATAGGTAGGTACATTCTTGTAGTTTAAGTTCTAAGGACAGAACTACCTATTACTATACTAGGCCTTTCCTGTTTGGCACTTGATCATGGTACTTTTTTCTCGTACAGAGCTCTAATGAAGCGTTTAGGATAAAATGTCAGGTGAACTTCCCACACTTCAGCGCTGACTGGTTAATCTACTTCGGCATGAGCAATTGCTCAAGTCAGCACGGGCTACCTGGGCTGATAGCTCGTGCTGAATCAATACAACTTTTCATTATGTATATCACTTTACTCAACTAATATGAAGAACTATTCAGTTGGAATGCAGAAGTAGTTGGTCCCGGGTGTCATACGAAAACCTATGACAATCTAACCTTGGAGTATCAGTGTCTCCCAGTAAATGAGTGGCAAAGGTTAGATGGCCGTCGCTCTACGTAAAATACTGATATTCAGCCGCAACCGGTTAGACTGGGAGGCGACCACAATGTAGTTGGACTTGGAATAAAAGACATCGTTAGCTTCATACAAGCTGATTCCTTTAAGGAAAGGAAGGTGTTTGTTGTTGTGTGATTTTGATTATTTGCCCTTGGTGACACGGTTGGCGTAATGATTGAGTGATCGACTGCGTTGCGTTACGTGTCGCGGGTTTGATTCCCGCACGCAACAAACATTTGTATGGTCTACAGATAGGTAGTTGTTTTAATGTTCACAAGCGTGATCGCTGAGTTGCGGTTTCAGGGTTCGTTTCTCGGGTCGGGCAGTGTTATTGGGATTTTATTATATGAAAATTTTCATTACTTAGTAACACGAAGTTAGATGAACCTGTAGCGACTATAGTCGCAACATAGCAAAAAGTAAAGCGCCATCTATCGGAGTGAAGTGACAACAAAATACCCTGAATCGCACTATACAGAGAGTTTACAACGATTCTAACACATATACGAATGTCCGACATCAATCGTCGGGCTTCGGCCCGCCAGGCTAACCACCTTGCCTGGTCGGAGGATCCTCCCATTTCAATGGAGGAACACTATACCTCGTTCCTCCACCAATCTATTTGTAGACGTGACATTGACCATAGGTTAGCTAGTTCGTCGACGTTTCTACAACTATAGATTGTCATCTAGCCATAAAGCCTCTTCAAGCAATCACTTTCTATGATCGTTAACGCATTGAAAAGTTAATTTAAGTTATTCTTTACGCAGCTAAACAATTGGAATTTCTACGAAACGTTTCTCTTTTATTATCAACCTTTAAATACATAGGTGATGAAACTTTACGAGAACGATTCATATTACTTGTTATTTCGTGAGAATATCGTATTTGAAACAATATGATACACCATAATGGCCGTGAATAAGTAACAGATTGTATATAAAAGAAAAGTTTCGAATTTTGAATTTTATTTTCGGAGTTTCTGTAATTTTTTTTTTATGAAATGTTGCCTAGGAAAAATACTTTTCAATTTAGTTAATAAATTTTTATACAACTTGGAGTTTAATTTGAACTTTTGGTGATAGGTTTTTTATTTATTTATTGAGAGATAAAATGTGTTTAACACACAGTTAGTACAACTATTCATAGTCCCACAAACCCGTGCAATCGGTTTGACTGTGGTTATATTATATACGATATATATTATTACCATATATATATATATATATATATAGCATTATATATCATATGACCTAACCTTATAGGGTGCAAGTTATATGAAATAGGTGAAATTTAGGATGAGTTCCTATTAGTTACATATTCATAAAAAAACGAGTCGAATCTGCTGATACTGCTGAACTGCCTCATTGGTCTATTGGGTGCAAGCACGTCTGCTGAGCATGCGGTCCTGAGTTCGATTCCCAGGTCGGGAAAATTTTTATTGGGCTATTCTGTAGGTATGAAAATAACCATTAGCTGCACGATGTTTGCAAAATTACCCGGTAGATGGCAATAGACCTGTTACAAAAAGTACAATAAGTAATACACCTCTGCCTAACCTTTCGGGGAATATAGGCGTGATACTATTTTAAGTTAAATTGCTATCTAACAAAGTAGTTTAGTTTGCAAATTGTATGAAATCTTACGTGAAAATAATTGTCCTCTCATACAAAACTGTTTCCCATACAAATTCCGCTTAATAACGATCATAGTTTAATTACACGTCATTCGTAATTATGAGAGCTACTTAAACGTATCATATCGCAGAACAGTTATAATTACCTGCAATTACTTTAAACGCACCGTTTATCACTTTCAATTACTACTCACTAACACACGACACACAAGCAATCAACAATCAACTTTAATCAAACGAAATAGAGTACAAATTCGATGGCGGGGCAATAAAAACGTTCTGGAAGCATAAATCGAAATTAATATTTAATAAGTGCTATCACAGGTGAACAGCTATTAGTAGCAGTTATATTATTTAACAGTGATATAACAGGGAAAGTGCGCTTTCGAGTGGCGTGTGATAACATTACGTCAGACTGTGAATTATTTTGTGTATGTTTAGTGAAATCTTTCTCGGAAAACGCCGAATCATTGATGCTTTAAAAAACTTGTATATTATAAAAGCTAAGCGATTACCTTTCTGCGCTACCGCACGGAACAAATATTTGTATGATCTACAGATAGTTGTTTCGGGTCTTGTTGTTTGCATGTGACATGTATGTTTGTAAACTGTACCCACGATACAGGAAAAAATCCTAGTGTGGGGCAACTCTTTTTTTTTTATAAAAATAAATAAAGTACAAAGACCCGTTTTCTGTAAATTTTTATTTAGTGACTTAGTACTGACGTACACTGGGCAGTCAGTGTGGGTAGATTTGTTCCTAAAAGATAGCTCTTGCCGACGTGACATAACAAGTAAATATTTACTTAAGTAGATAGGTCTGACTGCCTCAGTGGTCTAGTGTTCGCAAGCGTGACTGCTGAGCGTGAGTTCCTGTGTTCAATTCCCGGGTCGGGTAAAGTGTTATTGGGTTTTTCTGTATGGAAATTCTCAGTAGCAGCACGGAGTCTGGAAACGTGCCCAGTAAACAGCCGCCCATAGGCTCGCCCCCTATTACATGGGACTCAATAACGGCATTGACGAAATGTGGGTGTACAATAGTACATTTCTGCCTAACCCTTCGGGGAATATAGGTCAACACCTATCTGCATAACATATGTGTTATGTTATGTAGACATTGTTTTAGTGGTAACAAGAAGGTGCATGCAGGTCTTCGGTCCGATTCTCGGGATAAACAAAATTATTATTAGAGTTCGTTCCTCCACTACGCTACTCCGACCGGTACTGGTACGGGGTTGCTCGCTATATATTATATAAATATTGATATCTCAGTGTTTCCTTTATCTCAGTCAAGGGGATGCTAGCAACAAGGGCGGGACCACGGTGAGGAGAAGAAGAAGAGTGCCCATAGTCCACCCTGATTACGACGAAGGGTGAGTCATTGCCTGATAATGGGAAATATATATATATAAAAAATTTCGTAGTTTCTGCCTACCCCATGGGAAAAAGGTGTGACTTTATAAAATCTATGTATGTATAAATAAATAAAAAATATTGGGATCTGGTTGATAATATCTAGAAAAAGGGGTACTAGCTCAGCGGCTAAGGTGTGAGATTGAGGATCGAGAGTTCTTGTGTTCGAATCCCACTTGGTGCCACACTCAAGTGAACTCACTCCTCTAATTAAGGCTTAGTTTGAGGGTTTGACAGGAACACTGGTAATATTCAACGTATGTCGATAGTTTTTATTTCAATACGAAAAAGTTCAATATTTCAAAATATCACGCCAAATGACCTGACTGTGAGGAGCAAAGATACTGTGTGCAAATATAACATGGTTAGCCTTCTTTTTCCATCTTCTCTCCAGTACAATCCACATCCGACTGTTACATAAACAATATTCATATAATAGTTTCCATACAATCAGTGAAAAGCTTGAAATCACTGAAAACTGTGGTTAAAGTTATAAAAGTAAAACAAAAATCAGACAATAAGTTGATCAGAGTTGGGCAAACGCTAAGACGATGATTCAGGCTAGGACCAGACCATGAAATCGAATCCTGGACCATGGAAGGTTACATGCACCTTGTACCCACTTGCTACCACTAAATCAACACTGCAATGGAGGTTTATATGTGACATTTTGACGTGTGAAAGCCACGGGTTACAAACGGCACACGGCAAAGGTAGTATAGAATATTTAAAAGGAAATAGAAAACGAATGCCATATATATATATATACATATAAAACACACATTGCTTTTCCTCTCAACTGAGAAGTTTTCCTGCGTCTATGAGTCAGAGTTACTGCAAACATTTGACTCTCTCTTAGTTCTTACATTTCTAAAATTACTAAGTAATTTATATACATACTTTTAAGTAAAGAAATATTGTATGAGGCTAAGGTTGACGCCAGACGAGTACTATTTTATTCAGTAGTGTGGAAACAACAGCTAACTCATTTTGTTATTGATAAAAATCTCCAAGTTTGGACCCTATTCCTGATGCGGGTAGATTCATATTTTTTTAAATTTATATATGTATTTTTTTATTAATTATATTTATTAATAAAATAAAAAATAAGTATAAGTAGGTACATGAGTTGTGAGTCGTCATTTTACGTGTTCATGTGGCCCAAATATATTTAAATTACTGAAGTAATATGTTGAATAGAAAAAAGCACAAAATATCGCTAGTATGTTCTCAGCCTAAAGATCCCAATAATATAAAGCAGATAGAAATAACAAATTACTATCAAAGTAAAAATATTATGAGTTAGGTAACTAAACAGTAAAAGCTATTGGCGTGCGCAAGTAATCATTTTAATCTAAATTACTATGAAATGCTTTGAAATGGGGTTCAAAGATTGTATGAATAGGTAATCTTTCTACGCCGACGAAGTCGCGGGAACATCTAGTTATTACATGTCGCAGTTGTTAGTCTTGATTGGATAGAAGTGTAAGTGTAAATCCAATCGCCAATCAGCACTAACATCGAATATAAATCTCACTAAATGTATTGTCGATTACCTTTACAACTTTCCACTATAAAAACCGTCAAACGATAGGAAACATTCCCACTTGAAACCCAACCTTACTTAAACACCACACAGTTCAATTTCATATGTAACACATATGTAAAGAAAAGTAAAAGATGGATTTATAGCACCTTATGTAGCATTGTTCCAATGGAAACATGGAAAGTCAGGTTTCCACATACTTTCCAAACTGGTTAGGAAATCATATAACCAAAGTAACGCAGACACGGTTAGATAAGTGTAGGCAAACGTCAATTTACTTGAAATGTGAAAAGCTTTTGTTTAATTTATAACTTAAGCGTTTCGTAACGTGACGCGAGGGCTTGTGGAGACATTTGACGAAACTGTTATGACTACGGGGTAACTGTCATTTGTTTCTTAATGAGAGACTTTGTAGGCAGTTATGTAGATTATTAGATAAGCTTACTGTTAATGATCTGTTAACGAGTTGGAAATAAAATAATGGTTATGATGTGAATTCAATTCATGCTTGTGTTTTCATAATTGTAAGCATTTTGATAAATAAATTCTGTAAGGCCCTGTTATTTTTATTGGAGCAAAGTCTACGATAGACTAATTTTTGCGCATGCGCACATGTAGCGCTAAAATTTTTATGAAGTATATTTTTCGGCGTAATTAGTACTTTTTAGATCAAATCATTTGGTATACTAGCCGGTTTGTGGGATAGATAATTGAATGGAAATCCCAGGGCTCAAAATATTTAATGTAAGTACTATAGACCATCCATACCATGTTTATTAATTGACCATCCCTTTTGATAATACCTGTATTCTTTCAATACATCCTAAGCAGGCAGCTGCGTAGGTAATCAATTTTACTGACTAATATATATTCTTCCTTTTATTGGGTTATCGGCTTAGGGGTAGGTAGGTCGGTCCACCACCTGCCTCCCGTGTAACTCTTACAGGCAATACTAATTTCCTGAGAGACCTTTTTCCAGCAGTGGTATAGTTCTGATCGTAGGAATCAAATAAGAACACACTCGAACGCCGTTACCAACGGATCCACACAATCAAATTAAAATTCTCTGCCTCTCTTACGAAACTACTGGCGCTAACAATGGATTCTCAGCCATTTCTCCGTTGTGTAAGTTTTTGCGTAGCTCGTAGAATTCTCCATTGTTTTAGAGCAAGTTTACGATCTGTGGGAGTTAAACTAGCTAATGTTAGGGTTGAACTCTGGTTATGTGAATTGGATTTGGAGAAATGCTTGTGAAATGTAACTGGGTGCTGTTATAATAGTGTCTATTGCGAAATACCTCTTCTATAGACCAGCCCCTTAATTGCGTAATATGCTCATGATCAGAATCCGTTCAGTTTTGACAGACAAACAATGTTCATTGAGGAGTTTGTTTTAAAAATATCTCCGTTTGACTACAGTAACAACGCAATGGATATTTTTTTTACTGTCAAAAATATTACTGAATTTGGGTACCAAACATAGATAGTGGTTATTGAAGGCTGATCCGTGACGTTACTTGATATCTACTAAGTATAGTGGTGTGATTATGATTTAGCGATTATTCGTATGTTTTATAGAAATATCATCAGAGCGAAATAAAGCTTTGTTACCGGTTAATGGGTCTATTATATCTTAGGAGGTGTCTTTGCCAAGATATTTGAAGAAGCAGATGCCTAGATCACTGGATCATATGATTTGCTCAAACATTGAATATTACTATTTCTTGTTGTAGGCCAGTAGCAGGCGTGCTGATGAACTACTCCCGCGGCTGCGCAGCAGTCCTCACCCAGATGTCAGAGGAACAGAATAGTAGCAACGACCCTGCCACTCCTCGCTCTACAGACTCTGCCAGCGACGGTTATCATTCAGATAGCGATGATTCGCAGCAACATCCTGACAGGTATTCCTTGGTCCTACTGCTTTTATAATGTTGTTTAGCAAGATCACAGTGGAGCTTTTGCTGCAGCATCAGTCAAGGTACTTCTGGAAAGCACACAGGGTTTGCGAGATTCTTGGAAACACAAGCAGACAGTTTTAAATAAAATAAATAAATTGGTTACTTACTCCAAGTCTTTAGAAATATCCAGAGCCAGTAATCTACAGCGTCTGTCCTGGGTCTGTTAGAGGACAAAAATCTTCAATTTTATTTTACTTCTACTTTCCAACTTTTTCAGGAGTAAGCTGGTCTCCCAGTACGCGGCAGTGTGGACGCGAGCTGCAGACGAGGCCCTGCCAGCACTATCGGCCTTGGAACAGCTGCGACATACGCCGCACCTCAAGTATAAGATCATCTTCTCTGTTGTGGTCGTGAGTATTTTTGACAAGATCTAGCACCGCTTATTATCACTTTCAATAGTCTAATGTTTGAACGAATGGAACTAGTTATATACTTACAAGGTCTAGAGTGAGAGCTCATGACAACTAAGAGGGACATAAAGATTTTATGCTATTGTAATTTTAGTAATATTTCTTCATTCGTCACTGCAATCTAATCTATTTTATATACAAGATCATATTATGTATGTATAAAAATCGGTCAAAATAACCAATATGTTTGAAAACTAGAATTTTGTCGTCGAATTTGGGAAACGATAAAAGTACTGCTGTCCCTGGAGATGAGAGTACTTTTGGAGGGTTCATCCGCGCCCTCATAACATATGCCTTTGTTCCATAAAAGTAAAATCTTTGTCTTCTCCTACAGCTATCGTTCCGCGCAGTCATCAGCCTCCGCGACCGTCGTCTGAACGAAATGAAAGCGCTGCTGGGCGTAGACCCCGACACCAGTTCGAGTGAACCCAGCGTCACGCGTCTGTTAGCAGCAGCTACAAGGGTGTTACACACGACAGCTCACAGCTTCCCGCTCGGGGAAGCTGAACGTACTGTTGTCAATCAGGTGAGGATACTCAGCCAGCTGCAGTCCACGGCTAGACATAAATGTGTCCAAAGAAAATGCTTGAAGCCAGACTGTGTGAATGTTACTGTCTTGTCTAACAAGGTTGATGCTTAATCTGCTATCAGAGCATATTTGGTAAAATTAGGTGTGCAGCATGTAGTTGAGATTATCGGCGGAAGAGAAATATTGGTAGACGAATGATGGATTGGATTTTCTTTTCATTTATTTCTATTTTGTAATTGTCTTTAATTATTGTAATTGGTTGTTAACCGTCATAATTAAAGTAAAAATTAATAAATATTGATACCTTACAGACATAGGATAGAATATATTTTTGCGTATGGGATTGTTTTATCCTAGCCAGGTGAGAAGGTCAAGCTTACCTGATACCACAATTTCTTCTCACATGTAACTCTTTCATGTGCAGGTTGTGAGCACTCTCCGCGAGTACCCCTGCCTGTCCTCCTGCGCTGCGTTACACGCGCTGGTAGCTGCAGCTTGCCGAGCCGCTTGGACCATCAGTCTGCACTCGCCGCCGCTCAGGATTGATACTGACTTTACACCAGGTATCCTATGGTCTAAAATAATCACCATTGCAGTGCACGAGCAGTCACTGCTGAAGATGGACCTCTTGTTATAGAATTGTTAAGTGAATGATCTAATAATTCGGTGTGCCATAAACCGTGCTATGGCAATAGCAGCATGGCAATAGCAAGAAAAATAAGCAATGCATTGCTATAACTTTTCATATAAATAAAGCGGTAATTGCAATATGACGTTATGTGCATAAAAAAGCTGGTTACCTTCCGATTTCCTAAATCAATTGAAAAGAATCGACTTCACTTTACGACTATTTTGTTCTGTTAAATTTAAAAAACCTTCCGCACATTCAACTCCAATAATTCCTTTACTTCCAGTGGTGATGAACCCAGAGAAGCATGTGCGCTTCTCCACCGAGAGCCGCGAGGCTCGCGACCGGCGCTCTGACCTCATCAAGTCGTTCGTGTGGCCAGCGCTGATGGACGGCAGCCGCTGCGTCTTCAGAGCCGTCGTGCTCACCTGAGACCGGATATGATATACAGGAAACTGCATGACATAGTGTAATATATTGAGATCAAACTTAGGCCTATAAATAATCAAGTTATATTTGAGAATATAAATGTTCCACCAATTGAACCGTACCGTTTAAGTGCATAAAACAATGGATTTCCAGACTTCAGATAAATTCTGAGGGTCTAGAGGGGTTCTAGAGTCTGAGGGAATGCTAGACATGTAATCTAATTATTCAATTAGGTTTTAGTTTATGTTTATTGCCATTGAAATATTCTATGACTGAATAAAACGTTAGTCTATATTTTGGTCCTAATACCCTCAGTTTGTGCCTCTAAGGACAATTAAATCTGTCCCAATATGGAAACAGGAAAATATTGATGATTCACAAAGCATATCTCAATTATTGTGACTATTGTATTATGACAACGTGTCGGTATGATGATTAAAAGGTGTATGGCATGACAATTATTTAATATCGATGTATGACGCATGTCCAAATATTGGAAGGACCTAAGAAATGAGGTCATTCGTAAAAGAAAATAAGCCAGTATTGAAAGAATATGCAGTTTCTTTGTTTAGTATCACTATCAATAAAATCATGACGATTATCTATGTATAATTTATTTGTCATAACTATAAGTATTGTCGGAATGACTTTCACGAACTAATTCTTGTACAAATATCTGTTAACTTTCTTAGAGATACTTAATATAGTATTAAAATTAGATATAATAAATTATTATTATGTAATATTAACTTTGAATAATAAATATCTTTAGTAAAACGTAGTTTGTTTTGGTGTGACTAACGCGACGTGAATCACGCAGCTATCTGCATGATAAGATACGGAGTGAATTGAAGTACTTGATATTAAACACACATTCACTTCCAAACCTCAGTGTTGTGTGACATACAGTGCAAACATGAGTTACTCTGGATCTGGACCTCCTCCTTACGGTTATTACGGACCGCCCCCGCCTGGGCCATGGCCTCCACCGCCAGGACACTACTACCCCCCACCTCCTGACCACGGTAATCCCTATCCACAGCCATACTACGTTCCTGGGACGATGATGATTCCCGTTCCAGTAGGTTCGATGCAACCACCGCCTCACGATGGCGGACAACCCACGTACATAACCAACCACATATACCATGGAGAGACGTCAACCACTACAATTGGGGAGCAAGTTCATGTGGTGGAATCTTCTGGAGAGTTCGACTGGGTTCCAACGACTGCTATGATGGCAAGTACGTTGACTGGACGGGCGGTGGTTGGAGGACACGAGGGCTGGGATGGGAGTCCTCTATGGGTGATCAGGGGTTGGCACAACGGAGACTTGTTACCTGGGAAATTATCCGTCAGACATAACTCAGCATCAGTCGTCTACGAAGGCAAGGAGATATCCGTGCAGAACATTGAGGTCCTCTGCGCCAAACCTGACAATTTACGATGGGTCCCGGCTTCTAACGGCAATGTACCACCCGGCGCGATTCCAGGCGGCAGAACTGCGACTGGAGAAACTTTGTACATAGGCAGAGCCAGGTACCAGCTGTCTGTGACTCCTGGAAAGGTTCACCCGAGCCACCACTCTTGTTACATCGGCTTCGCTGGAACTGAAGTCGCTCATAAGATGTATGATGTTCTGTGTAGGATTAGTTGAATGTTTTAATTTGGACTGAATATGTGTACCGAGGCAAAATGAATCATAATTATAAGTGTTGTATTATATAGGAAATTACAAGTGACTTTGTGCAATACAGTGATTGTCACTTTTAAAGAACCTGATAATGTGGGTAGTGCTAATATGGAATGACGTCTCCATTATACTGTCAAGTCTTTCTGGCTCTATATTGGACTTGGAAGTGTATAAAAACCAAAAAAATTTAGTCTTCTGTTTACGCCATCAGGGAAACGGGATAATAATATACTGAATAAAAAATAAATGTTATGTTTTTCGTACGAGATAGTGTTTTCTTTGTTCGGTGGAAGTCAAGTCGGTGTTCAATATCTTATCGATGAGTATTAAAAGATTAATACATACGTATAGCACGGTCAACTATGATAAAGTATATATAATACATGTCAATGCGCAGGTACTTGGATTCATTTCACTTATATACCTATATGTGATCAAAAAAATATTACGCCATTGCTGAAGTTGGGCATCTATATTACTATGTGCCTACAATATTCATTATTATTGTTATTAAATAAATGAAATATAGTATGTAAATAAAAATAAAGGTTGTGGACGATAAGCAATAATGTTGCTTTATGCACTATGATTGGTAAATCTATTGCTGTTGTTAGACTATAAGAGGTTGTTATATCGAGATATGACAGCGACAGAGAGGGAGAATGAGTCCATGCAGCGGTTCGGTTAATGTTGCATGGCTTATCATTGATATGAGTAAATAAGAACTGAAGATTTTAGAGATTTTGGCGAAGATTTGTTTACAACAGGCCTACGTCTTTTAATTGAGTTTAGCAAACAATATGGTAAGATTATCGAATTTATGAATTAAATAAATATTTGAATTTGTAATTAGCAATGTTTTGAAATATTAGTCAAGTGATCCTATCAACTGATTTTGCAGAAGTCGGAAAGCAGTACTCTTGTAAAATACTTGTTAATTTATTTAAACTGAAAGTCAACCCAGGAAAGAGCCTCCACGAGTAACAAATCCTTAGATTCACTAACTGACCAGGTAGTCGATACCACTATTACCGACTGGGTAATTACCATTATGGCTTGTGCGACTCCCGTGATATAGCTTATCGATATAGTACTCGACGGAAGAAACCATTGGTGATCTGGTCTAACTAGTCGAATTACGAAAACCAGATGACAGTCTTCGTGTCAAATATCTGCTACTGCTGAATCAACAGCCTTTAATATTACCACTAATGGGAATTAGGCCTCCTCCCCTCTGTGAGAGGCACGAGTGTAGTATCTGCTGTCCTCACGACGTGTTCCCTACGTCATCATAGGAGCAATTCATCTATTCCAAGTTGAACTCAGCCTCGACCATGTTCACTCAAATGCGCGCACAGGATTCTTTCTTACAGTTTTGGCTTGACACTTGATATAAGCGAGGTAACAAAAAACTCGGAATACGGGTACAGATGATAAATTGATAATTGACCAATTTATTAACTAGCGTATTACTATAGTTTTATCAACCCACCAAAATAAACGCGACGCACTCTGAGGCAGTCAGACATAATGACATCACCTCATCAATTGACTCTCATTCTTCACCGCCATATTACCAATATACCAAACACAAGCGATAATAAACCTTAAACACACACACTAAATCCTAGAGTAGATGCAAGAGTTGTGGTATTTCATCAGCAGGTATACAATTACATTGATGCGCTTGTGTCACGCGATTGTGTGCCTTAGCTCGTTGATGTAAGGTGTAAGACAGGTGCAAGGGTGTTGGGATGGTATCAACAGGTATATAGTTGCTAATAACTCTATTTAACCTAGTCAAGTGTGTGTGAGAGTTTTTGTGATACTGAGGGTGGGAGAGAGGTCTTATCTACAAAAAATATCAGAAAAAGGGGAATAATCTTAGAATCTAGAATCAGCTAGACCTCATATCGAGGTCCAAACCAAGAACAAAGCTCCAAGACGATGGAAATTAGAAAGAAGATCATAAAAGGCGATTACTACGTGCGCTAGGCGTCGCGAGTTCGATTCCCGCATATAGTTAGTATGGTTAGGTAAGAAATGTATGTTTGTAAACTGTACACTTGATACAGGACAATCAGTGTGGAGCAATGTTTAGAAAAAATCGGCTCCGAGGCAAAAACCCAAATGATCAATCACATTGGGATTTCCACCATCGGTCTGAAGGTAGTCCAGATCCTATACATATATCGCGGCCTTATGACAACAATTTCCAGAATATGTAATCACAAAGATATCTAATGTTTATCTTATCGGTAGTGTACTAAGTGCGTGTACGCCGGTAGATCATAACAACACATACAGACACAGTAGACTTTCATCATTATGATTTCATGAACATTGAGTGTCTATCAGTGGCCTGCTGATGATCTGTCGAATATTCAGTTTACTACGGGGTATTATGGAAATCCATTTATATTAAATAAATATGCGGCTGCTGAGCGTGAGGTCCTGGGTTCGAATACCGGGTCGGGGAAAGTTTTATTGGGTTTATGGAAACTCTCAGTAGCAGCACGGAGTCTGATACTGTGCCCGGTAGATGACAATAGGCTCGCCCCCTATTGCATGGGACTCAATAACGGCATCGGCGAAATTTGGGTGTACAATCGTACACCTCTGCGTAACCAGTTGGGGAATACAGGCGTAATGATATGTTAAAATTAAACTTTTTCTGTCAATACAACTTTTTTGAAAACCTTACAAAAATTATATTTCAACTACTCAGAATCAAACCTCAACTTTCCGTGACTAATAACATTTACACCATAACTGATGTCCAATCAAGCTAATTGTGTCCACTGCATTGTTTTACTCGCCACAACTCTGTTGTACGAAGCTTAGCAGAGCGGTAGCTTCCACCCGTCAGAGCGATAGAGACAGAAAAATATAAGTTATGAAGTGCAAGTGAGCAAGGTGGTTAAGTGAATTTTCGAGTTTGATTAAAGATTATGTGGTTTTAAAAGTGTGTGTTGTTGTTTTTGGTAAGTTTTTTTAATTCAGTTATAAGAATTACATTTTTTATTATTAGTAGATCAGTTGTTTATTTTTGTAAGATCTTGCTTCTTTTAGTTTCAGAAATCTTTTTGGAAAAGAAAATTTCTGGTTGAAAAAGATTTGATTTTGCTATCAGCGATTCAAATATCTAAATTATAAAACCATCAGAAAATTATTTTCTAATTATTTATCTGGAATCTATTTTATATATCTATATAAAATAGATAATATCTGGAATCTATTTTATATATCTATATAATATTTTATATATCTATTTTCTAATTATTAATCGTAACAATTACAAGATGTAATTGTTACAATTTTAATCGATGTAGTATAACTAATAACAATTATTGTGATCGTCAGAAAATGGATAAACAAGAGAAGAAGAATAAGAAAGTGGAGGAGTTAGATGAAGAAGGAGTAGTATCACTCCTAGAGCGTTGGGGCTTGCAGGAGTTCGCAGAGTTCGCTAAGGAGAAGCAGCTGGATGGGAGGAGGCTGCTTGTGAGTCAAATTGTTTATGTCCTACAAAATAATGTTCAAATTTGTACCATTTGAAACTTTGGATCTGAAAATATACACCACGATTAACTTGCAATCGTTTTGAACATAAGATATTCGTTTGTGGTTACTTACACATAACTCGAAACGTTTTCTTTAACATAAGATATTAACATAGACAAAGATTCATAGATTTTGTAATTGTGATTATCAGTTGATTAGTAGATACAATTATTATAATATCAAGTATAAATTCGACTGTAGTCAGTCTTCTGTTTGGTGTTATTCATCATAATAATAATCCATTAATATCCACAGCCGAATATGAGCCTCCCAATGACCGTTGTTTTATTGTTCCGTTTGATTAAATTCTAATTACAAATGTCGTTACGGTTTTAAATAGTATAAGTTTATCGTGATACGCGCCTGCATTTGTGATGACCATCCATGACATAAGTAATACAATATTAAATGGACACTTAACCTTGTTTAGTGTAGGATAATTTAATTAGTTTAGTCTAGACATTATCATGTTAATTTAAAGATACAGTCAGAGTCAGTTATACTGGAACAATTAAAGTATTAAAAACAAAAAACATCTCGGATACTCATTAATTTTCATTCTGCAAAAGTAATATATTTCTTAGAGGAACAAGTGTTCATATTCATTAAAAATATAATTAACACTAGCTTTTACTCACGGCTTCACCCGCGACGAGTTTAAACGACATCATTATCACACGGGACAGTACTATCGGGAAAAAAGTCTTATATATTAGTCCAGGATATGGTCCATCTGTACAAGTGCCAAGTTTCATCCAAACCCATTCAACGGTGTACGCTGAATTGAGTAACAAACATCTTCATAGACTTTCACATTTATATTATTATATAGTAGGAGTAGGATTATAGCATGTAGGCAGCATCCATTAAACCCATACTATAAGATGGATGGTTGAAGATTGCAACTGCAATGCTGAAACCATAAATTTTGGGAAGATAATGCCATCAAAACCATTGTTTGACGCATTTAGGTGTTGGTAAATTTAATGTGATATCCTTGCTGATGGCACTGCTGTCCTTTTTTGTAATCAGCTGACGTCTGAATTTGCAATAAGATAACAACAGTGGAAGGAAATATGAATCGGACTCAGACCGACAATGAAAGTGAGACGCGAATAGAAATGCAAGTGCAAATCCATTATTTAGCTCCTTTTATTAATACCCCCGGCATAACAGTGGTCTGTTACTAACATTGGGACAACTGTTTAATAAAACATTTTTCAGGATGTCAGCGAAGGAATCGTGAAATTATGGAGGCCCAAAGTCAACGCTAAGAAATTCATCACATTCATCGAAGACATGAAAGTAAACCCACAAAAATATTTAGAGAAACAAGAAAATACGGACACAGTTGAGAAATTTGATCCAATACATAATACAGCAACTCTCAGAATTGAACAAAAATGTAGTATAGCAGAAAAAAATGATATAGAAAGTCAGTATCAAACTGTGACCCATAGAAAAAAGGAGGAACATGCACATACACACACATCAATGAGCACAGTTGAAGAATTAATCAGAAGAATTGTACCAGCAAAGAGTTTCTTGTACAGAAATCAACAAAAGGTTGAAAGAACACCATCATACCTACCCATGGATGCTGGCACTCCAAAGAAAAAGAAACTATTTAGACTAAGTTCATATGAATACCCATTCTTCGATATCAGAGCCAGGTTTTCAAGACAAGAAAGCTCAAACGACAGAGGCTACTACTCTATGAAGAGAAATAGCAGATACTACATAGCTAGGACTTATAAGAAACCCGAATCCAGAACCAAATATAAATCACTCTCAACTCCACAGGAATTGATTGAAAAATGCCCTGAAGATCATTTTTACGAAGACCTATGTTACAATGAAGTCGAAAAAGGAATAGAAAAGCCTTCGGAAACTAGAGTAGTTAGTGTAAAACCTTGTATGGTTAAAATTCAAGAATTATTCCAGTCTTTCAAAGTACCGTTCTTCAAGAAACATGAAATGTTAGAAGATAAAAAAGTAGAAAGTGAGAAGGAATCAAATTTCTATGAGAACAGTGACAGTGTTGCTAACATGTATGACTCAGTACATGTTAACAGACAATCTGTTAATGGTAACGAGATGAAAGATCAAGTAAGTCTTAATAATGCAATTGAGCTTATTATTGCATGTGACGATAAAGCTATAAGTAACGAGGCGAAGATATAATGTCGCACACTCACATATCGCTGACTAATGACTAACGAAACAGAGACTTAATTAATAGAATCAAATGAATATTTCAAACGAGTTTAGCCTATGAAACGCGTAATTATTATGGCATTATTTTCCCAAAATTGTATTCTGGGAAGGTTACAATGGATATTCTACCATCTAACTGCATTTAATTAAAACTTTTTTGGGCGTTTCAGACAAAGTTACCGGTCGAAGACTACCTAGAGCCAGTACAGCTAAATAAAGACTATTGCGACGTCAACTACAGACAGAAGGACGAGTCACTGCTGGGGTACATCCTTAGCATCTTCGAGAATCGATTCGGGATCCGAAGAGGTAAGAGGTTTGAGAACTATTTGTTCCTCCTTTAGATCTCTCGCATATTGAGATACAAGTTTGCGTACAAAACAAAATATTCCATTCTCTACCTTATGACGGTAGACATAAAGTCCAACAAAACAGACTGTGCTAAAGTAGGTACGTAAAAATGTCCAGACTTCCTCCAATAGTCTTTCAAGAAATTATAGCGTTTGCATAACAGTCGCATTCCTGAACAGATTAATAACAAACATCTCAGAGAAATGCGATTGTGTTGCTATATTAGTGCAATTTTGTCGATTGACCTTACGAAGCGATGCAGCTGCCTGTCCGTGATGCGCAACTGTGTCGTAAAAAATTTGGACAATAAATGGCCCAATTAAGGTCTTGTATACAATGGCGAAATGGTCCTTTCTAACAGTCCATTATTAAATTATATTGTTAAGTCTTTGTATAATAAACTGTCCCATTGATCTAGTGGTGGTAAGCACGACTGCTGAGCAAAGTGTAATTTGGTTTTTCAGTCTATAAGATCTTAGCAGCAGTACGGAGTTTGGAACTGTGCCTTGTTGAAGGCAAGGCTCCCTCCTACATGGGACTTAATAACAGTATCGGCGACATGAGAGTGCATACTGTTCACCTCTGCCTAACCCTTCGGGGACACAGTCGTGATGTTGTCTTTCAATAATAAAAGTTTTGAAATATAAGAAGTATTGGAATGACCTAATGGCTAATGGCAGTCCATTAGAATAGATAAAGGGACATAGGTCTGTCCTCTTTTATATCCAGCTTGCATATACTTATTTTATGAAAGACTTCTATATTATATCACTATAAGTCGTAGGTAGGCAGGCGATTAATATTAATTACTATACAAAGGGCTCACACTTTCTCATCAGTCTGTTTGTTCTTTTATTTCCTGAGAAACATGTGTTGGGTGAGGGACGTGTGTGTAGGGATGGGACATAAAGAGGTGTCGATAAAAAAATGTATTTATATTATTTTAAGTACATTTATTTCGACAACACGGTTGGCGCAGTGGTTAAGCGATTAGCTTTCTGCGCTATGTGTCGCGGGTTCGATCCCTGCACGGAACAAATATTTGTATGATCTACAGATAGTTGTTTCGGGTCTGGTTGTGTGTGTATGTGACATGTATGTTTGTAAACTGTACCCACGACACAGGAGAAATCCTAGTGAGGGGCAAAGTTTTAAAAAAATCAATAAATATCTTACATTTATTATTAACTTAATGCTACTACACATGTTTAATACATGACAGAATGTGTTAGAACATTTAATTAATAATAACATCCGTTGTACCATATTCTGACAAATAAACTATTTGATTTTATTAGACTTGCTTAGAAAGTATTCATGAAGGTTTGCAAAACTATATTTTTTAGAGTATTTCGACTTCTATGAAACTGTAAATTGAGGTAAAGGGATATTAAATTTCGATATAGGTTTTCCCGAAATTAAATAATCAATTTGATTATATAATTTCCGGAAATTATCGAATTATTGGTTGGATTTTGATGTGTTACCATTTTATTAATAAATATCATTTTTCTTAATAGTACAATTTTTCTAACTTTTAATTTCGATATCGATAATTTTGCTACATCATCTAAATGCATTGTGCACATAGTGTCACTTGCATCCATACGTATACTAAAACGCTTACTTCATTGTGTCTGTTTGTAGCTTTTCTATCTAATTGAATGTCAGCCTATCATCAGCTCATAAACTTTTATTTTATTTCAAGTGGACCATATCAGGTGTATTTAAAACTTTAAGAATACGGGTGGATGGTTCGAAATTTTTGGATAGTTCCTATGGAGAAGAGTCAGCATAAAGTTTCATGTATCGTGGATATATAGTTCACAGTTGGACATGGACTTCTTACTAAACCACTCATTTTTAATATTCTAGACACAAGAAGATAGATAGAAGAGACTAATCTCTTATTTGCTCAGACTCAAATACATTTAGAGACAGATGTTCAAATTTCCGTTGCAAGTGACACCGCGGGTGTAAGCTAGTCACCGAAACAAAATAATAAAAAACTGGACAGCGTGGAACAATTATTTGTTTACTCCTTATTAGTGGCCGGGAGGAACACCAGCGAGTGGTTCAGCCTTTCATTGTAACATTTCAAGTAAAATTATTGAAAGTGCAAGTAAAACGTGTACTCATAGCAAATGTGCAGTTTTAAGTGCCATCAGATTTTTGTGTGTGTGAAATTGTGTATCAACGTGTGTTATTAAATTTCAAACAATTGTTTTTATCCAGGAGTTGACTGCGATAAGCTTAGGTTAGACGGGTTAGGTCAATGTAACAGGGTACACGCGGGAATTTAACATACTATTGAGACTATTGAACATTTCATGGCATTAAAATTTTTGTAACGTGTTTTCAAACATTACTAGTGCAGTAAATATATCATCATACTTGTTTTTTTTACCCGAAACGAGTATTAGGGAAGTACAGATATAGCGTAGATTGTGTTTTTAAGATTGTTTGAAGTCTAGCAGACGCAAGCTTAGATATACGGGGAGCATTGGGGACAATTCTCTCACGATTTGAGTTCATGTCGAAATTGAGATCACTCACTGACAACACTAGAAACACAACATTAGAGATCTGTATACTTTAAACTGTTGGAATTCACCTCCTCATAAAATATTGTATTGAAGAAAGTGTATCTAAAATACAGCGAGAATTGTCCGTCTTTTCGGTTCGATTTTTGGGTAAGGTAGTTCTTTAATTTGAGCCTCAACGATGAATGGTGATAGACCTAATAACTGATGAATCTCATAGATCTGAGACAAATACTAATCCGCTTCTAATATCCTGGTCACAACGGGTTTGATATGTTATATATTGTTTAATTGTTACTATCCAGATAACTTGATATTCTAATTAATGGTGACAAGCTCAACGCCGGAGATAGTGAGTCATGTCTGATTCACATACGTTATCCGTGTCCATTACAATTGCTTTTAATTGAACCTGACACGTTGAAGTCACCTACCCTTTTGGCATTGCTTTATCCACACAAATATCAGCAACGATTTAGGGTCCAAGTGTTTTTCTTCTGTTGAATTTTTTAAATTTCTCCCCTGTCTCTTTATCTTTGTCTCACAATAAGATTTTTCCTGGATCTTAGGTACAGTTAACAAAGATACATTAAACTTGCACGAACTTAGACTAAGAATAAAGTCATATAAATATTGGTTTCATGCGAAAATTGAACCCCACAATTTTTAGCCAGAATGCGAAGTATTTAGCCACTAATTCACTCAGACTGGGGGTTTTCATGCACCCAAGTGTATAGTGAATACAGTGCATTTATTATACGTATATATAGTAACGTTTTGATGGCACGGCGCAGTGGTTGGGAGATCGACTGCTGCGCTACGTTCCGCGGGTTCCATTCCCGCACGGAACAAATATTTGTATGATCTACAGATAATTGTTTCGGGTCTGGGTGTTTGTGTATGTGAAAACACACCGTGCCTCAGAAAGCACGTAAAGCTTTCTGAGGCACGGAGATTGCTGTCCCATCATACTGTGAGAGTGAAGGAATAGAGAGAGCACCTGTGTTTGCGCACACACTTGAGCTCTATAATATCTCCTGCGTAGTTGGCTAATCTCAAGTGAGATTGGCCACCGTGACCGAAATTCGGTCAGGAGGACATTAACAGTTGACAAGGAGCAGCATAACTAATCTTTTGACTTCATCATTAATATTAATTACTGTTATCGGTTATGAATTATTATTATTATTTAATTGTAATAATAGTATAATTAAATAAATTTTCATATACGGCTTTTCCTTTGCTGAATATTCCGGTATTAATGCCGTATATGGCTACAATGAATGACTGATTATGGTACAAATATACTAAGCACAAATATGGATTCTATTAGTATTTCGTAAATGAGTTGTGATACAGGTTTGGCTTACTTTTAGTCTAGTTCCATGAGGGAACACAAAATTTTGTTTAAACTAAATAATGGACTGTAAAAAGCTATTAAAGCAAAAGCAAAACTGCTAGTGTTGTGAAAATGTGCTGGTGGGTAAAAATGAGTGTCCCACTGATATACAACCTGGGTGGCCGGCTCGGCACCACAGTCGCGGACTTGTTGTACCATGTGGTGCACTGTCTTACTGACGTGGTTGCAGGTAATACTTAGTATTAAGGAATTTTGAAAAAATAATGGAGCTCATTCAGTTACTTAAGTGGTAGTAGGCAGGACAAATGACACGGTGAATGGATAGCCGATGGGTCCGTATCGGAAGGCGCAACGTAGGTAGGCTCACCGCAAGGTGGGAGCCTGTTGGATGAGGGCAGCACAGGGCCGGTCGATGTGATGATGCTTGCGAGAGACCTATGTACAGCAGTGGACGTCTTTGGGCTGAAATGATAATGATTCAGTATCGGACATAATGCCGTTAACACTTCGACGCTCGCCACAGCGATTTCGCTGCTAAGTCTGGTACTTATTCATACTTTTTTTGTTTTGTTTATTGGTTTACGAAAGTAGTGGGTACAATAGCGCTTAAATTTGGCGGTAACGTGAATTCTACATCAACACCTATTGTATTATCCGTTAGTGAATTAAAAACCAACGCAAATCTGAAACGAACTCAACCCCAAAACGGCCTCTTTATATTAACTTAAATAATTCCAGAAACAAACGACGATCACCAATCAGAGGACTCAGAACCGGATTCACACAAGGCCGAAAGTACACCGGGTGATGAAGCTGGCCGCAAATGGCCGGACGACCGCAAGTCCGGCCGCACGAACATGGCGGACCGGCCGCTGCCCGTGCCGGTGGAGAACGAGCCGTTTTACATGAATGTAGACAGGGGGGAGGCACAGAACCTGTTGAAGGGCCAACCGGATGGGACGTTTATTTTGAGGCCTTCTAGTCAGGTTTGTATCATGCATTAGCCTATTCTTTGGCTAAGTCAGAAAATACACTACAAAAAAATACAGGCGTCTAAGTACCTACTCTTCTACGTCGCTGTCAACTGGTAGCATGCCCAGAACATTGGCGGCATTGTCACGTTGAATGGCAATGCTTATCCTTTGGAAGAACAGGCCAGCAGTCTGGTCACATCTACTGTCGACAACCTTTTTGCAATAAAAATTTTCTAAACAAGACGTTCAGCCGGACCCCATGACCCGAGCGTTTCGACGCAAGACTAGCGAATACTGCGCAGTTAAATTATAATGTCGGCAGGAGACAAGACTCATTAGATATTCTGATCAGTTGTCAGATTACTCATAATCATACATTTTTATAGTCGGACATATACAGCAAGTTTTTTTAATCATCATTCAAATCTTTAATCATCATACAAATAACACACGTATTATACAGTGGGTTTTCTTTTAGTATTACTCAGTATTTAAATATTAAGATATAATAACATAAATTTGTCTCATAAATCATTTATATTATTAATAAATAATAATTTCCGGAAAATTATTTTATTGTGAAAATTTTATTTAAAGCTTTTTTCAAAAATTTCGTCTTTAAAAAATCATTCTTCATGTTGATTTTATAAAATAACTTAACTCCTCATTCAAACAAAAAATCTATACATGTATGCATAACACTGTGAGAATTTTTGTTTCAATTTTAACAATATCCATTCCTTGACCTTTACAGCCGGACCACGCTTACACTCTCAGCGTATCCTGCGCCAATGCAGTCCACAACGTCGGCGTCCGTCGTCGTCCAGACGGTCGGCTCGCGCTCGGGTTTCCTCGGCGCGGCGAGCAGAGCTTCGCGAGCGTGACGTCACTGCTACGTCATCATCGGAAGAGGAGACTGCTCCTCGTCGCGGGCGGGGATGTGATCGGAGCTACCACGTTGAATGACACGCCACATTATTATCAGAGCCCCAGTAGTATCCCGGTGCCGGTGGCTAATTAATTTAGTCATAAGTCCATCTCATGTGTTATCTTTCGACGTTCAGTTGTTTAACATGATAAAAGACCCTGTAATTCATTTTTTTATAGATCTATTATTTATTCTTGTATGTCCGATCGCTGAGGACTACAAAATATAGTCTTTATATCAATCCATTGGAATATTTTAAAAGACTAAAAGATAATACTTAAAAAGTACTTTTGCAAGACGTGTTTAGTGTTTTAATTTATGGTCTCCATTAATTTAATTTTTAAAGCTACTTACTACTTATTTATGAATTTAATTAATTATTTGCATGTTTCGTCCAATTATTTTGGCGATTGTTGTCGCCAAAGCATACTTATATTATTATGATTAGGTACTTGTTTTGCATCTACCCTGGATTATGATGAAATAATGAAATCATAAATATTTTTTGTTTCTATATCACATCAATATTTTATTCTCAAAAATTGTGCCATATTATTTTGTTCATTGTACTATATTAAATGATTAGTATGTTCGATACCTTACTCATATGTTCTATTTACACGTACCCATATTTTTTATTTTTAAGTATATGAAACTTTATGAAATATACAGTTTTCCCACCGGATTGAAAGTTTCATTTCAAAATAATCAACTATTTACACGAAGTACCCATTCTATAATAAACCATTCTCAGTTGCAGTTTTAAGTTAGAAGGCACTACATGGGATTCAATAACGCCACCGGCTAAATATGGATGTACATACAACAATACCACGCCAACTTCGGGGACAACAGGTGTGATGCTAAAGTTTCATTTAGTAGGGGGCCGATTGCTAATATCGGGCACAATTTTAAACGCCGGGCTCCTACGGAGAACTTTCTAACAGAAAAACTCAATTTCATTTTGCACGTCCCGGGGATTGAATCCAGGACTTCACACTCACTTGCCATTGTCAGTCTAATGAAGCAGTCTTTATTATTAGAAAGCCTACAATTTTATTACTAACTAAAACAGCAATTACTTCATTTTATTTGCTGTCAATAAATCGTTTCAATATCGTTATCGTGTGGACACAATTCTTGTATTATAGTACTGATAAAGACAATATTCCCTAACAAGATCGGACGACATATAATATAGCTGTCATTAGGAAGATGCGATTGGGACGGCTAATGTACAGAAGTGAACATTAACAATTAATTTTAAATAGATCTTATTTTGAAAATTAACTCGTATATTTAAATCTAAATCAAATACAAAACGATCAACTCTATTAAAATAAATACACTTGACTTATTGATTCTTTCAACAATAAGAGCATGCTTTGGATGACCTGGAAAAATATATACAGTAATACTCCGAACTTACGCGACAGGTGGGACTGAGCGATAACCGCGAAGTCGAAGTCGCGTAAGTCGGGTTATAATTTCAACGAACTCACACTCCGTAGTTCAGAAATAAATAACACAAAATAAATTATAGCTAAGCGTTGATTCCGCGCGAAATGTCCGAACATGTATATTAGCTGAACAATAAGGGGGAGTGAGTAAACGAGTTGTGTAGCTCTCAAAGTAACGACGAATCGTTGAGATTCGAAAATCGCGTAACTCTAGATTCGCGTAAGTCAGGGTAGCGTAAGTCGAGGTATTACTGTATTAAAGATTCATGGGTCAATTTAAACGTAAACTAAGTTAATTAAAAAAACAAACGTTACCTACTATACCAGTGACGAATTCCTTCGTGACAAAATCCAGTGTGAGTAGATTTTTGAGTTATCCTAAAATAAGTAGCACAAAAATCACACTTATAAATACTTTGAACTTTTGAGCATAAAATTGCAAATAGCACACCATTGCAACACCATTTTCATGATGACGTCATAGCTAAAGACATACCTAAGGGTATTGCTGCGTACACCCAATAATAAGGCAGACGTACAATTGTTTACCAATTTGTGTAACTGCAAGCTATTACCAAATGAGTCCTCGATACTTCGCGATATTCTAGAATTATAGCTGCGTGGGGTGGCGTCACATCACCTACTTGAAACTACTGCGAAATACTTATTGATGATTCATCTAAGCATCACGCCTGTATTGTCCGAAGGGTTAGGCAGGTATATTGGACATTCAAATTTCCTCGATGCCGTTATAGGGGGCGAGCTTATTGCCATCGACTAGGGACATCGGGGCCGCTATTGAGATATTTCTAACAGATTTTTTTAGCAGGTAGTTTATTATCTATCTAGTAATCGCAAGCACGACTTCTGAGCAAAAGTTCCTGGGTTCGATTTCCGGGTCGGGGAAAGTGTTATTGCGTTTTTCTGTATAGAAATTGTCAGTATCAACACGAAGTTTGGAACTATGCCCGATTGATGGCAGTAGGTTCGCCCTCTGTTATGAGACTTAATAGCAGCATAAGTGAAATGTGGGTGAACAATCTCTGCCTAACCCTTCGGGGATACAGGAGTCATGCTATGTTATGTTATTCATTGTGAATTATCCTTATAATTCAAACATACATAGCAAGTTAAAAGGCTACTCTCATTCACTCATTTATCATAATTTATTCATATTTATGTAGACTTTTACATGCTGTATTGAAACACCGGGCTTGCATTTCACTATTTGACCATCTTTGAGAAAAGCTGTGAAAGTCATTGTTAGGTATCTTAAAATATTGTATTTTAAAAACACTGTTCTCGATATATCCTAGACTTTTTTTAATATTTTGAAGTCTTATGCAGCAATTCGTTATTGGGGCGATGGACCTCGTGGGGAGTCACGGCCCAGTTCTTTCCTCATAGGTAATCTAAGTCTCAGCAGTGGTGGTGATAAGTTATGTCATTTGTTTATTTATTTAATTGTTTCAGGAAGGTTTACAGACCAATAACAATTACATATGGTAGCATAGTAAATTTCTCAGATGGCTAATAACAAGCCTCCACAGATGAGTATTAAAATATCGATTGACAGTGAATGATATTAGATTTGGGACTATATTTTCGTCCGTGGCTAGTGTGAAATTTGTTCTTAACAAAACATGGCCAGCCCGACAGCTTTTTGATTGGCCTCCATTATGTCCTCCACAGGACAGCGGACGATCAGGGTACGACAGCAGGACAACTAAATTATGGGCAAAACTATTGCTATTTTTGGAGGACATTTCGGACCCTACTCTGACCCTAAAATATTTTCCAATAGAAAACAAACTGATGCCTAACTCTTTTCATGAGAGAAGGCCCGTGCAGTGAGACAGTAATGGTGTGATTTATTAGAAAACAAGAATACCATATTCGTGATCGGGGAATTCAACCCAGGAATTGACTGCTGCTTTGACATATGACCATTAGAACATTAAGGACTGTATACGCCCCGTAGCTTCAAATAATTATAAAGTATATTATTTAAAGCCACAAAAGATATGACGTATATGTTCAGTTTATTTACATAACATAAACATATATCACGCGATGTTACACGCACTGAAACACAGCAAAACACCCAAGTTACTAAAGTAAAGGAAGTGTGAACATTCGTATAATTATATTGAAGGAAATTAAAAAAATATCGAGCCGAATATATCTGTGGCAAGTAGACCAAAGGCGGTGTAGGGTTGGAGGATAGGGGACCATTCTGCCAAGGAACGACGACTTAGTTCTGAATTTCAGTGGCCAGATAGAAAATATCTAGTTGATTATTTGAAATTGGAATAATTTTGGCACTAAAATTAAATGAATCTGGCTGATATATCGAGGTATTGAAAAGCATTTTTAATACTTTGAAGCAACCGTATCGATTAGTGAGACGATACTAATAATGTACTGAATTTATATCAATATCAGTTAACGATCAGATAGACGGAAGTACTTTAGATATAGCTGTCAAACTTAGCCTAAGCGAAATATACACGAAAATAGACATAAAAATGGCGATAAATATATACGAATTCCATATTATATACGTTAATTCTAGCTTTTTTTGTCTATCCGATCGACTTGCGTAGTTTGGTAAAATTTGTATTAGCAATCACGCGAGCTATTGCAGATATTCAGCCAGCTTGATTAATAGCGAATGTCGATGACATTCAGAACCAATTGCAGTCGCAGGACTATCTCTCTTTTTTGATAATGAACTGAATGGGTTGTGTCTATATATGCACACACTTTGTATAGGATTTAAGATCGAGTGCAGATGATGTTATCGTTTTTGGAAGCAATCTGTAGAAAAAATTTTGAAAGCCAGATAATTTGCAATATGCACGCACTACAATAGGCAATTCACACCGAATCTTTATTGAATCGGCAACAATGTATGGGAAGCAGTACGTGTGACGCCTAACTTAGCGAAAAATAGATAATAAAGAAAATTCAATAGTGTATCAGAGAAAAACCACACAAATGAATACATCCCTAATAAATAATCCAGGGACTCACTACAGCTGAATACTGATACTTAGTTACTGGTAGTATCCGGAGCGACTAAAGTTTGATAAGTAATTCGAGAAAAGCTTATTGTAAGACTATGTGACTTCTCCTTGTTTTCTAAATTCGGTTATTGGACTTAATGCTCTCTGCACTACAGTTTATCAAGACCAAATATACATCAATGATGAAATCTATCTTGGACTAGATTACCCGGGGAACTTCGTACCCCCGAAAATTGATTTGATTTTAACTTTTCACTTAAGCGATTATCAATCCTAAGTAACCTCCAGCTATTAATCAAGAGTAATCCGAAATGGCAATTTTCATACAAAATTACCAATTTCGAGTGTTTCTTTATTTTATTTTCGATTTTTCTTAATTTTATTTTTTCTTAAACCACCCCAGTTATTAGGTGGGCGAACAAAACAAAAAAGAAATATTAAGATCGGTCGAGCCATTTTCAAGTTTTTGCGAGACTAACGCACGCCAATTGATTTATATATATATATAGAAGAGTATCAATATTTTTACACTAATAGGAGACACAATGGGGGACCGATTTAAAAGAAGTAAAAAGAGCAGGCTTGTCGCGATTTGTCCTCATGCTATGCTTGTGCCCCTGGCTTCTGCACTCGTGTGGTATGTTCGTAGCTAGGGCGCTTGGCTTATCATTAGTTTATTTAGCCGCTTTCGCCAACCCTAGCGAATTGCCTGCCCTTCGGATATATAGCAGGGCTTAGGCAATGTTTGACCAGTCGTATAGTTCTAGCCGGTGTATCAGGGATATTGGACTAATTGGATTGTTAAGTGGACGTGGGGTAATACAGGATTTGAGGTAAGCTTAGGATTGCAGAAGCCGGGAACCAAGTGCTTTTTTATGGTGCAAAAAAGTTTCGGCTAAACAGTGGTGGTATCCTGATCATCGAAAAAAAAAATGCTTGAAATAATTTTGTATTTTCTAAACTTAATGTTTTTTGTAATCAAGTGATATCCGAACTGTTGTGTTGCAGCGAAGTGCAAAAGTGAATCTATGTTCAACTAGTAATATATAGTCAGAAGTTAAATTAACAGACCACGTTTGATATAGAATACAAATCACTGAAGAAGAAAGTTTCTAAATATAAGAAAAATTAGAATGAGCGCATATACCCAAAGTCGGAGGAGCTGTGTACCTAATGTTGATGTCTGACACAATATAAGGATACCAACGTGTCGGGTTTGTGGTAGACCCACAAAGTCATGAACTACATTTATACACAAATAAATATATAAATAAAAAATAAATTCAGCGCATTACTGTCCCAAGTCAAAAGCCTAACTCATCCCTTTTGACATCATAAGAAGAGGTTCTTATAATGTCCATAAGAAGTGTTAGGCTTTAGTGCATATTAAATATACGTACCTGAACTACCAAATTTTAACTACCCTCAAAAAATATATAGCTTTTATTTATTTTACACCATGAAAACAAATATTAACTTTAATTAAACATGACGCAGATTTTTTTTACTTAAAAAATTAACTTGGATGGACACACAGTCAAAAGAACTGTGTCCTTTTTACACGACTGCCCAAAGGAGAGTGTGCGTTTTTACTAGATCGAAATTGTAGTAGAATATTCAACCATTCGACGTATTATCAGTGAAATCATAAAAGTTGGGAGAAAATGTGTTTTCTTTTTTCTATAGATATGTGCTGTTCCACTTACTGAATGCCCCCTTAAAACCATTCTAGTACTTAATTATGAAATAGGACTGTATACTCTATCTATAGCAGTGGTTCCCAAAGTATGGTGGGTCGGGAGTAAATATTGGGTGGACCCTGAAAAATAGGACGACAGAGCGACCGAAACAATAAAACAAAACTTTGGACCTGAACAGTTTTTTTCCTGTCTGATCAGTTCTTAATTTATATAGTTATGGCCGTTTTCGTTCATGAAAACCAGGAGTTGAGTCCCGAATTTGGAACTTTTTCATAAGGTGAGTCGCGGTCCAGTCAACTTTGGGAATCACTGGTCTACAGTTCTCTCTAAATATTCTGGTCTAAATATTTTTGAAGATTTGAAAACAGGCCTACCAATGCTATTATTGGAAGATGTTGTAATTTGACAACTACAGATTTTTTAGCCACATTTCAATATCCATCGATGTTGTCGTACAGAAGTGGTTCGTCAACGTCCCCAGTAATGCACCGATGGATATTGAAGCATGTTTAACATTATGTTTATTGGAGCGAGACAAGTAGAGCAAGTTCCACACGATTTATTGAGTCGTAGCCCGATAGTGGCATAAGAATTGTTATTCTAGAATAATGGCATAAATATTGAACGACTCATATCAGTCAAATTTTCTGGTGAAACGGAGGTGCAAATTTATTTATCAGTAAAATAACATTATACCTATTAAGGGCAGAGAAGGGCAGAGTTATTGTTCTGTAAATCCAATGTAATACGGAGCGAGCCTATTGCCATCTTCCGGGCACAGTTCTAAACTCTAGGCTGTTAAAATTTCTTACAGAAACACCCTTTTAATACCACTTGATAATACAAAATTAATTTAAAACGCGAGGAAGATATAACCTATAAAATTAATGCAGTCTTAATTCGGTGTTGTCACTCAGGGAGAGTATTTGCGTGCACCACTTCAACACTTCACCTTTCATTTTGAAACCTTTATATTGATGTCGACATAAATGTGCATTCCTCTAGGTACGTGTTATATTAGTGTATGTAACTTAAAAAAAAAAAAAACTAATTCATTGCCTCTTTGGTTTAGTGGTCGCAAGCGTGACTGTTGGTCGGGCAGTGTTGCACACGGAGTTTGGAACTGTGCCTGGTGTATGGCAATAGGCTCGCCCCCAGTTACATGGGGCTTAATAACGGCACCGGTGAAATGAGGGTGTGCAATAGTACACCTCTACCTAACCCTTCGGGGAATACAGGCGTGATACTATGTTATGTTATGTTAAAAAAAACTAAATATCTATTGACTTATAACCACGCTGTATTATTACAGATTAGGATCCACAATGTTTGCAGTAGCGTTATTTTGCATCGCATGCGCAGCCTATTGGGCGTGGTGTCGGAAGAACAAGAAGAGCACGGAGCCACCAACCTTCCCAGGAGGTTGGCCTATCGTGGGACATGCTCCATCACTCATTGGGGATAGCTGCAGTACGTATAGCTTGTTGACAACGCTTTATAAACCATAGGACGAGATCAGATTGGCGAGCGAGAAGTTGTGAGTTCAGGCCTCACAAATTATTTATTTTATTTTAGTTTTTTGTTTTAGGATTCGCATCTATACATATAATAAAATTATAACATGTCGATATCTGTACATTATATGTAGATATTGGAGAAAATCTAATATGGGGGGTTTTTATTAGAGCAACAGAAGCCAAAACAACAGCTTTTAGAATGTTTGTCTGTCTGTCTGTGTGTTTGTACACGCATCACGCAAAAACTACTGCATGGAATTGAATGCAGTTTTCACCGATGTATTGCTAGAGGTCTAACTTAAATATAGGCTCCATTATACAGCAAGAAAATATCAGATTCTAAATTCCACGCGTACAAAGTCGCGGACAAAAGCTAGTATACAATAAATTTAGGACAAAATATAAGCACCATACAGCCAATTACAGGTCCTCGCTATTAAACTATTGTATAAAACTATTAAATGACATGTGGACGACAAAATAAGCAATGCATATTATAAATTCATGTCAAATAAAGTAACTTAATATTACTACAAATAGGTAAAATCATTATCATTACTTTACATTTTCCTCCCATGACCTTAAAACATTCATTCTTCTCCGCAGAACATCAACACTTTGAGACCAGGCAACTAGAGTCGACTATATACATATAACTGCTTCTAAAGGTTCTACTTGAAACAAATCTATTTTATTATATTGATTGTGTTTATAGAACTGTGGAACGGCATCAACGACCTAGCCAACAAGAGCTACGACATCGGAGGAGTGGTGGCCGCCAACATCGGCCCACGGACTGTGTATAGTAATTGATATTTTACTATTTATCTATAAATGAAGGGTAGCGAATACAAAAGTCTAACTGGCGGTGGGTACGTCTTAAAACTGCGGCCAGACACCGGAGGATGGGCAGCAGCGTCCTGTCACTAATCGGTGAGCCACTGCGATCCCCAAGCCGCCTGCCAAGCTTGGGGATTATGGCAAACCCCCCCTTGAGGGATGCCTTCGTTCAGCAGTGGACGTCTTCTGTCTGATGATGATGATGATGAACTGGCGGCGGACGCCTGCCAAATTTCAAGTCTGTAGGTTTTTAAAATAATTACTCACATACTTAACATAAAGCCCTCATAATTTCTTTTTAAATTAAATCGGTGCACCATAATATTTTTTTTTTTTCAGTTGTAACAGATCCTGATGACAGTTTCACGGTCGCGAACACATGTCTAGAGAAGGACGGGTTCTACGACTTCGCTAAACCGTGGCTAGGTGAAGGCTTAGTCACTGGCAAATGTGAGTATGATGCGCGTGCCCAGCAGTGGGACAATATAGGCTCATAATGATATAACAGAATAATAATAATTGTAGGCAGATTTCAGTAATTATATAATTAGGCATCATATTATGCTATAGCAGATTGATGGTGATTGTGTTTTTCCTGACATAGAAAGTAAAAAATACTCTAAAATTAAAGATTATTTTTTTACTTTTTAGTGGAGTCAGAAATAGAACCTTGGACTATGAATCCTTTGTCACATTGTCAGAAAATCCAAAAAGTTATTAATGGAATATATATGTTTTACCAACTTCCAGTTTCGATTTGGAAGAATCATCGCAAGTTACTCAACCCATCGTTTAGCCAGTTACTCCTTGACACTTTCATGGGCGTGTTCAACAGCCAGTCCAGGAAGCTGGTGAAGGATCTGGAGAAGGAGGTCGGTAAAGGACCCTTCGACCACTGGACCTACACACGACATAATGCTTTGGAGACCATTTGTTGTAAGTTATTATGTATTTAACTGCAGTTTATAGTACGTACAAACCGAATATCTAAGCAGAAAATTGCTTTTACACGAATATAAGCATGTAAAAGTCTATATATATTATCAGGCTTTTTCCCATGATGGTAGGCAGAAACAACGGAACGCCATGTACAATGGGCGACATTGGCGGTAGTACACTTTGCTAACAAAATTCTTTGCACGGTTCGCGATGAACTAACCACGCCTATATTTTGCTTCCGCCAATGAGAGCAGATATAAGTATACCTGATAAGAGCGGCAACAGCGCGGTGTCATATTACGACAAGATCTTTTGGCGCAATTAATGCTGAATAAAAACGATCACACCACACACAGTCACAGTCACAGCCCTCGCATAATTATTTATCAGATTCAAATTCTCAAACTCAAATATCAAGCTCTCAAATTTCAACTTCTCAAATCTCAAATTCTCAAATTCACAAACTCAAATATCAAGCTCTCAAATTTCAACTTCTGAAAACTAAAATTCTCAAATCTCAAATCACAAATTCTCAAATTCTCAAATTCTCAAATTCTCAAACTCAAATATCTCAAATTTCAACTTCTCAAATTCTCGAACTCAAAGTTCTCAAATCTCAACTTCTCAAAACTCAACTTCTCAAAACTCAAAATCTCAAATCTTTAGTCACAAATTCTCATATTCTCAAATACTCAAACTCAAATATCAAGCTCGCAAACTTCTCAAAACTCAAATCTCAAATCACAAATTCTCAAATTCTCATACTCAAATATCAAGGTCTCAAATCTCAACATCTCAAAACTAAAATTCTCAAATCACAAATTCTCAAACTCAAATATCTCAAATTTCAACTTCTCAAAACTCTAATTCTCAAATCTCAAATCTCAAATCACAAATTCTCAAACTCAAATATCTCAAATTACAACTTTTCAAATTTCAAATTCTCAAATCTCAAATTCTCAAACTCAAATATCAAGCTCTCAAATTTCAAATTCTCAAATCTCAAAATCTCAAATTACAAATTCTCAAATTTCAACTTCTTAAAACTCAAATTCTCAAATCTCAAATTCTCAAATTCGCAAACTCAAATTCTCAAGCTCTCAAATCTCAAACTTTCAAATCTCAACTTTTCAAATTCTCAAATTCTCAAGTCTCGAGTTCTCATAACTCAAATTCTCAAATCTCAAATCACAAATTCTCAAATTCTCAAACTCAAATATCTCAAATTTCAACTTCTCAAATCTCAAATTCTCAAACTCAAATATCTCAAATTTCAACTTCTCAAATCTCAAATTCTCGAATCTCAAATCACAAATTCTCAAATTCTCAAACTCAAATATCTCAAATTACAACTTTTCAAATTTCAAATTCTCAAATCTCAAATCACAAATTCTCAAATTCTCAAACTCAAATATCAAGCTCTCAAATTTCAACTTCTCAAATCACAAATTCTCAAATTCGCAAACTCAAATTCTCAAGCTCTCAAATATTTTCAAATTCTCAAGTCACAAATTCTCAAATTTCAAATCACAAATTCTCAAATCTTAAATTTTCTGTGGTCACAAGTTGGGTGCAAGCGATTTTGGCCTTATAGGTGGTTCACCGGCGATGTCGCCCATTGTACTTCGATCCTTACACAACCCTTTTGCTTAAACTAAATCCTTGAAAATGAGCAAGAAAAATATTGCCTGTAAATATCTTGGGGAAATCATGCGGAATTATCGTATATATTATGATATTTCAGTGGAATATGAACAGCGACATCCCCAATACTGATGCTATGTTTGTGATATGAACTCACAAATAGATATTTTATTCGCTTTCTCATGAATTTATTTTTGTTTACAGTAACTGCCCTAGGAGTAGACTTCACAGACTCAAACCTCAACAGCCATTACGTGGAGGCGACGGAGCTGATCCTCAACACCATCGTGGAGCGGTTCATGAAGTTCTGGTGGCACAGCCCCTACACCTTCTCCTGGAGCAACGTCAAGAAGAAGCAGGATGCTTGTCTGAAGATCCTACACAATATGTCGTATACGGTGAATATCAAGCCAATAAAAGTCAAGAAACTTAATAAAATACATCATCCATCTAACCTGGTGATATAAAAGGTGATGTAAGAATCAATTCAAGAGGGTGATCAGCGATCTCTAGTAACACACTAGAACAGTGAATGATAGCATCATTATATCATCACGCTTGTATTCCCCGAAGGGTTAGGCAGAGGTGTATTATTTTACACTCACATTTCACCGATGCTGTTATTGAGTTCCATGTAATAGGATACAGATCCGGACTCCATGCTGCTACTGAGAATTTCCGTACAGAAAAAATTAATAAGACTTTGCCCGAACCGGGAATTGAATCCAAGATCTCAGGCTCAGCAGTCGTGTTTGCGATCACTAAACCAACGAGGTACTCTCTGAATGATGTTTACATAGATAATATAATTAATATAGCTACTAGTGAGAATTTTGGCAATATTTTCTCGTGACCGTTTGTTGTAGGGGTCTTTGAGAAGTCTTATGTTGAACAATTTTTTGACCCGGGTACGTCCTAAAACTGCGGCCAGACACCGGAGGATGGGCAGCAGCGTCCTCTCACTAATCGGTGAGCCACTGCGATCCCCAATCCACTTGCCAAGCGTGGGGATTATGGCAAGTCCCTCCCTTGGAGGAGGCCTTCGTTCAGCAGTGAACGTCTTCTGGCTGATGATGATGTTGAGCAATCGTAATAGCGGTGATAAGAAGTGAAGTAGGCGATAATAATAACAGAACAAATAATATTGCAGGTTCTTCAAAAAAGGAAATCGGAGTTTAATGGAAACGTATGTGCCGAGAGGAGCGTAATACCAGGTTAGTTTTACCATACAGAGCTTTCATAAAAAATATGCCTGTGAGCAGACGACTTGCTTGAGTGTTGCTTGTGCAAGTGGCATATGATTGGACATCATCTGGATGTTCCTCCTATCCAGGTCCATCCTATCCAGATACCATAGATGACGTTAATCGGGATATTGGCAGAAGGAACCGTTTTTTTTTTCAAACTATATCTAAGCAGATTCTTTTAGTAAATTTTAATATTCCACCTAACGGTGGAGGTGAGTTTTTGGTTTTATATGATCAATTATTGTCTGGTTTGCCATGTGGAAGATCAGAGATTATCGCGAAACCAACAAAATTGAACAAATAGGCGCTGCCAACCTTATAACCTATTATAACAAGATAAGTATTCAAAAATCCCTATCTTGAAACGGCCAACTTACTTGTAATGGTTATCTGGAAGAAAATTCTTTTAACAATAAGATAACTGGTTGTATATATAATTTCATTTAGTGCTATTTGCTTTTGTACAATCAATAATGTCTCTATCTATTTTCAAATCATTGTTGTTTTCTACTCCAGGCACCAAATTCAAAGCTTTCATGGATCTCCTTTTGGAGCTATCGTTGGAGAAGGGCGTGCTCAACGACCGAGAGATCAGGGAGCACGTAGACACCATGATCGTGGGCGGCCATGACACTTCGGCCAACGTCCTCATGTTCACCATGATACTGCTGGGATCGCATCCTGAAGCTCAGGAGAAGATGTTTGCTGAGTGAGTATTTTGGGAATATTATGCTATCAATATTACATAATTTAAAATTGTTAAAACCTATGAGAAAGCCTACAAAATTAATCCACTTTAAATTAATGTTAAAATGCGACACTTTGTTTCGTGAATTGACAAAAATCTGTTTTTTTTTTTTCTTTTGATTATCTTGAAGGGATGGTAATTCATTAAAAATCCATTATTAATAATATGTGTATGAATGATGTATTTAAGAAAGAAGGTGTAAATATTATTGGAATCAAAGTTGACCTTGACCTAATTTGATTATTTTGTCTTTGTGCTGTTTGAATTTTTAAGACATCGAAAAATCTTGATCGTTAAAATACTCAATTTTAGAATACAAGAGGTACTGGGTGATGGAGATCGTGACGTGGAGAAGACAGACTTGTCGAAGATGGTGTACTTGGAAGCAGTTCTGAAGGAGAGCATGAGGGTCTTCACCATCGTGCCAGTTCTCGCCAGGAAACTTGATAGAGATGTTAAACTGAGTAAGATACAATAGCAACGAGATAGAAAATTTTCAAACTATCTTAAATATCATTGACGAGGGAATTGAAGAGGCTCTTGTTCTTCGGCCGTCTTCGGAAGGTTGTGGGAAGTAGTAGCTATGGAGGGTATGTAAAGTTGTCTTATGGTCGTGTTGAAGGAGATCATCAAAATCTAATGTCTATGGTAGAAACAGAGAAGTTTAACATAGACAGTTCAGAGACAACAGGTTAACTATAGAGTATATGATTATAGATATGACATATCTTTTTGACATATTGATTGGGGTAAACGTGGAACCCTTACCACTGACATTACCTTAAACCAATGCTTTTTTTCAGAAAACTACACTCTCACAGCTGGCAGGACCTGCTTCCTGTTTGTGTTTGGCCTGCACAAGCATCCCATCTGGGGTCCAGATCGACACGAGTTCAAGCCAGAGCGCTGGCTCGACCCCGGCAAGCTACCTGACAACCCTAATGCGTTTGCTGCCTTCAGTGTGGGCAGGCGACAATGTATTGGTATGCGACAACTGTGTAGTTCTGTAGCCCCGGCACATAAAAAGAAGTAAGAATCGATGATGCCTCATCGTCTTACACAATACTAAAGCATGCAGACTGAATGTGTACATGCGAAATGGTGGCTAAATGGCACCTCATGATGCGAATTTGTGAGTGTGACTGTGTGTATAGTGAGTTAGAGTTTATTGGGTGCTTCACTTTTAAGGTGAACACTGTAGAATATGGTAAGGGAAAATAAAAAAATATTTGATCTGGGCGTACTCAGGTATTGTAATTCTGGAGGGCTCTTCAGTGTCAAGTTGTGAATCGTTACTCCTACTGAACAAATATTCAATCATTGATTGTTCCAGGTAAATCCTATGCCTTGATGTCCATGAAGATATCGCTAGCACATTTGATACGTCATTACCGGATCACCGCCGACCATACCAAGCTGAGGCTCAAATTAGATGTCATGCTCAAACCAGATGCAGGACATTACGTCAGCATTGAGAAGAGGACGTAGATCTGGACGAGGAGACTGTTGTAAGAAGGTGGCTAATATATATCGGATGAATAATGACGCAGGAGACACAGGGCGTAATTGTCTTGTAGAATATGAATGAAAAAAAAAATATATATAGTCAATACCTATATGTAGCTGAATAGTTGATTAACTAACATTTTAACGCTACAAGCATAATATTAAACTTGTTTTGAATTTAAGTTATTGATAAGATATTAATAGTAAACTTCTTCATTGATTTATAAATTTGTAGTTATAAACTGCCAAAATATAAGTACGAGTAAGAGCTGTTTGAAATCGTACGGCTATAAACTAACTTCATACATTTCGGGACTCTGAACACCTTTACACGTCATAACAATAAAAAATCTATACTCTATTCATGAAAAAAAAAAATCCTAAGTATAAACAATATTTGCGGACGAAAATGAAAATAAACAATGAAAATTTCAAAACTTACTTCGCAAAGTTCTGTTTTGTTTTAAATAGTTAACATTACACAGTTTATTTTTGTTAGAAATGATCGTTTAGTAATATTTTACCAATTTTTATTTTTTATGAATGACATATTACATTTGATGTTTTTGTATTCTAGATAGGTCAAATAACTTATTAATGTAATTATATATATTATAAATATTCATCGCACGTACAGAGAGCTGCATTCATTAATAAGTAATCACGTATTCATGACATATTACAATAAATAACTTATAATTATTTTGCCAATATTGTAATATAATTTTATTTTAGAATTAAAGTGTAGGTACTGATATTTTATGCATGTTGTAATTAAGGTTAATAAATAAATAAATATTATATTATTTTTATTTAATTAATACAGTACAATCGTTTAAAAATTTGCAATATTGATGTGTATTTTTATTTAATTTTTCTAACAGTTTGAAGACACCATTGGTGACTAGCAATATCGTTTCGTAACGGCATGAAATAAAAATATTGTAGAAATAATTTTTATTTTGCATGAAATCCACCATGTATTTACAGAAATTCTTATTTGTTATTGGGTTTTTCTGTATGGAAAATCTCAGTAGTATTTTGGAACTAGGCGGGTGTTGATGGCAATAGGCTCACTTCCTGTTATATAGGGCTTATATTACATAACTTATATTATACAGGCGTGATGAGGTGTATGGGTTTATGTTTATCAAGGCCTGAAGGACAAATTATCACACTTTAGAAGTCACATTCATTGTTCAAAGTTATCAAAGTTCAATATATCATGCAAATTATAATATCATTCAGCTCATGATTTGTAAACTTGCGCTGGGTTTGAATGTTTAAGGGTCTGTGCATACTAATTATACCAAAGTAACGATAACATATTTAACATAGTCTTTGAGGCCTGATCTGGTCTTCTTTTAAAATCGTACCGTATAATATGAAACCCCAAACATGAATGAATTCTTAAATTAATGAATTATTACGAAATAATCCGGATGGAACTATCCGGAATTTTAGCTCACAACAAGTGGCAGCGACGGCCTGCGGCGCGGCCATTGGTGTACTCAGACCGAGAAAGTCGTCGGAGACGCGTTTGGCGACTTTCCACCACCATGTACTTACTAGGGGAACTATCGTATACAAATGAAGCACATCGAGCACGACCGCACTGGCGATGAGTACGTTACGAGCTAGTGGACAAGAAGTATTTTATTCACGTAATTTATTACATATATAGCTGCAAACATTACCAATCAAATTATAATTCTGAATCACTCGTGTTCATACGTATCATCTGTAAAATTCATAAAGAGCGAAAAAAGGAAATATCATAAAATAAAATTCGAACAATATTTACATTAGCAATGTTATTGACAATAATATTGTCATTTGTGTGTGTGTGCGTTGCATATGTGCTTGTGTGTCGTCATTATGTTCCCGCAACGAATGAGCTGATTCCATCGTATCCAAAGAAATTGCCCATTATTGGGCATGTACACTTGTTGGTACGGGTTGATGGTAAGTAGTCTCTTTATCCAATGAATTTGGTCACATTTTAAGAAGACCACTTGTGGGAGCTTCTGGCCTAAACGGATGGAAATCCGGACTATGATTTGATCATGAATGACTGAAGGGCGTTCGCCCGGTTTTGTGGGGCTATGAATATTACAATGTAAAACATATTTCTGTCTCTCAATAAATAAACTATAACAGTGTTCACAAATCTGAACGACAAAACCGGTCCATCCTTATCGAGTTACGGAGGTAAAACGTTGAGGTCCAGCTATTTTTAGAATGCAAAATGTTTCACAAATTTCAAGTTATTTGACATAATATTTTATTTTAATACCCACTATTTTGGAAAATATTCCTTGAGTTTTATAGATAGAAAAAAATACTTAATTGGTTCAACAATGGTTTTTCAGTTATCCATAAGACCGTGGTATCAATAGGAAGATTTGCCTTAAATAATGGTGGAGTGTGCAAAGTGTTCATTGGCCCTATCCCTTTGTACAGTGAGTGAATTTTTATTTTTATCTTTGTAGTACAGTGAGCATCTTATATTTTTATATGTAATTGTTTTTATTTTATAGTTGTAACAGACCCTGACGACATGTCTGCAGTTTTGAACAGGTGCCTCGACAAAATGTTTGTGTACCGATTCATTGAACCGATGGTGGGCAAAATGTTGATAGCTGCAGAAGGTAACTGTTTTTTTTTAATGTATTTACTATTGTGAAGGAGAACATCGCTAGGAATCTGGCACGTCCAAGAACAGACCATTTTCCAAGAGTTGTGTGATGCGGGCCCGGTATATCAAGTATAATACAATATGTTTGATTTTGTTTCGGTAAAGTAGTAGAAAGTAGTCGGTATAAACACCGTCACATCTACATCTAAAAGAATTGTGAAAGAATGTGAAAAAAAAAAAATCTGCAAGGAATTGTGTTTAGAAAAACAGTTATTATTTAATTAAAATCTTCTTAATTTACAAATTAAACAGCAGGCTAATCGTTATTTGAGTTTGTGGAGTTGCTTTTTAAATTTTCTAGTGTCAATATGGAAGCGCAACCGACGTATTTTAGACTTGGGATTTAAGCAGTACCTTTTAGACGACTATCTGGAATTATTCAGCAATCAAGCTGATCATCTGGTGCAGTCGATGGCTGAAGAAGTCGGAAAAGGTGAAGTGGATCTCACTGACAAACTCACTAGGAGTATTTTGGAGACGACATGCCGTGAGTATATCAGTAATAAGGTGGTTCTCCTATTATTACATCATATTACACGTACAATTAACGTTTGACTGGAATATTCGTTTAAACAATTTACAATTATTACTGATCTTTATATTGAATAATTGAATAGTTAAGGGGGCAAGAGCGCTCGTACTACTTAGATCAATGTTGTGAATAGTTTTAACATTTATCATATTGCAAACACCTAAATATCAACGGCCCTTCGTCTTTCTCAAGAATAAAATAGCAACCACGCTGGCAAAACATCCGACAATATTAATAAAATTTATATTCTTTTAGGAACTACATTGGGGATGAAAGTTGATGGTAAAGACCTGGTGAATGACAACTACGTGAAAGCAGTCAATGAGTTTCTAGAGATTATTACTGTTAGGTTCCTGAAACCGTGGCTTATTTCCGACTTCATTTTCAATCTTACTAGTTATAAAACAAAAATGTCCAAAGCGCTTGAAACGATTTTGAGTCTTTCTGATCAGGTGAGTACGATAATTGCAATTTTATGTAATGATAAAGACAGTCTATGTGAACAAAAAGTCGGTTTAAAAGATACTAAGATGCTATCATTGAAAATAAATAAAGAGCCAAAAAATATTCAACTAAGATGGCTGCAAAAAACGTTATTTCGTCAAATCATGGATTAAAATATGGGATGCCTATAGGCCTCAGAACTTCCATAATTATCCAATAATAGCAACAAAAATTTAAATAGTTGAAACTTCTTTTTCTAGATGGTACGACTACGAAAGTTGGAACACTTACGCCGTTTGAAGAATAACCAAGATTTTGATTATAAAGGTCTGTATGAATATCTGATGTATGTTATGTTATGTGAGACTGGTTTGATTTTGTATCTGGTTATCGTAACTACTATAAGTGTAAATGAGGTCCGGCTAGTTGCTTGATAAGTTCCTACTCCTTATTTTCCTTAACAACATTTTATATTTTTCCAGTCAGTAAATTCCGGAGCCTATTAGACATCCTTATAGAAAATAGCGTGACTGAAACGAGCAGCCTCTTCACGGATGTTGAACTGAGGAACATCGTGGACAACGTGTTGTTAGCTGCATTTGACACCACTATTTATGAGCTGCTGTTTATTCTAGTTTGTATCGGCAGCTATCCTGAAGCGCAGAAAAAGATTTGCCAGGAGTTAGTGTAACTTTATTTTCTTTCTACTGCAATATGTATGAACATGGCTTTTTTAGAAGTTTGAAAGATGTTCACTGCAAAATTCTTAATAGACTTTACAAGAATCAAGATTTTGGAAATATTTTAAACGATTGAACGTTTATGACTAATCTTACTATTAATATCAATATCATTTTAGGATAACGCAAGTTTTGGGTGAAGATGGAAGAGTGACAAAAAATAATATGTCACAACTAGTATATTTAGATGCGATTATCAAAGAATCCGTGAGATTGTACCCGATAGCACTAGCTATAGGTCGCAAAGCCACAACAGAAACTAAGTTACGTAAGAACATGCACATATCTAAAGTTGTTGCAGTTGTTGTCGACATTGTAGATACACCTATATTTCACTATTGCCGTTTAATCCTAGGGCGCGAGCCTAATTTCATCACCTATTTATTTTGTATAGGTAACGCGATGATTCCTGCCGGTAGCAGCATAGCTCTTCATATATGGGCTGTTAACAGAAATAATGAATATTGGGGCGCAGATGCCGACGATTTTAAACCAGAAAGATGGCTCAATCCTACTACTTTGCCAGATCATCCAGCTGCTTATTCTAGCTTTGCGCCAGGTCGGAGAGGTTGTATTGGTATGTTAACAGTAATTTTATTTATATGTAAGCATAGGTTTTCAATTTCACATAATCAATGATAACAATGTACGATCGTGGAGGAAAATCTAAGCAAATCTAGCTACAATTTTGTATGTATGGACCTTTAAAATGCATTTAACATCTTTAACTACTGATCTTTATTAATTGTATGTAATGGAAAACCAAAATATATCAACATAAATTGTTACTTTATAACTTTATGAGAACATGGTCGTGAACCCTAAAAGACTCACGCATCATGATCGATTGAGTGACTAAGTGTATAGCAAGGGTTCGTCAGGGTAGTATTATGTCACCCATGCTCTTTAATCTTCACCCTATTATATAACCTTCACAGTATTATTACCCTTAAATATCTGATTAGGGATACTTTCTTTTTTCAGGTAAAACATACGCTCTTATGTATTTCAAGGCTACTCTGGTGCCGATATTGCGCAAGTTTAAACTTACAGCTGACCATACGAAAATGAAACTAGATTGTAAAATTATGATCAAACCTATATCTGGACATCATGTGAAAATTGAAGCAAGACAATAAAACGATAAAGGATATGATTTGTTTCATTTAAAAAAGAACTAAACCACGACAAAATGTATGGTCCTAGGAACAAAAGACAAGGCAAAGCTAAACAACAGATAAATATTGTTCACAATGGTTTTATTCGTCGAAACACATTCAGTAGGTATTTTACAAATTGATCGAATCATAACAGAGACATAATAGTTATTGTTCTGGAAAAGCGTAGTTAAGATATTGTCCTTAATGAAAACAACGACGTAAATGACAATTTAATAAAATCAATCACATATTTAAAATTATCATCAACAATATACGGAAAGTAAAGTTAAAGCAGTATTGATAATGACGTCCGAATATTAATGCCAAGAATTTAATTAATAAACCGTTACAATTAAATTTTGGAATCCATAGATAAAAATAGATATCCACGTATAAGAAATTATTTTACTACTTCATATGAAATAGTCATGTCATTTGAAATTTGGCTGGAATTGTCCTTGCAAATTAAATACATGTTTTATTCAATTCTACTATGAAAATACTTGCAACATAAAATTCCAAAGTATTATTATTATATTTTGAGGACAAAATTTATTTTATATTTTTTTTTGCGATTACCTCGTTAAATCCGAACTTAATTAAAAATATTGATTGAATAACAAAAGAATTTTATACCAAGTTAGTAAAGAACAGTCGTAATACTATTTATTATATTAAGTATAGTCTATTTCACAACATCTGTACTATGTGGCTTTACATTAGCAAAACAAAAACTTAAGGAGAAAAATATATGTGTTACACAGTGAAGAGGTTCATAAAGGATGGACATCTTAGGGTCCTATCAAATTGACATAGTGGATATTTCATAGCAAAAATAAAAACTGTTATACCAACGAGAGAAAATGACACATGATCAGCCAGCTGATAATAATCTCCTAATATGCTGCTTTTAAAAATCTTTACTATAGATTATAAGAAAAACTACACGTTTGATGGGTCAGAGCAAAACATCACATAACATATTAAAAGTATACTGACTTTTTTCCGATAAAAATAATTCAACCATTTCAATTTTGCTAATGTAAAAGCAGACATCTAAACTATTTTTAACAACAGTAAAAATTGCACAATATTTGACATCGATAATATTGTTTAAAAGGCTTTCTTAATATTTCATTCTATAAAAGAAGTCAATATAAAATATTAAACAAAAATGTATTTTTGTTTAGTATTTCATTATGTCAAATCTATTTTTTGTAACATTATTCGGAATACATCATTGGTAAAATACAAAGTATGACATTTCATTACAATTATTTTTATTAAACGCTAAAACTGTTAATCCAAAAAGATTTAAAATCGAATTTAAAATCATGGCGCTTGCACACAATATTCACGATAGTACATTTAACTTAATAAGTCATCGATGGACTTATCTCAGTGATTGTGTAAAAGAGCTATTATAATAATGAGCCCACCATTCTTGTACTGAAATCATTACACATTAAAAATCCTAAAATATTGCTGTCACTTAAAAGTACTGGTAATAAAAATAATCTCAAATAGATTAAGACTGAATTCAATTAGCAATTAAATATTGCACAAAATAAGCTTCATAAGCAAATGGACGTAACTGTACGTTCGACAGTAACATTAATAAATATCTATATAACATAACTCACGACTAGCATCATAATACTTTTAGCTCCAATAAATAAAAAAATAATTTAATTGAACGTTTATAATGTAAAATACGAAAACATCCTCTTACACACTTAGTAGTTACATCGTACACCTTATTTCACAGGCCAAGAAACGATCATTCTATTTTAAAATGTTAACAGTCGATAGATAAAATAATATTATAATAAACATAGCTGTTATTTATACTAAAGATTCTCATAATAACTGTAAATATGGACGAGCGGTAGAAAATACAATCTCTAAGTTATCCAGGAACGTAACTCGAATATTTGCAATGTAACTCAAAATATTGCACAAGTATTTAAAATGTTCACAATTATTGATTTTAAATAACTCGAAATTCCGAGTTACAAAATTTCGAGAAATCTATCGTATCTGTGTTTTTAAAATAGAACATCGTGAAGTAATACTAGATCACAGTCTATGTAAATAATACATTTAATTAGATAAACATTTACCTAGAGTTTGCTTTACAAGAAACATGGTAACGTCAAAAAGACGTAGAGATTAAAATACTAAAAACCATTTTTAGTTATTTTTGTTCTCTAAAAAATTCGTTTGACTGAGCAAAATTAAATGATTAGAATATTACCGCTATAATTTTTGGACAAAATTGTATTATTATTAAATAAATAAATAAAAGAATAATAGAAGTTCGACTTTATTGCGGTAAGATTTTATTTTATTGCATTATAATAGATTTAGTTAACAGAATATGTCACAACATTTTTCACGACACCAACTGTTTTTCATATTAATATTTTATTTCTTCACAATTTTGTTCAGCCAAAACAAGAAACAAGTTCCATGTAATCTACTTAATACGAAGTGTCTAACAGTAGAAATGTACAACGGTAACGACTATTAGTAAAACGACATTTTGACTCACATGAGCCGAAGTAGAGAGTACAACCCTATTCTCTCACGTCACTTTGTAGAACTTACGTCAACTTTTCCGACGTCAACCTGTCAAATGTACGTTTCACATCAATTTTCTAATATAATTTCACTAACAACATACAATGTTGGTTTAAATATTTCTTTGTTTTGGAAATTATATAATAACTTTGATTTCCGACGTCAGCATGTCAAATGTCACACATTTTGACGTCAATGCTTTGTCTACAAAGTGATGGTAGAGTGACGACCCCTCTTGTCTAATCAATTGATTTGGACGGCTTCACTCTGTCCAGCTTCTCAGGTTTTTCTGTACTGTTCTGGCTGCCCCTGAAATAAAACATTCAAATAATATTTAGAAATTACTTCTGCAGAAGTTTTATTTCAGTGTGAAAGCAGATGCAGTTTTACCTTTAGTTTTTATAACAGTTATTTGTTGTATATAGCGATGTAGCGTTTTGTATCACACTCTATCATCATCTGCCTAGCCTTTTCCCAACTACATTGCGGTCAGCTTCCAGTCTTACCGGTTGTGGCTGAATATTAGTATTCTATATGGAGCAACTGTCACCTGCTTCTGCCAACTAATTACTAGGAGACAGTATATTGGATTATAATGCAATGATTCTGCCACTAGCACAAAACCGGACAACAAGAACATATATGCATGAAAAGCCTCAAATTATACCCAATAAAATACATTCTTATTTCTAAACAAGTTTACAAAATGTAAAACATCAAAAGTACAGATGAACGGACACATGTCAAAATTGCTGAAACTTGTGTTACATTACTTTGATGAAACTAGCAATTTTGAAATTAGACTAATCGTCAGTTAGTGTTGATGTCGTCGTGTTGAACTCACCAGTTCAAGCTCAACCGTCACAACATGTGGCAGAGCCTCCCCTTATGCTTCGTCTTGGCTGGCTGGTCGTCAGCAACCACCGTGGTGTGGTTGTCGTGCACCACGGTGCTCTTCTTCACCAGTGGCGGCTTCTCGCTTTCCCGAGAGCTTGCTGCCGCGTACATTGATCTGGAACATGCTTTTGTTTTACTTTGATTTTACAACTGTTTCTATCGGTTTTGTTTATACTATCGGTTGGCCAGTTTAAACCCTGATTGATTTACCTAAAACGACATCCAAATTTGAATATTCCCTTCGATTTAAATTGGCCTTTAATAAGACTGATTTATTGGTCCTCGGTCTCCTGGGTTTCGGGCAAAATATTATTGATTTTTCCTGTTAAGAAATTATCAGTACCAACCCGCAGTAGAAGGTAATATGCTCGCCCCTTATTACATGGGACTTAATAACGGCATTGGCTAAATAGTGATTAATAAAAATACGCTTCTGATTAAACTTATAAGGAATACATGATGTCGTGATAGTATTTATTTATCTTAGTTTTAGTCTTCTGATCCCGGCTCCAGTTAAAATTGGAACACGTACTATATTCACCACTATTTCTTCTCGAAAGGGTCCCAAAAGGGGTCCATTGTTATGAATATAATCTAGGTACTTAGTATAAATTAACAAGTTATTCTATATATCGATAAAACTCTACGTAAGTTAAAGGATAGATTGGGTATTTTTTATTAAAGATTAATACATATTGCAAGCCTATTATTAGAAGCTTTAAAAGGAAAAAGGAAGAATCAAGAAAACTTTTAAATAACTTGCCAAAAACGATAGCCAATTTCACCATTCAAGCAAATTATTCGAAAAACAAAACACGATCCTTACCTGGTCAGCTTACTCCTCGCGGGCCTCGTCGTGAAGCTGGTGCTCTTGCCTCTTCTTAAGGAATGGAAGGAGGTCTTGAGAGGCTTCACTAGCGCTAGGCTGCTGCTGCTCTCAGGGATCGGCTTCGAACAGTTCAGGGTCTGGACTGTCAGTTCCACGTCTTTTATTGGCTCGTTTAGTGCTGGAAACATGAATGGAATACCTATGGTAAATATGTATATTCGACCCCACGTTAAAAATCATACAAGCAGAACAAAATAGAATAATTAAGCATCAAATAACATTTATCTTACATCCAAAACGAGAACTGTTCTATTATGTTTTGTGCACAATACAAGCATATCGAGCTATATTGGAAAATTTAAACTACTGTGTGTCACACATTTTAAGAATACCATGAAAATCCTAAATCATCTTAACACACTTACCAGTAAACTCTTCAATAGGCTTATCAATAGTGTCATGGTCGATCCACGTGAGCCCCATCTCTACCTTTTCGGCGAGATCCTGCCACCGCTGACGGTTGTCCATGGTGCCCGTGTACAATGGCTGGATCCAGGGGAAAGTGTCGGAGAGCACCTTGTACAGAGGCAGGCAGATCATGTCGATGAAACCCACTTGCATTTGGGGGAGCTCGTCTTTCTTCTCCCTGGAAATGAGAAATGGGGCTACTGAGGATGCTTTTAAATATAGAGTATTTTATAGTTTTAGTTCGGTTGGTAACAGGTGCACTTAATGACTTTAAACTAGGCATTCTAACGGATGAGAATATTGCCATAACAATAACTAAAGACTTTTTGATTTGATCGAATCGATTACAGCAAGGTGTTTATCAGCATTCAGAAAAATAGTATTTGATGTTTCTTAGGCCGTAAGCCTTGCAGTCTGGATATTTTCCATCATGGCATAATCAATTTCCATTTGAGAGCTGATTCCGATAGGACACGGGAAGACGAAGCATTTTATATTAAAATAATTCAGTACCTGTCCATCATAGCTATCGGTTGCTGGTTTAGCTGCAGTTTCTCCAGGTCTCCTTGATCAAAGAACTCGTCAGCCACCAGCTTGGCAACCTTGTGCTGCACCTCCCAGGGCTTCGCGATTGCTGATACGTCACATGCCGTCATCATCATGCCGCATAGCACTGTAAAAGGAAGATAGAGAACAATGAAGAAGGAACACAGTCTGCCTTTGTTCTCATACCAAGAGATGGATGTAGGTTTTTATTTCTCAAATGATTTTAATAATGTGTTGTAACTTGTATATATAAAATATAAATAAACACTCTGTCACATTATACTTACACTCTTTCTTCTCCTGACTCTGCCAGTCGAACTCCCCGTTTTCCACTAGCTCATGAAATTTAGCTCGCTTCTTGAAGTACATGGCCAGGTCGGTTGATAGGATCGCCGTTTCAACTACCCTCATCACGTCTTTGTAGTCGCAGGGAGAAAGGGCCTGGAAGATTAATTCAGGAATAATTATACTTGTTACTTCTTTGATCATCATAGAACTACCTCGAGTCGTTTCAGTTCATCTCCTCAATTGTGAATGGGTAAGTAAGTACAAGCCAAGTCTAATGCCTAGACTGAACATTCCCGGATACAGGGTTCCTATTGAACTTAGAGCCTAAACGTTAATGAATTTATATGACATCATAATATGTGTAACACAATCAACTTTACAAAAATATTTAAACTTTGTTTTATATTAATCTTACCTGGAAAATATTATTACTCTCACTATTCAAAATCATGACACACTGATCGAAGTGGTGATGTTCCATTGTGGACGTCGAATACAATATCGCTAATGGACTCTCAGTCTTCGTCTGAAACGCGTTGTTAGTCCCTCTGTGGTCTAGGTCGTGGCACAGACACGCGACCAGCAGGCCTAAGATCTCCAGGTCAGACATGAACCTCTCCATCTTGCCAGTCTTAAGCATCGCGAACATGGTTTGAGCAACGTTGAGGGCGTGTCTCCAGTTGTGGTACTTTACTGGTCGGTAGTTTTTTTTGACGCTGAGAATCCAGCGACAGAGGACCTGGAAAGATTTTGACAGATATTTTAGAGCAGAGAAATAAAATAGAGCGAAGTAAGGCCTGTTTTACAGAAGGTGTACTCATTTACTTAAATGACTTAGGTACCTAAATGAAGAATAAAATTTCAAAAATAGAATATGATTTCCTATTATTTTTTTTACTTCGAAGCGCATGAGCAACTCTCAACGGGTGTATTCTTTTTTTTTAAGGTTAATATTTTTTTATATACATTTTACATAATTTATACTTCATATATCTACATTGTATTAGTAATCGTAATATAATTAGTAAAATAGTACTTACATCATAAGGTATGTGGAACTTTTCGACGAGACTGCATTGTAGGAACATGCGCAGAGTCGCTCTGCAAGTGTCCTCATCCGATAAGTCGAAGTCTGAAAAGTAACATTCAATAGTTATTGAACATAATACAGAGGGTCACATAGGAGGCGACCCTATTGCTGTCCACCGGGCACAATTCTAAAGATAAAGATAAAGATGTGTTTATTTGCATGGAACATGTGTAAACATTTTTAAATGTGGTGTCAAACAAAAGAGAGAATGGTATCAACATGTCCTGCCTTATCAGGCGCACAAATTCGGCATTTAATATACTAATTAATACAGACTAGGCACTTAATTACAAATGTGGAATATTTATCTTATATACTAAAACAATATATGTAATATTTACTATCTACAATATGGGATATTTATCTTATGCACTAAACAATACTTATTATTTTAACTTATTATTATTATATTATTTTAAATAGTTTTATCCATTAAAAAATTATTTATGTTATAGTACCCTTTTTCACATAGCATTTCTTTAAATTTCTTTTTAAACAAATTATCTGTTAAGTTTTTATATACATTAGGTACTTTATCTTCTCAGAAATCAACTGAAACATATTTTTCTTTTTATAAAAATAACTAAACTATTTTTAAAACTAACTACTTATACTAATGTATAAAAAAAAAATAAAAAAAAACAAATATGAAAAAAAACCTATCCTAAACGAATACTTGGGCGTCATAGTACTCTTCCACATCGCTGTCGAATGGTAACGTGCCCAGAAGACTGGCAGCATTACCGCGTTGAATGGCAATGCTTATTCTTTATTATATATTTTCGATGCCATGCAAAATATACTTTTCCACATAAGGGTAGTTCGGGAATTATGTAAGCACAGTCCATTCATTCGTCCATTGTCACGTCTATTAAGTTCTACGACATGCGATTTATGTGGAAACAGGTGTAAGTTTTATAAACAGCGGTTTGCAGCTATCCGTGGTTTGCAGTCCAAACATGGCTCGGATACAGCGTTTTTGGTTTTTGAATGCAATCTCTTTGTTAACTGAATTGCCTAAATTATTAAATAAATAATAATTATTACTAAATCCTAATCTCCTGAGAACCCCCATTAACACTTTAGGAATCAAACTCAGGACCTCAAGCTCAACAGTCGTGCTTGCGACCACCAATGAAGCAGTCCTAGTTATTGAAATATTTTAAGTATAGCAGTGTAGTCTCGATTAAGAGCTACTTTATTTGTACCACACTCATTAACAACGACGGTGTCTAGTGCAGAAAGGTTAAAGTAGCAATGTCCTCACCATGGAACTGAAAGCTGTACAAGTTGTAGATCTCCGCCGAGGGTATGACGTCCTGACACAACCTGCTGGTGTCCTCCGTGGACGCTGTCGCGTGATACGACAGGCATTCTAACGCCACCTGTAAGATTAGACGTCGTTTTCAAAGTCACGATGGTCGCCAACCTCACGCTTACCAACGAGATAAACTAGGGGTTGGTGACGACTTACTGTTAGTTTATTTAACAAAGTACATGTAGAATTTCAAGTCTAAGTTAGATAATCGAAAGCTAAACCACTTTACAAAGTAGGAAAGAGTGGGTGAATAAGTTATGACTTTATTTAATGTTGAAAAAAATAAAAGATGGGGTGACGATACTTAAGATCGTCTGGTGCACCCTGGGCAGTCAGCCTCGCTAACACCATTGTTGTCTGGCTAATCTTTCTATCACGGCATGGGCCATTCCAATGTGATAGCTCGTATCACATATCGACACGAAAACAGTATTAATTTTTTTATTTTATATAAGTAAAGTAATATAAGCAAGTACCTTTTGTTTAGCCATAAGTTTGCAAGCGTTCTCATACATCTGTGTGTTGTGTATCCCCAGGCCGCAGAAGATGGCAAACGCTTCGAATATCGAAATATCGCCGTCCGTGAACTGACAGCCATTCTCCTGGAATTCCATTACAACATAAATATTAATACCATGAACTTGTATTTGTTTCACATGTTATTCTTTTTTTTTTCATTTCTAGGAATGTAATACATAGTTGAGTGTTCACTGATACAAAACTGTTATATGATCTTCATAGTGCTTAGGAGAACAGGGTAGAAATACAGTAAAGGAGTACATAAATACCTAGATCCGACGTACTTTGGTTAATTAGCCTCGAAAGTTCTGGCCAGGAATCGGATCCACCACACGTTGCTAACACGACGAATTTCCAGGACGGCATGAGATAATATGTGAAAGCTCAAACCCACGTGATGGGTGGAGAAGAAGATCGTTCATACAGACCTCACGCCTTTTTCCGTGAAGCTTGGCAGAAACCATGAAGCGCCACATTCTACGATCCTGCCATTACCCGTTGTCTTCATCTGTATTCATGCGTGGTATCATACATGGACACCGGTTGTAAGAGCTCTTGACTCTTTTCAAAGATCGTCCAAGAACCAATAAAATTGTGTTCACTTTACCTTATTAATGAGCTGCGCAACTCCAATAACATCCTTATTGGCGTTGACGATGGGCATGCACAGCATGGTCCTGACGTTGGCTGCATCATCAAGAGATACATCTGCCACAAACATGCCATTCTCTCGCCGCCAGTCCACCACATCTGAGATGTTAAGGGCCTTGTTTGATTGGGCCACCTGGAAGATGAGGAAATTAAATAAATGAACTTTAGGATTAGCTTAAATTTGAAGAGACAAAGTTTTAGGTAAAAATCTTGGTAAGAAAGATAAAAAAATCCAGACATAGCGTTGCCGTTCAACGTGGCAATGCTGCCAGTCTTCTGGGCATGTTGCCATTTGATAGTTTGGTGAGGAATTTTTTGATGCGTAGTGTATAAGTTGTTTTTGTTTTTATAATTTATACCCATCATCATCATCACATGTGTCTATTGCAATTAAGTTTAGCGATTTTAAAAAGTTTATAAATATTCCGAATAATATTTCAAATAGTTTCATTAAATATTCAGGATTTTCATCAAATGAACAACAATTAGTTACCTGTCATAAAACATCCTATATTTTGGCTACCTAACATTGACATTATCACCGTTTTGAAAGTTAGTGGTGAAATTTAGTATACAGACTTATTTGTGCATGTATGACTTTCTCATTCATTTTAACTAAACATTAGTCAATTATACATATCGTTACCGCCAAAGCAATAGATGCCAACGTAGATCTATGGTCATGTCTCGGTGTTAGCGTGGTCCTGGACTGATGCGCTCCCAGCTCAAAGAGTGTGTGGAACCTGGTGGGAGCCGGTGGCGGGAGCGCCGGCATCGCTGACTTCTGACCGCCTGGACGCTGAACTATGCGCTCCAAGTGACTCTGAAAGAAAGGAAGATTGTGGTAAATGGAGGGCTTATTAATATTAGGCTGGAAGGCAGGTCTAGAATCCAGATTTATATTTTAATTGTTTAACTTCTATAATCTCACATGAAAGGCATTTCAAATGCATCTAAATGTATCCCACATTTAGATGCATTTTACAAAACACACAGTCTTTAGTTGAAGAAAGTAACATCCTATAACAGTTGTAATCATAATTTGATTGTATCCGTTTAGTTATACTTAAGTGTTGTTTTATATACTTGTATAATACTAACCGATTCACAATGATCTGTATCAGATATGAACACTGCACATCTTTCACACTTCAGCAACTCCCTCGCCTCCGTCATGATCTTCGTGACCAAACACTCCAAGTTGCTTTGCTCCTCAAAGATACTCCTGGCCAGTGCCAGCAGGATCTGATTCCTCTTGTACTCCAAGACTGAGGACTCGAAGAGTTGAGCGTTTTGGATGCCGATGCCGCAAAACGTGAGGTACCGGCGGAAAACTTCAACGTCTCGCGGGGAAAATTCTTTGGATCCTGGAATTGAGAAGAAGACATATTCATAGGATCAGAAAGAAAAATAAAACTAATTAGATCACTAAAACCATGATATGATAAAACAATTGCGAGGTGACGTTAGCAAACATAACAAAACCCCTGTAGTTCCCGAAGGGCTAGGTGAAGGTGTAACCCACATTTTGCCGATGCCGTTATTAAGTCCCATATGATATGGGGCGAGCTTATTGCCATCTACCAGGTATAATTCTAAATTCCGAGCTACTACTGAGTATTTCAGAAAATCCCAATAACACTTTACACGACATGGAAATCGAATCCAGGATCTCATACTTAGCAGCCGCGCATGCGAAACCAGTGAGGCAGTATAATGAAAATATCTAAATTTTTTATCAAAAATACGGTTCTGTATAGAAAGTTTGCGCTGAATATGAATATCAAGCATAACTTTGCTACTTTTAAAAAAGAACAGTTCTTCTGAACTGCAAGAAAATAAAACGTTTCTTAAATATATAGCGAAGTTTATCGAAGTCACTAGTCTATCAGAACATTTAGTTATAACAGTTAAGATCTAACAAAGGCTTTCGAAGTTGTGAGCATCTGAAACTTGTTGAAAACTTGATGTTTTGAAATGTAGTCGAAATTAAATTATAATTAACTGTAGGAGCATAAATTGGTATACAAGAAAGTGGCTTTTAGGAATTTGATTAAGGTTCAAATGTTTTAAGTAATACTGAAGGAAATCTAATATTGGAGAATTTAGAAACAAGTCATGAAGTGTATAGACCGAAATCCTAAGTCTATTGTATTAACGATTAACTTTAAAATTGATGTTGTAAGAGAAGTAGGAACTCTGTTTTATTTAAAGTTAAGATAAAATGTAACAAGTATAAAATTTTCGCTTACATCTTGTAGGTAGTTATAGGAGGCAGCGAAATGTTAAATGTATGAGAATTTGTAATGAGATTAAATCATTACAATCTTTCCGAATGTATATGAACACAACGTAGAACAAATTCTAAACTAATTACTGATATTTTTGTAAAGTTTGCATAGGATTCTTTCTCGTGGGATCTCTTTTAAGTGATGGAATCCGTTCATGAATCACCATCGTTCGACTCTGCCAATATGTAAGAGTTGAGCGATACTGATGCTGCTGTTGAGGGAATTCAACGGAATTCTATTGATTAAATGACGCATATGAAAGTGCAAAGAATTTTTTTTACTCCGAGCAGGAATTTAGTCTGCGACTTAAGTACTGTTGTAGATGGTCCTTAGACTTCAACGGGAGTGAAGTGGACCGTGAACCGCACTGACAAGTTATTTTAGTGGTATACTGTTAGCAGAAAAACTTACCATCAGTCTTGTTGATAATCTGCGCGACTCCGACCACGTCACCCTCGTAGTTGCAGATAGGCATGCAGAGGATCAGCTCTGTCTTGTAACCGGTGCGAGCGTCGATCTCGCTGTTGAACCTGCAAAGATAAGTGACTTTGTATGTAGGTCTTACATTGATCTTTCCAGAAAAGCCTGAGTTGACTGATTGGTTTAGTTAAATATGTAAGAAATGAGAGCTCAAAAACAAACAAAGATTGTAAGATCTATTATTTTAAAAGAGTTTCCATGTAGTTTCTTGCCGGTTTTCTCCATAGGACCTATTATTTGGAACCGTGCACCTAGAGTCTCGATATTTCATAAGTGCCTGTCATTGATTTACATGAAATAAAGATATATTCTATTCTATTCTCAAATCAGAGGAGCCAGCGCGCATTGATTGTAGTGGGCGCTATCTCTTCATGCAAGCTGAGATTGACCGAAAATGTATGTCTTCTATGACGGCACAATTGGCTCAGTGGTTGAAAGACCGATTGCCACGCTATGTGTCGCGGGTTCTACTCCCGCACGGAACAAATATTTGTATGATCTGAAGATAGTTGTTCCGGGTTTGGGTGTATGTCCATGTGAATATATGTGTTTGTAAACGCACCCACGATACAGGAATTATTCATAGTGTGGAGCATTTAAAAAAAAAAAAAAAAAACTAATAACAAAAAATACAAAACTTACCTAGGGTCAGCATAAGCGTTCTTGATATTGATGGGGTGTTTAGTCTGCGCAGCCAGCCCCGCTACCCCCACGCCGAACGGGATCTTGATTTCTTGTGTGCGCGCAGTACGGAGCGCATCGTTTAGTTCTGTCAGAGAAAATATTTTAGAGTTATGGTTGTATTACTCTTACTAGAATATCTAAATGATACTGATATCGTCAAGTCATATTATCCCACAGCTGGGCAAAGGCCTAGTCCAGGTCTTCCAGTCCAGAGCCAGGGTAGGATATTCTCTATGTGTTTTATCTATACTCTATTCCTTTATTAATAGTCAATAAGGCTAATTTAGCTAGGGCAAATAGATTCCAGAAATAAATTCCAATATGCTGTAAGGATTCAGCAGAATAATCCTTTTTAGGTAAAAACCTAAGAACTTAAAACGTCAATGAAGAGTACCTTGACGGCATAGTCAAAGCAGTGGCTAAACGATTAGCTTTCTGCGCTAAGTGTCGCGGGTTTGATTCCCGCACGGAATAAATATTTGTATGATCTACAAATAATTGTTTCGGGTCTGGTTGTGTGTGTATTGACATGTATGTTTGTAAACCGTACCCATGATATAGGAGAAATTATTTTGTGGGGCAACACTGAAACTTTACTTGAAAAAAGGGTTTAAAAGATATTAGTGCCTTAGTGATTTGTCTATAGGTATAGAATAGAATAAAATAGGATAGAATTTTTATTTGAAATAGATCTACAGGCACTTTTAAAACGTTAATAGGACTTTAGTTGCACGGTTCCAAAAATATGGTCCCATGGAGAAGAACCGACATGAAACTCCATGGATACTCTTTTTAAATGTCAAATTTCTTTTTTTAACAAATATAATGAATAGTGTACAACAACTTATAAGGATACGTAATGGGTTACTAAGGAAGACTCTGGTGTTAAATAGTGTTTGAATGCCAAGCTCCAGCTGTGTTGATGGAGGTCTTAGATTGAAATTAAACTTCAATATAGACTGTATATTATAATAGTTAAGGGCTGGTAACAATAAAAAAGATTGCCGATACGTCCGCACGTTGCGATTAAGGCGAGTGAGTGGTCGTTGGCGCCTGCGGGGGCCAATACCACGGTGGGGACATCGTTCCGAACTGGCCTGAAGTGGTTCGCCTAGTGTTGCCCAAAATCGGTCTTGGTCTTTTTCTTGCATTTTTGCAAGACCAAGACCAAGACCGAGACCGAATAATTTTAGCAAGACCAAGGCCAAGACTGACCGTGCAAGATTTGAGCAAGAACAATACTAAGCCTGCGAGACTCTTGCACGGTCACTCTTGGTCTTTGGTCTTGGTCTTGCAAAAATGCAAGAAAAAGACCAAGACCGATTTTGGGCAACACTAGGTTCGTCGCAAGGCGCGATGTGACGTCAGGAACAAATAGGTACAGGCTATCTTCATCCCATTGTTTATTAACAACAGCTAAAAGGTCAGTGACATTAGTTACAGGTTTCAGTAGCTTCGCAGACAATTAGCCTGGTTAGTGTTAAGTCTGGCGGTAGGTACATTAGATGCAGTGTTGATCTTAACAAGTTGAACAGAAGTGCTCAGCGCACGTACAAAGTACTATTATATATTCTGTGGCGTAGGGCCGTATTAACCTGTATGTGTTACTGGGCTTGCAGAGCCTGGGTACCATTAAAACATGACAAGCATCGTTATTACCGATGTAGCAATCAGTTTGCGACAGGCGTCGATCGCGCGGTATCTTCTGTCAAACGTCATTTTTGTGTCATATATGTATGGCCAAACAGTGAGGCTGCTGTCGTGTGGCTGTGGCGTTGCTGTCGCTATTTTTACGTTATTAGGCTGCGGGCTTAAGAATGAAGTGTAATTTCTGTATTTGATTTGTTTTGTTACATTTACTAAGTCTCATATTGGGTATGGGCCCTCTTGTTAAGGTCTCAGGCCTTGTTTTCCTCCATTAAATCCGGCCATGGTTCAGAGTATGTACCCAGTTCTGCTAATTATCGGGGTACTGTGGGCGTACAACAAAACACTCTTGCTTGAACCCTTCGGGCGTGATGCAAAATTGATACTTAACATTTGTAAAGAAGTTATTAATACATTTTCCTATAAGCTATATGATTTTCTTTGACGCAACTTATTTCTCAGAAACAAGCGCTGTAATATGATAGTTCTTCGGAAGGGACTCTTCAATCTTTGACGTATTAAACCTTGATCCGAAAACACCTTCAAAGTAGATCCAAATGTCGTCACGTCGGGAGCCTCTATTCTTAGACATATTATTTCAGGTCTGTACTTTATGAGTAAAGCCGCTCTGGGATCATATATTTGAGAGAGTGTTCAAATATTTGCACGGATCTTTTTTTTTAAATATTTATCCAAATCCCCGTAGATGTATGTATATGTCGGGCACTGGTTCGATGTGTTCTTTACTTTAAATGTTTGCGATTCAGTGCTTGTGTATGCGATGACAGTTAGTGAGCTTTTTTATAACGAAAACCATAACATACATATCTATATACTTAGGTACTTCATAAGTTTAGCATTTTCTTTTGTATAGCTTGCTATCTACAGTCATCATCAAAAATATGTATACGCGTTGCGAAATTCAAACGCTTATTATTGGAGAACTGCTGACTTAAAATCATAAAATTAAAATGACTGTGTATTTTTGATATATGAAAGGAGAAAAAAAAAAACTGTTTATTGTAAGCACACATAACAATAAAAAAATGACAATAAAAGAAAAGTAACAATAATAATAGTACACATATTACTATTTCCTCTACAAATCGCTTTTGAATTTCATCAAGTGTATCTTGTATACCTTTTTTTATGCTGTCTATGTACGTATAATTTGTCTATACACACGAAAAAGTGCCTTATGTTAGATTTTAAGTTAATGCTGATAAACGATAATATATATTGAACAAATACACCAATATATATAAATTGTATATATTGGTGTATTAATTAAATAAATAATATAATTGAAGAGAGATTATACTAATACATTAATATCTTTGATTGCCTTTAAATTAAATAATAAACATATTTGAACAATTATGAAATGTTCGAAGTCGGCGCTACAACTGCTGGGCCACCATGGCTACTAAATAATAAACTTAGTAATAACTAATAACTTTTAATTAACAATTCATAACCTACGCATAATACAAATGAACAATGATCTAGCGTTTATTAATAAACATTATTGTCCATTCAATATTTTATTGCGTTTGGATGGCCGACACAATGCCACATCAAACTGACGTTAAAACTAGCCTGTTATGGCGACCACACACAATACATATTTTTGCCCTTTTAAAACCTCGTTTATTAGTTACATAAGTGGATACAAACATCGTGAGGAAACCGGCTTTAGAACCAAATGTGTGAGAAACGTTTTTCATCAATCCGTACCTGGCCCTTTCAGAGGGAGAACCTGAATCCCAGCAGTGGGAACACAATAGCGGTTAAAATATGAAGGAACGAGGTATGGTGTTCCTCCATTGAAAGGAATTTTATTCCAGGCAGGCAAGGTTGGCATTCCTATAATTGTTACAATCGTTTTAAACTCTTATAGTGTGATTTAGGATTTTCTGTTGTCGATAGAAAGCGCTGTACTTTTTGCTATGTTGTGAGTTGTCGCTTCATATTAGCGATACTCCCAATCATGATTTTACATATGTTTACATGTCATATTAAAATAACTGTTAACATCTTTAGCTATTAAATGTTCAGAGTCTAGGTTAAAACTAGCTTACATACGGTAGTTGTCTACAGGCTGTCGATCCCACATCTAGCACAGAATTTCAAGCACCACGCTACTTCTATCGATCCGTCAATTCACTTTGATCTCAAAAGCTGTCGCTCCCTGCTCCAATTGGGTCGTCAATATAGGCCTACGCTTCCTAAATGATTGGCTTGACACGTATCGAACATACGCCGATGTCATACTCCCAATTTTTGCGAATTCTCATCAGCCAAGTCATTTTTACTTTCAGAGATGAAAGCAGAACGTAAAATATTTGAGATGTCTCGCATTCTGTAAATTGTTGTGGGAGAAAGCGTTATCAGTGTTCTAAATGTAGGTAAAGTGATTTTGTGTTCTAAATTCCTTTATTTAGAATCTTATTTCTATTAATAAACTAACTTAGCATAACGCCTGTAATTCCCCAAAGGGTTAGGGAGAGGTGTATCCACTATTGCACTACCAGCTATACAAATAGTCACATGTCCCTGACACCGTTATGAAGGCCTATGTGATGATGATGATGATGATGTCCTCCAAGACGTATCCATCGACGGCGACGCCCTGTCAATTCCCGTCAATCTGTCTTCGCTCATGTGCCCTCGCGTGACTCTCAAAGCCGAATTTGGTTTTGAACACACGGCTACAAATAGTACAGTGAAGCTCACCTTGCGCATTGTATGTGTAGTTGTAAGTGGGTTTGGGACGAGTTTTCCGAAGCTGACGTTTGGCGTCAAGATCTTCAAGACGATTGAATTCATTCTTTTGTATGCCCTGATGGATAGCTTTACGCCACTCGGGTCTTTGTGTAGCCAGTTCCTCCCACGAATTTGGAGATACGGTAGCTGCTGTTAAATGACGCTTCAGTACGACCCTGTATCGTAGATACAGCCCACCAGATTGGCGCTTACCTGAACTGATCTCCGAGTAGAAAACAGTTTTTGGCAATCTGGAGGACTCCATACGTACAAGTGTATGTAGGTAATAGGGGGCGAGTCAATTGTTGAATGTCTATTTCAAATACATAGTTCAGGTACAAATTTCTCTGTGGCCTCTGAGATCTCTGGACTAGAATACCAGGTAGGTACAATGTTTTCAGGTCATAGTAATGAATGTTCAATTGATACCTGTAGCTAAACGTTCAGGGTAAAACATGCGAAGGCGTTGTGTTTACTAATTAATCGGATTTATTCGCACAAAATCTAATTAAAATGAAATGAAAAGCATTAACGTTTATTTTCTCAATTTGTGTTAATATCCCGAGTGTTGAGGGGTGCGACAAAATCGATTGCCGTGTAATTTGCCGGCGGAGGGCGCGCTTGAATTCATGAATCATAACAATTTGGGAGCGCCACCCCTAGCGCAATTATCTGTTCATTTGTATGTAGGTTATTTGGTTTACGCACCTACGAGATGATTGTAAGTGAAAATATAATAAAATATTGTACCTTCAATTAACGTGGTAACATAACAAAGCATTACGCCTGTATTCCCCACAGGGGAAGGCTGACGTGAACACCCACATTTCAGTTATTGAGTTCATGTAATAGGGGCGAGCCTATTGCCATCAACAGGGCACAGTTCACATACAGTTCTAAACTCCGTGGTGCTACTGAGAATTTCCATACGGAAAAATCCAATAAAACTTTGCCTGACCCGGGAATCGACCCCAGGACCTCACGCTCAGCAGTCATGCTTGCGAACATTAGACCAATGAGACAGCCAAGGACCGTGGTTCACACTTATTAAACAACAATATTTTTTTTGGGCAGGTGATTAGGTTTCCTAGAAATATTGGACCTGCTGACTAGCTTAGGACCTGATATGACCATTCACAGCATTTGGCATAACTGCTTTTAATGCTGCACACTATATAGTTTCTATTGTGTCTACTTTGTGTCAATTAATTAATTAATGTATGTTAATTAATTAATTAATTAATTTCACAGGTTTATTACATGCGGGAGTGCTCCGAGGAATTGTTCGGACTGATCCCTGCCGCCCCTCTCCGCCATCGTTCTACGCGACAGCAGTTCCATCACCGTCATTTAGATGGTTGGCAGTCCACAACTGTGCGTTTCTCTAGAAACTTTCTGCCTCGCACAACAAAACTGTGGAATGAACTGTCGCCTGGGGTTTTTCCGGACCAATACGACCTTCAAACCTTCAAGAAAAGAGCGTACTCCTTTTTAAAAAGGCCGGCAACGCACTTGTGACTCCTCCGGTGTTGCGGGTGTCCATGGGCCGTCGCCCATGGACAATCGCTTACCATCAGGCGATCCGTCTGTTCGTTGCCTAGGTCATAAAAAAAACGGATTTCCATCCATCAATGTTGAAAAATTAACACACAAATATCTGACCTGTGTCTCTCGTCACATCGAAGAGTTTCGCCTGCAGATATCTGTGTGGTGGTGTTCCCTTCGCCAGGAACAAGCTGCCTCGGTCTGCTGACGTAAGTAGGCACACGTTCACCAGGATCTGAGGACAAAGTACCAATTAAATACAGGGCAAGCAAAAATGGGTGTGTCTATGACTTCATATAATCACGACAGTTTTCCCCGAAGAGTTAGGCAGGGGTGTACTGTATACCAACACTTCGCCGATGCTGTAATTAAATCGATAGCGGCGAGCCTATTGCCATCAACTGGGCACCATGCTACCAGGCTATGAGGAACCTTAGATGGAGGAGGATCACAAAAATGACCGAATTCTAACTTTTTAATATTATAAATGCAAAAGTAAGTTTGTTTGTTACCTTTTCAAGCCTAAACCACTAAATCGATCATCCTGAAATTTTCCAGATACGTTGACAGGTGTACAGAAACGGACATAGGGTACCTTTCATCCCGAAAAAAAGTACTGTTCCCGAAGAAAACAACAATAACGTTCTTATCATAATAGATGGCGCCAAGTGCCTTTCGCAAGCAGAGTACAACCCGAATTGATTGACAAATTCTAAATGAACGTGAGCGAAAGCCGCGGGCAAAAGCTAGTATTATATATTTACGATTTCGAGAACAGCGCCACCAACCGAGTCCAACTATATAATAACCATCCAGGTGAACCCATAAGTACAAAAAAAAATGTTATCACAATCGATCAAGCTGTTTCGGACGAGAAGAATTACGAACATACACAGAAATTTTATATAATAATAGAGTATTTACAGACGTTTAGACATTAGACTGTTTTAAAACAACATAGGAATGTTGTTGTCATAGGAAATGCCGACCCCATCTAGTTTTAAAAAGACGTGTAAAAGTGATTGAAAAATCCTAATTGCAAAATAAATAATTTCATCATTTCATTTCATTTCATAAAGTTAATCTAAAAAGCTAAGTTTGATTTTAAAACGTTACGGAAAAGAAAGAAAAATCTCAAGATACAATATAAAAAATAGGGCTGTTTTATGACGTCGCGCCAGTGAGACGAATCGATACAACTCTCATTTGACTAAATCAGGCCCGTCCCGTCATTTATATGCAATAAGATAAAGGAATGTTTCTACGTTCTTTTGTTTTTGTAACTTATTGTAGCCGCTTATAATATAAGGGTGTAAGCACACGAAAGCGCGCCGAACCCGCACAAGCCATCATTTGTATGTAGAAAAAACTGACAGAATGACTGACTGACGTAATATATCAACTAGAATTTGTACTAAGTTCCTTATAGTACTAAGGATTTGGACATTCAACCCTTAACCCGTCAAATGATGCAAAAAAAACACAATAGAAAATGTATTGTGTCTCGTTACCGGGCGCCGCGAGTCTTTAGAAATTAAGGGACTGAATAGGGATGTCAAAGTTAGTATGTATACATACTGGGTTAAGAGCTATTCCTTATAAACGCAAAAAATGCGCTTAAGCGTGTATTTGCGGAAACCAGCCCGTTTATACCTTATACCTTATTCCTTATAAAAAAATATCAAAAAACGTGTGTAGTACGTTCGTAAATGTGTTCATAGATTGCCATCAATATCCTCACCTCCTCAAGAACCATGACTGAGGTGTATGACTACCTAAACGGAGACGATACAGTTCTTTATGTGTAAGCCTCATTCCTCATTAACAAAAAAGGAATTAAAATAATCCTAAAAGCCGGCTAAAACTCAGCATAAAACGAGGGAGGCAGGTAGGTCCCTCATCTAAATCATCGTTCCGTAGGTCTAGCCAACAAAAGGCCCCCGTATTTCACTTTACCAAGGGTACGCATTATGTGGCATAAAAATAGCCTAGCTTGAGTAATAGCCGGGAATTAAGGGGCTTTTACGACCGCTAACCGCTAACTTTCCTTAATAACGCCATCTATTGGTGGAGGGAGCAAATTATGTCGTACGTTCAGGTGATTTAATTAAGTGTTGTTCGATAGATGGCGTTAATGGTATTGCGTATCTACTAGTAACTTTACATCAGCTTTTTCGAACTGTGGTGTTGTCGATTTCTAATCTAAGAGCGTGTGTTTATGTGTATCGTGTTGAGAAATCTTTAGAGAATCGGATTAAGGTTTGATATCAATATCCTCTCGCATAAGAAAACGCTATTACATTAACTGCGTTACTTTTTGACATGGCGTAGCTCATAAGAATTTTTCTTCCGTCGTGACGACGCAAGTATCATATTGGAATTGCCCATGCTCTGGTGGAAAGATCAGCCAGTCAACAATGCTGTTAGCGAGGCTGACTACCCAGGACACGTCGGAGGACCAGGACATCTCAAGTATCTCGTGACATCTAAAACGTTTAATACAGATAGAAACTAGCTAAGAACTTAGAAATGAGCCTAACCATTTAAGATAAACGTAACCTGAGATAACACGCTAACAAATTCAAAACTGTATCCCCAAACTCCAACTAAACCTATAAAATTTTAACTATTACATTCCCAACTCTGTCTAAAGAACCCTGAAAATTGTACAAAGCGTTCCAACTAAATAATCCCTTTCAAGATGGCTGACAAACTTCAAGTCCAAGCGTTTTATTTCAAAACTCCGTCAAGACAAGTACGAGATTAAGGGAGCGATGGACGATACAATTTTGTTTGAAGCGGATTCGGGACGCAAGGGGAACGAAGTTTTTTCTTTAAATTAAGAACGTGTATTAAAAAACTTGGTGTGTTTTATAATGTATCTTTGTTACAACGACTAAAAGACGGAGGGGATCAATATGCAGAGTGTGGTTCACTGGTGAAGTTTTTTGCGATTAGATAATTTACCAGAAGGAGAAAGAAAGAGTAAAGTAGTGGAGCATGTTAAATCTGTTAGTTGAAAAAAAAAAAAAAGTTCTTAATTACTGCTCAGTAGAATAAGATATAATTTTTGCCGTAAGTGTTGGTAGCCCGTTTGCACGGTAGGATACAATACATTTTCTATTGTCTCTACTTTGAGTCATTTGATGGGTTAATTATGTTGATACAAACGTATCTTTAGCACATAGGATTACCTTAGTGTATAATAGCGACATGAAAAAATCAATGAAATTAAAATACCTAATATTGATAGCACCCAAAACAGAAAGTGCCTCCACGAGCATCGAAACCTGAGATCGTCAGGCGTACCCTGGGATTACCCTGGACTGGCTAATCTTTCAACCACGGCATGGGCGATTCTTGAACGTGATAGTTAGGTCAACATGACAGAAGAACAAAAATCACTAGCTTGGCGCATGTGGGCTATTCACTTATGTAGGTCTGTGGTAATTTTCTTGGAGCTTCTACATATAATGCACTTAGTAGGTAGCTACATCATGTTTCTCCGCTTCCTCCAATTGCTTGTACGTAACATGAAAGACTAATTGGTTTAGCAGAACTTTGAAGCTCGTGAACTAGTAACCGGACTAGTTAATGCACTTTCTAGGGGCGTATGTGGTGCCAAGATTGGATCGACTCAAAGTTTATTCCGTAACAACCGATTATCGAGGGGTTAACTAGAGGCGTTTATTGCCTATTTTCATTTATTCAAAAGAACTTAGTTTACTTAGAGAATTAATATAACGCTCAATATAAGTTAGGAGGTACCCAGTAATCAGAGCTATTTGTGATTATGAGTTAAGGTTGGTTGTATAATTCAACAGTGCTAGTTTAAACTGAACAACGTAAGAGGACACGATTGGCGTAGTGGTTGAGCGATCTACTGTTGTGGTACGTGTCGTGGGTTGGACTCCCGCACGGAAAAAATATGTACATATGTATGCATGATCTACAAATAGTTATTTCGGGTCTGGGTGTATGTTCATGTGAATATTTGTGTTTGTAAACGCAACCACGATACAGGAATTATTCTTAGTGTAGGGCAATGTGTTTGAAAAATAAGTATAAGATAAGTTTCATTCTTGATGAGATATACATCAGCTTTTTTCTTAAGAGGTTGATAAATTAATTGATTTGTCATTTCATCATCATAATAATACGAGCCACAAGACTGTTACCTCCGCCAAAGTCTTTTAAAACGAAGGGTGGTCACTGCATGTAAATATTAACACAACGAGTCAAATCCTCAAGTTACCAAGTCTTGTAGCAAATTTTTAATAATATTCTTTATTAAGTTTCCTTCGATATCGCTGCGTTTTTTGATAATAATATGAAGCTAGAACGTCTTATAATTTCAAGAGTGGTAAAGAGTTTTTATAAATAAATATTTGACATAACATCACATAGCATCACGCCTGTATTCCTCGAAGGGTTAGGCAGAGATGTACTATTTTACACGTACATTTTGCCGATGCTGTTATTGAGTCCTATGTAATAGGGGGCGATGGGAATAGGCTTGCTCCCTATTATATGAGATTTAATAATGGCATAGGCAAAATATGAGTGTACAATAGTAGTACATCATGGTTCGTTGAAAATGAATTTTGGGATTTTAAACAAGAATATTAAAAAAAAAAACTTTTTTTGTGAATGGAATTTGGATGAATCTATGTAAGTAAATCCATATATACTAGTACATAGCATAATGCCCGTATTCCACGGAAGTTCAAATGTATTATTGTACACCCACTTATCACCGATGCCGATACTGAATCCCATGCTCTAGGGTGCGAGCTTATTCACACATACATATCTACCGGGAAAAATTATACATTCCGCGCTGCTACTTGGAATTGGAATACAGAATATACTGATAACACTGCTCGACTCAGGAACTGAATACAAGAAATCATTTTCAGCAGCCGCACTTCCAACCACTAGACCAATGACGTAGGTACCATCAATCAATTTTATTTATAACATAACATATAGCATCACACCTGTATTCCCTTAAGTCTTAGGCAGCAGAGGTGTACTATTGTAATCATATTGAATTTTCGGTGCTTGAGCACTTTTGAGTTGTACACAATTGAGTTCCACTATTGATAGTGCAATTCTGCCTAACCCTTCGGGGATACAGGCGGGATGTTATGATATGATGAAATTCCTTGTATGTATCCAAATCTGGCAATTAACAGATTGTTTAGTCAAAACAATCTGTTAATATAAATATCCGTCTGTTCGTTTGCCGCCTAAGCCACAAAAAAAAAAAAACAACTTTGATAAATTCTTTCATAAAATGTTTTGCAACAATCTTGTCAAAAAGCCAGACAAACATCACGACGTAACCATGATTTTTGTTATAATCGTGATATCGTTACGTTCCGTTCATTTCTTCTTTTTCTCATTTCTTCCTTCCACTCGTAACAGTTAGTGGCTGGCGTCATGTGGCCCAAAATATTGTACGAACGTTTCTGTTGTGTGTTTCTTCGACTTCAATATGCTCATGTGTTTTTTGGGTAGGTAGAGAGTACAAAGAGGTTTCACAGACAACATTAAATAACATCAGGTGTGTTTCACCAGTGCCGTTATTAAGACCAATGTACCACTGGCCAACCTATTGCCACCTATAGGACATAATAAAAAAAATCTAACTGAAAAACCCAATAACAGTAAACGACCCGGAGATCGAACCCAAAAATTCACGCTCAACGGTTTTGCACTAACAATATCTTTCAAACACCACTTCCAAATTAGTTTGAATGACAAGCAGTTTAGTTTTATTTTCCCTTTATCTCTCTCTGACAAGGGCCGTAACACACGCATGTAAAAATATTTCAACTTTCACGATAATACGTGTTTCACATTTATAACAGAATCAGTAAGTGTGAGGTATTTTCTTTCATCCTTTGTAGCTGCTTTCAAGATGAGCGGAATTTAAATTACTTTTTGTCGTGTTCTTTGATCTCGGCCGTGTGTTCGACGGCTTAAATCACTCTACATTTTTCTGTCACATAATATGTAGCAATTTGGCGGATAACTGGTCCAACGACAGATACTCTAACTCATTGGAATTTTTAGGTGCTTCATAGTGTTACTGGGGCTTTGACGTGGACCGTAGCAACATAATTACAGCCAAAATATCTGTTTGAGTATTTGGCTGCTAATTAGTATCGGAAGTAGTTTTAAGATATTTAAAGTACAAAATGTTACATTCATAAAATCACGCCTTTTTCCCAAGGAAGATAGACACTACAGAACGCCATGTTACAATCCTTACATCCTCCATATTCATGAATCGTTTTATAAATTTTTTCAAGTCACCAAAATATGTACTAAATACTATTGTATCAAACTTCATTCCTTATATACGATAATATTATTACGCATACTTCATTCGTAACATGTTTCTGAATTCTGAAGTGTTCGAAAAATTCAAATATATTTTTGAAACAACTGAAAAGCAACTTTTACGGCAGATAGTTTTATGTATACGAATTCTAAAGAACCTTTTGTTTTTTTTTTCAGATATTGGCCGATTATGTTTTGACAGAATTAAGATAATATGATGTTTTCTGTACTTAAAATTTGACGTTTGTTTCTTGTTTGATTTTGTCTTGTACTGCAATATTTACCAATAATACCGATAAGTTTCAGAGTTTATAGTCTTCGCCCTCTGGTTCAAATTAACTTTCCTGGCCTTTGATACTAACTTGTGTGAAGCTTGACGCCTAACTGGGTTATTACTGAACTTTACACTAAACTAGTAACCGGACCTAATTCAATTTAAAGTGTATACATGGTTACTCAAGCGTACATTGATTGCAGCTTTGACTTTGTATCGTAAACGTGGATTAAATGTATCTGACGATAACATCCCTGTATTTTCCGAAAGGTGAAGCAACCCCACATTTCGCCGTTGCTCTTGTTGAGGCCTATGTAGGAGGGGGCGTGCCTATTTCTATTTACAGGGCGCAATTGTAAACTTTGAGGTACTATTGAGAATATCCATATAGAAACACACAATCACAGTGGGCCAGACCTGGGAATCGAATCCAGAACCTTACGCTCAGCAGTCCTGCTTAGGACCAATAGAACGATGAGGCAGTAATATTAATATTTTATCCTGGTTCAACCGAGTAATAGTGACGCGAAGAATTATTCCAAACTAGCCCTCTGACTGAATCAGAGTTCTTAAAGTGTTTTGCAGAGGAGATTTTGATTGCATAGTTGTCGCTGGTCCAATTTCCGCACGGAACAAATATTTGTATGATCTACAGATAGTTGGTTCGGGCTGATTGTGTGTGTGTGTTCTATAAAAAAGAGGTGTATTATCGTACACCCGTAATTCACAGATATCGTTATTGATTCGCATGTAATAGGGGCCAGCCTATTGCCATTTACTGAGGGCTACTTAATTAGACAAGCATAATCACACAATATATAGAAAACAACATAACCATAAAACATTTGTCATGACAGTTTTATCTAAAAGTTGTATCTTGCCAAAAACTAACTGTAGTAGAAGATAATTTATTGTTTTCAGTTACATAACTGAATCTCGGTCTCGACGTCACAGCTTTAGATTGATTTAAATGACGCCCCTATGACGCCGGTATTCCCTGAAGCCAATACGATAGTATTTTCAAAATCTTTGTCTCAAAGTCTTTGTCAAAGATGTCGTTTGGACTTCAAAATATAATTTGACCACTGATTTCGTTTCAACGTTCCTATTTATTCATTTATTTTCACAAAGAACATAAAAGATCAACAGTCTTTAACAGGTATGCAAATATTGTACGATATTAGGGAATGATTTGAAAGAAAACTAATATAACATGACAGCATCACGCCTGTATTCCCCGAAGGGTAAGGCAGAGGTGTACTGTTGTACAACCACATTTTGCCAATGCCGTTATTAAGTCTCATGTAATAGGGGGCGAGCCTATTGCCATTAATCGGGCACAGTTCCAAACTCCGTGCTGCTACTGAGAATTTCTATACAGAAAAATCCAATAACACTTTGCAATCGCACTTGCGAAGTCTAGTATAGAAAGAGAAATTTCATTTTCAATTGATAAATTCATTAACTGTGTACTACTTCTCCTCTACTCAGCGGTCATAGGAAATGCTGGCGCCGTCTAATTTGTAAAAATGACATGTAAAAGTGATTGAAAAATTCTAACAATAGTTTTATTTTATTTTATTTCTTAGGGCCTGCCTTTCAACGGGTATTTTTTAGACCCTGGGCGATTATTGAAACTAGAAAGACTAAAAGCTGTTACAGATAGTGCCATCCACGAAGACGCGCCCCACTCTTCGTCCTAATCACTGACAGTACGAGTGTGCCACCTTCCGCTAGTATTTTAGTTCTGTCGATACACACTAATTACCTATGAGTGCACACGCACACTACGATGAAATGTCTAATCGCAAGAAGATGTTAAAGTCAGCTGGAAAGCCTCGGCCAAAAAATAGTGGGGCGCGTCTTCGTGGATGGCATTATCTGTACTATATGTGTCTAAATGATTACGTAACAAACTCATGGGACCACTCGACCAATAAAATTGTCATGGTTCATATTTAGTGCGGGTCACCCGTCGGCCTTCCATCGAAATTGTCCCTTCATTAAAACTACTAATTATGATAATGTAAACTCTTTTCTATCCAAGGTTGTGTGGTAAATATTGTTGTATGTGATAAGGCTGCTATTTGCCATTTACAATGAAGAATACGGGGGGCAAAGAAAGAGCCTCCACGAGTGACGACAACTATGATTGTCTGGCGCGCCCTGGGCAGTTAGCCTCGATACCACCGTTCCTGATTGTCTAATCTTTCCACCACGACATGGCCGATTCCAATAGCTAGTATCAACACGAAAGAAGAATAAAGAATATATCAAAATACTAATCATGATGCATTCCCTGATCAGGTCAGTAGCATCTCCTGATGATCTCTTTATTGAATAGTAACTCTTAGCCGTAATCATAACGATTTGCTTAAGGTTAAATTGTTAATCTCATGTTACCTTTGGGACATCAGAGTGTGCTGAATGACTTTTTTTGCGCACGCTCTGATTTGTTTGCTATCTTAGTGGTAAAGGATCCCATCATCAGATTTTTAGAATTTTTAAAATCGGTCCATAATTGACGGAATAATCGCGTAACAAACATACAAAAAAAAAGATAAATTAAGAGAAGCATAAGATACCCGCACTTAAGGATTTTTTCTCGTTAATACGGGCACTGACAAGGAGCGCTACCTACCTCAGCTGAAGCCGGTACGTGTTTAGAATTAATTACCGACATCTCGAAGTCTAAAATAACATCACGCTTTTATTTTACAATAGGTTAGGCAGACTGACGGCACGATCAACTGTTGCGGTACGTGCGATTCCCGCACGCACGTAAATATTTGTATAGATAGTTGTTTTGGGTCTGGCTGTGTGTGCAATAGATTTGTGTTTGTCTATCCATCCATGATACAGAAATAACTCCAAAGTATTTGTTGCTTTTTCACTAGGAATAATTCCTGTATTGTGGGTGCGTTTACAAACACAAATATTCACATAAACCAACACAAATATTCTTATGCGAGACAATATTTTTTTTAAAGAGCGACGACGCACAGTGGTCTGAAAATCGAGCTCCATACTCATAGAAACTTAATGTCAGGGATTTAAAAAAAAATATTTGGAATGTCTCTGGTATACCTCCCTTTATATAATATTAAAGTATGGAGGGTATGCGCAGCTCCACGCGTGAGAAAAAAAATGTTTTGTGTTTTTTTGTATGGGAGAAAACACTTAAAGTTGATTATTTTCGAACTGAAAGGAACTGAAGAGCTGATACTCACATGAGTTATTGTACCTCATACGGTGATCAAAAGGACATACAATTCATGCACCTTTCGGTGCCGCTTTGGGCGTAGGAATATTTTTAAATTTTGAGTTTAGGTTATGTGATTTATTAAATCTTTTATGTAATTAAATGAAGTTACCGACCGCTTTTCATATATTTTAGTTAGTTAATAGCCTGCTAAGGACCTTTTTAATGACAATAATAGAAAACTAATATAGTTTGATGACATACGTTTTTTTACAAATTGCATTCAAAGAACTAACTCATTTGGTAATCACGTTCATCATGTCATGGGGGTAGTTACATATATAAATAGGACGTTTGAGCTTAATTTTCTCAGTAGCTTTTAGTACTGTTACGCGCTACCTATACTTATTACGATCTATTTATTTTCGTATTGTGATGGAAGGTTTTGGTACCAATTTGGACATTTTCATGTTTGTGGCAAACAACAGTTGTTTTTCACAGCCCAGTGTGTTATTAGAAGTTTTTGTGAATGCCGTTGATTTGTCAGAAAATGAAAAGAAAGAATTGAAACAATTCTGTCAGACTTATGTGTGTTCGTTGAGAAATAAATAAAGAAGTATGAGACATGGCTGCAAGAAAACATAAAATGGCCTGAAGTCATCAGGGAAAAGATGACACCGTTAGTAGCAGTAGAGTAGCAACCATGTTCCAGTTCTGACTTCGGTGTTAATGAGGGTATATCAACATCCCACAAACCAGAGACGTGCAGTGTTGGAACAACAACATCAGTTGTGACTCAAACCATTCGTGGAGCTAAGCCCGCTACAGAAGAGAAGGAGAGTGGAACAGCTCCTAAGGTATAGCACTGAAAGTCTAGCTTATGCGACTGGTTTAAAAGCAGATAGCAAGAATGTAGCAGATATAATAAAATTGGTTACAGAGCATCCTGAAGAGGCTACAAAGATTAAGGAATTGTTGAAGTCCAAGGAAACTATGCCCATATATTCCGCTGATAAAGCTTTAGGTCTTTTGACCTCGTTGAAGCTTTCGAAGTGGCAGTATACAACCTTAAGAGCTTGTGCAAAAGAAGAAGGAGTACCACTGTATCCTTCGTATACTGCCATCCTAGGGGCGAAGAAGGACTGCTGCCCAAAGATACCATAGAAATCACGGAAATAGGGGTAAGAGTACAGCTCCAAGCAATTTTAAACAAAACTGTTGTCAGACTTGGAAAATTCCTACGTTAGGAGTCTTCGCTGGATGGCAAAGAGCTGACCCTGATATGCAAGTGGGGATTTGATGGTGCTTCAGGGCAAACTTTGTACAAGCAAACTATGGCAGACGACGACGATTTCAGTATTTTTATGTGTTCCTTTGTGCCCCTGCGCTTAGTTTGTGGTGAAGGAAAGATATGGGAGAATCCAAAACCATCTTCCAAAATGTTCTGCAGACCTCTCTATTTCAAGTTTGCAAGCGAGAACAGCTTGAATATCACGGAAGAACAGAGTCTGATTGAAGCTGAGATCGCAGCACTGGAGCCGTCTATCATGGGAAGTCATGCTGTTAAGCACTCAATGCTTATGACAATGATAGATGGCAAAATCACTTCGAAATTGTCAAAAACTTCAACACAGACTTGTGATATCTGTAAGGCTACCCCTTCGGAAATGAATAAGTTAGAGAAGATCTTAGAGTGAGTTTTGTATAATTTGATTTTGTATAAGTTGGTTCTTTAAACGCATATTGTAAAAAAACGTATGTAATCAATATAATTTTCTATTATTGTCATTAAAAAGGTCCTTAGCAGGCTATTAACTAACTAAAATATATGAAAAGCGGTCGGTAACTTCATTTAATTACATAAAAGATTTAATAAATAACATAACCTAAATTCAAAATTTTAAAAAATTCCTACGCCCAAAGCGGCACCGAAAGGTGCATGAATTGTATGTCCTTTTGATCACTGTATGAGGTACAATAACTCATGTGAGTATCAGCTCTTCAGTTCCTTTCAGTTCGAAAATAACCAACTTTAAGTGTTTTCTCCCATACAAAAAAACACAAAACATTTTTTTTCTTACGCGTGGAGCTGCGCATACCCTCCATACTTTAATTTTATATAAAGGGAGGTATACCAGAGACATTCCAAATGTTTTTTTTTAAATCCCTGACATTAAGTTTCTATGAGTATGGAGCTCGATTTTCAGACCACTGTGCGACGTTCCCATTTTCTTTCACTTTTCATCGCTAAGCAAAGGCTCTTTTCTTTTTATATTTTCTCATTTATTTTCTAGTCTATGGCAAAATTACAAGCACCTAAGTTTATACGAACTTTTTTCTCCTATATACGAACTTAGTGGTGGAGAGGTACCAACTCAAGTCGCGACGTGTTTCGCATTTATCTTAGTATCCCTGAGTTTTAGATGTTATTCTTTTATCTTCTGAAGCTTGTGTTACCCTTGTTTATGGGTGAGCAGAATTTAAAGCAGTGTGCTGTGATCCTTTGTCTTCGCTGAGTGGTTTTATGCTTATGTATAAAGAGATCGAACTTATCTATGATTGGTTCTTTGCTGTTTGGTCTTCTGAAATGCGGAAGTCCGTTTATAGGTTCCTGTGGGGTAGGTAGCCTTATGTAAACTGTACAATTATTCTAGCCAATTTATTTGTTATATATAGGTAAAGGAGCCTCTTTTGTGTAGTGGTCGCAAATACAACTGCTGAGAGTGAGGTCCTGGGTTCGAATTCGGGGTCGAGCAGTGTTTATTGGGTTTTTCTATGTGGAAATTTTCAGTCGCAGCACGAAGTTTGGAACTGTGTCCAGTTGATGGCAATAGGGTCGCCCGCTATGACATGGCACTTAATAACAGCATTGGCGAAATGTGGGTACACCTCTGTCTAAGCCTTCGGGGATACAGGCGTGATTCTATGTTATGATATAATTGGGATGACATCAAAACTTGAAATCGGATGACATATTTAATTTTCTAAAAAGGAATTGTTCCCAAAGTTCATAAATCAAAAACATAAAGAACAAAAAATAAACATACAATATATTTTTCATCAACCACAGATTAACATACAAAACCTATTTAAATACATCACTGAGCCAAAATCCAGCCAGTCTGACCCATATTTGTTCCAGCAAAACAAAACGTTAAGGAAAGGGCAAATAGCACCGTTTCTAGATAACCGATTCAGCTGAATTGACTCCCTCGGGTACAATGGACCCTATAAACGGAATAGAGTAATATTATCATGGTTCGAGACACTAAGTTGGGTCCCCAGGGCAGGGAGGGCCGAGGTCGGTTACTTTTGTCCAGAAACGATAAAATAAAACGAAAATATTTGAAAATCAATTGAAACCGTGATAGAGGTTATGATGTGTGTGAAAGGGTGAAAGGAAGCATTTGTGAAAGAGATAGGTATAGTTTTCTAAGACTAGTCGTGAAAATGCTGCAGTGGTTTTGTTGTCACTGTCTCGTTTTTCCAATTTCACCACCTGTTAAGATATTCTGAACAGGTAGTCCTGCACGGGGTATAGCATCTCCAAGCTACGGTACCTAAGTTCGTCCAGCGCACTGAGGGCAGACAGCCCCGTTAATCAGCATGATCAATGTCCATGGGAGAACTAATGGCATACGAGAGATGAAGAAGCATATAGTCTCATGAAATAGTGACGTGTCTATTGCTATTTGCTGCAATAACACAATGCCTAAAATTCATTAATTCATCAGGGTACGCCTCACTTTGGATCGCTGTGCTGGAGCCCTCACTGTTGAATTATAAAACGCAAATTTTTGGTTGTCTCATATTGTTACCGTCACTTCAACGTGAACTTTTTTCCTCGAGAGGGAGGGGTGTACCGGTTTTCTAAACTCACCACAGTAGTCCATCTCGACACCACAATTGTGGGCTTAAGAAACTATTAGAAGACCGTATCGAAGTCCACCAAGGTGCCGTTGAGGGCCGCTTCCTGGAAGGGGTGACTGTAAAAAGGCCAGATCCTCGTGCACGTCCCAGAGGAGAATGTAATGAGGTTCCCCCGTCGAATTCACTGGGTGATGTGCACGGCGACACAGGATACCACAACGTGAACTGCATCAACCGTTTTCCTTTAAAACAGACCGATATTAAGTACCAAAAATTTCCATTTAGAGTTCGTGGGTTACTCATTCAACGAAAATTGTAATGTAGTTGTTGTCAATGAAGTAATCTCATTCACTTCGAAGAAAACAACACTAAAAGATAATAAGTCAATTTAGAACCTTCCAGTTCCCCCATAAAACAGTAAGAGTGATGAACAGACAAAAGGACGTTGTTTTTGTAATTTAAACTGTGCTTTTATAGCTCACAGTGAAATGGAATTGTTTATTTGATAGCCAAGTTCTCTCACATGATGTGGTTCGACAGTTTTTTTATTTATTTAAACATTTAATGATAAGTAACTATTGGTTACGTTAACGGTGAAGGAAAAACGTGAAGAAACCTGCATACCTGAGAAGGGTCCATAAGGCACAAAGCAAGCCTGGTAGACGAAGGTGTAACCTTTTCATTCTGAGAACAGGCTCGTGTCTAGCAGTGCACACAGGCTGAATTTATTAACTTATTTCTCTTGAATTATTGGTACAGTTTAGTGTCTTAAATCTCAGATGATCAGATGAAGGCCCAGATATGTACACCGTGATATTTAAAGCCATATTTGCAGTTTTTAAATCTACACTGTTGCTCAAATTCCGTCCAGATTTGGTCGGCCGTCTGTTTTTCGGTAGGTAGGTACGCGAATTAAACACGTCTTTCCTACAGTTCCGCTAAGCGATGTGTATATCTTGTGCGGATGAGAAGGAGCTTATTTAACAAGCCATTGGAGACCATGTAGATGATCACTGGTAGCTTAGGTCTTCACACCATGAATTGCGAAATTCTACTATCTATCTATGCATATTCGCATTTTTAGATTTATTTTTAGATGAAATAAATTGCTTTTTTTCTTTCACAGCTTCCTGACCGTACTGTTTTTGCATATGTTACTGGAAAAAATACGGCCTACATCTTATTTCCCTGTTAAGTGGCGCCTAAAAGACTAATTTCTTTAAGGTATACAAGTCCCTTAGAAAGTTTCCCAATAACTGAGTGAATCGTTTCGCGAAGACAGTGAAAAAAGTAAAATAACATTTTACTGACTCAAAAGTTTTTCTTTAGTTGAGTATTCAGCAATAAACGAATTCAACAGTTTCTTATTTAAACTGGCGTGTTTCTAGTATATTTTTCAACAAATAAAACTTGATAAAATATTTTTTATTCAAAACATGGGTTAAGATTTCTTCAGCTTTGAATAATGTTCTATTTAATAATTAAGTTTTTACACAACGTAACATACACAACATAGCATCACGCCTGGATTCCCCCGACGGGTAGAGGTGTACCCACAAACCACATTTCGCCGATGCTGTTATTAAGTCCCATGTAAAAGGGGCCTATAGCCATCTATCGGATACAGTTGCAGACTCCGTGCAGTTACTGAGAATTTCCATACAGAAAAGCCCAAAAACACTTTGTCTGACCCGGGAATCGAATCCAGGACCTCACGCTCAGCAGTCGCGCTTACAACCACTAGAGCCTTCGGGGATACAGACGTGATGCTGCGTAAAAGTAAAAACTCAACATACTGAAACAAGGAAAAACAGTCTCCAGATAATTCTATCTTATGAACAATTTATATTAAAAAAGTTAACAATCCTGTGGGGCCATTTGTCCCCGTTTCGTCTCCACTTCGTCCCCTGTCTCTTGAGCGGTGCGCTGTTAAGTCTCTTAAGTTTTAAGCTTAAGTATAACTAAGATTAAATATAAAATGCTAACTCCCTCGCTAGCACAGTAGCACTACAAGTTTGTTAATAAAAACAAAAACAACTGCATTTTACTTTTGCAACATTTTCTCTTAAGAAAATTGGTGTGACTTCACCATTGTTATTTTTTATGAAGATCAAACATAAAGAACACTTATATGAATTAAACACTGAAAATCCAACTACACAAAATTATTACTTGCATCATCCTAGATGATGAATATCCTCATTATTTCCAGTCCTTTTATTCCAGATTTCTAGATACTCTGGAACATCTATTATTTTATCGATCTACTAAAAAAAGATTGAAAAGATAAACAGATTTTCAGGAACTCAAGTATAGCTACCACATCAGCAAAATACTATTTATATATTAAGTTAAAACTATTTCCCTCTCACTCACACTTCCTAAAAATGTCGTTTTAACTAAACATCTAAACAAAGACAAATAAACAAACGAACACAATACATCAATGTAGATTTTGTAAAATAAGCTCATTGAATCAAAGAGGAAGGATGTAACGAGCGTCATAAACTGGAGTTTAAATTAACACCCGGAGCTCTGGCGACTTGCCTTACATCAGTCTAGTGGCTGCAAGGAAGGCTTCGTATGATTACTTCAATCTAAGATTGGGCAAACAGTATATATATTTTTTAAACTTTATCTCTAGGATTTCTCCTGTATCGTGGGCACAGTTTACAAACATATATGTCACATGCACACACAACTAGACCCACAACTAGATCATTACACAATTTGACGACACGGTTGGCGCAGTGGTTAAGCGATTAGCTTTCTGCGCTATGTGTCGCGGGTTCGATCCCCGCACGGAACAAATATTTGTATGATCTACAGATAGTTGTTTCGGGTCTGGTTGTGTGTGCATGTGACATGTATGTTTGTAAACTGTACACACGACACAGGAGAAATACAAGGGTAGGGCAAAGTTTAAAAAAAAAACAGTTACATTATACATATATTTTTTTCGTGTGGAATTCGAACCCGGAACATATAGCGCAGAAAGCTAATTGCTTAGCCACTGCGTCAACTGTGCCATCAATTAATTAGTCAATTTTATCATCATCTGACTATTCATTTTGACTTTTAAAGTGATTAAATTCCAGTTAACGTAGTTTTAAACCTAATTAAGCTTCGTTTCGTCCTTGTTTCTTATAGTTGGCAGTTTTCTCATAAGCATAACTTTTCTATTTCTTTATTGGAAATTACATTCTTCTGTAATAAATGTAGTCGTAGATTCGCTGTCAATGTTCTTGTTGGATTTTTCGTCCATTAATAAGCCACGAAATAATGAAATAATGATTTATTTTCTGTAAATAATTCCGTATAGGAAGCTTTCACAAGTCTTTTTTAGATCTGGTGGTGCCGGCGGTGGTGACGACCACTGGAATACTACATGAAATGAAATGAAATGAAATGAAATTATTTATTTTGCAATTAGGATTTTTCAATCACTTTTACACGTCTTTTTTAAACTAGATGGCGTCGGCATTTCCTATGACTATCCCTGAGAAGAAACGCCGAAACAAACTCAGGGGTCAAAGTCTATTTTAAAGTCCAGACAGATTGTATTGATGTAAAGGTTTATGTGAGACAAATATAGGGTGGAATAGCCTTTTGAAGAAAGTGCCATAACTATTTGAGCTAACCTGTCGCAACAGAGTGCATACAGCTTTCATTATATCTGTGCTTATCTTGTGTTGACACAAGTGATTTCGCCATCGTTGCTCATGCCATAGTGTCAGTAAGGTACCTATCGAGGTTGATTACTCATGGTGCGCAAGACGAACTCAAGATTCATTACTAATAGAGGCTCTTTTCTTGCACTCCAAGAAAGTACTAGTCCGTCGTAAGATGGTAGGTGATACTTCATTCAGAAGAGAGAAGCCTATAATGTATTATATAGGTAATATCCACTTTCTTGATTATATTATGCATAGTTAGTATTTAGATTAGGGTGAGCAGTAAACATCTAATAGCGGACCCGGGTACGTCCTAAAACTGCGGCCAGACACCGGAGGACGGGCAGCAGCGTCCTCTCACTAATCGGTGAGCCACTGCGATCCCCAAGCCGCGTGCCAAGCGTGGGGATTATGGCAACCCCCCCCCCCCCATTGGGGGAGGCCTTCGTTCAGCAGTGGACGTCTTCTGGCTGATGATGATGAGCAGTAAACAAAGGCACAGTTCTGTCTCTATGTTATGTTTTGATGGAGGACGTAAACAGAAGTTTAAATTAACACTTGCCAACTTCTATAAGAGGAGCGTAGCGCTTGCTGCTGAAGATTGAGTATAACTTACTTACTTACTTGTAAGTTTTGATAGGCGACGAAAAATATATATTTTAGGTTAGACGCACATAGATAATATTTATAATCTTGTTGAGGGCGAAATTAACGATTAATCGAGTGACGACATTCAGGATAGAGATTTTGTACTAAATATAACATAGTGTTACGCATATATTCGCCGAAGGCTTATATTCATAGTCATATTTCTTCCATGCTGTTAAGTCCCCATAGAATAGAGGGCGAGCCTTATGCCAATAACCGACCATAAATCCAAACTCCAGGCTCCTACAGAGAATTTCGTAAAACTCCAATAACACTCTGCCTAAACTAGGATATGCACTGAAACTGGAATCGAACCTCATGGTCAGGAGCTACGGATGCCACTACATACAATAACATGAAACTCATAAATGACATCGGTGAAATGGAGTTATACAATAGTACCTACACAAATCTGCCTAACCTTTCGAGGAATACAGTCGTGATGTTATGTTATGTATTATTAAGATGACGGTTAAATTTTACGGTGACTCTTGGGATATTACCCTAGTGCTGCCACGGTTTATTAATGGCCGCTATCCAATTCGCTAAAACATTCACACATCAATTACTCGTTGTACAACAGCCATCAAACTTGGCGCAAACTTTCGACTAGGTTTACATTTCCTTGTTCCATTGTTTAGAAAGCTAAATTTCTCAATAACACATGAGTTGCAGTTGAACCTCGTGTTTGATGAAGTCTAGTTTGACTTTTCTTTGAAGAAATATAGCCACGAACATAATTTGAACCCTCTGGCTTGACGCGCTATCGCTCTGCCAACTGAGCTGTCATACCTCAGCCCGCATCAGCCATTTTTAAGCCTTATAAATTTTAAGGTCCTTTATTTAAGGGATGCCTTAAATCATATTTATGTAGCCTCAAAAAAGGACCACTTTGACTTTTGTTTGAAAAAATATACCTACGTACAGAATTTGAATCAGCCCGCATCAACCAGCTTCAAGCTTTATACATTATAAAGTCCTTTTTTGAGGATGCCTTGAACCATATTTATTGAGCAAAAATAACAATTCCTACCTTATGACACAGCACGTCGATATCCAGCTCGTTGGCGACGTCCTTGATGAGGTCCATGAACAGGTCGGCCTCATCCAACTGCCTCTGTGCCGAGCCGCTCGGAGAACGGGATCGCTGCAAAGAAATTATGAGGTTATTAGAAAATATAATAAAGGATTTTTATCTGAAAAGAGAGATATGTAGGTAACGGCAATCCGTATTTGAAACTTCTCCGATTTCAAGTCAAGTAGCAAGCCAATATGAATGTTTATAAAAATATTAATGGGCCCTTTGGAGTTTGCATGATGATCACGTAGAATAGTAAGTTAAATTCTATGCTTCTTGCATTTTTTCCTATTTTGACCAACCCACTTTTAGAACTATGCACTTTAAATTCTCGACGTTTTGAAAGTGCGTGCAAAAGCCCAGTTGAAATAACAATGACTTCGATTTTTGATTTTGACTGTGATTTACTATGAGATCCTACTTTTCGGTTCAAATTGAATACTTCGTAATAATCGTAAGTACAAAATGTAATAGCAATTGCAGGTGTGTAGAACTCTCGGCCTACAACTTAACGTAAATAATTTTATTTTAGCCCCAAATCAATGGACATATTTATCGAAACCGACCTCCATTCAATTGTCAGGCGTTGTCAACCCTCGCGCTCGACGCAAATAAAAATGCTTTACAAAAAACTCAAAAATACCCCCGTTTTGAAATGAACCTTTAGTAAACATTTTCAACCGTGTAAACGCTCCAACAGTCAAAGAGACCTTTACACAATGAACTCGTCGTTTTGAAAGAAAAAAAATAAAAAGTTTGCACCGCGCTCAACCGCTTATTTCAGTGAAATATTTAGAATTGCAAACAAATAGAGATGCCTTGAATAGAAATGAATAGGAATCTACAATAGTTCTTGTATTATTAAAAGTAAGTGAGTTTATTATTATTACAGTTTGACAATGGGCGTTTCTATTTTAGTTAAAATTAAAAGCTCTTTGATATAGGGTCGCCCACGCTGTAAGTTTTGTGTTAATAAAATAATGTTTTTATCAGTCTCTACTTGGTCGTGGCTTCACTTGTGTAGTGTAGGTTTTCAGTGATAAGCTGGTTGCCTAATTTTGCTATAAAACCTATTAATAAAACCTTACATGAAATAAAAATAAAATAAATCTTCAACATTGTCTTAGGTGCGGTAATAACTAGTCTATATAAATCTTGCAGAGGTGCACTACCCCTGGTCGGTGGCAGTTTGCCAAACCAACGCTATGGAATTGTACTGCTTTTGCTATATTTTACGATTAAATGTAGATTGAAGTAGTTGTTCAGTTTAACCTTTGCACTAGTCCATACAGGGTGGCTATAACAGAACGAATACTTATCAGATATCAGAAATTTTCCAGACTTCCGTAATTATTCCCTGTGGCTAAACCACCATTTTGACATATGTAATTGCTTTTTAGTGTACGACCACAAAACGTGATATGTTCTAACCAAAATTATCTATAATGTAACGGTACAACAAATAAAGATGACATAACTTAAATGTTTCATATATGAGACGAATGAGAGCAGAGGGAAATGAACATGCTTTTTTTGAATGTCGTACCGTCGACATCCTGTATAACAACTTGTAAGACAGATATCCGCATTATTTGTCCGAATCTTCATAGTAAGTTGGTAGCTGCACATTTATGCAACACCAATAACTTGTCAATTTAAAACTTGCCGAGGTGTACCAACCGCAATCCGTGGCAAGTTGCCAGACCAAAGTACCAGAGGTCAGTGCTTTTGATATTATATTATTTACGCCGACTCGTATTTATATCAGTTGTAGGTACATTCAAACTAAGGCATATGTTACTATTAGATGAAGATGTTTCAGAAAAAAATGGATACCTTTGAGTAATATGTAATTAGATAATGTGATAGATATAACTGTACTAATAAATATAGAGTCTTTTAAAAAATCATTATCAGTTTATTAATTAATTAGACTGTAAATTAATGTGTATAGTGGAATAAATAGGTAAGTATCCTATCTTTTTGTTCGACTGTACATAATAAGCTTTCCTAAAGTATGTTGGAACGACACCGGTTACCACTCTACGTGCTACGCTTCTGAACGTACCTAATCAATATTTTATTCAGAGTTAGATGGGAAGTCGGCGAGGTATTTGTACACGCCTGTACTTCATACGAACTTACTATAAAGTTCGAGACGGCTATTTGTAAGTTTGTTTAAGTTTGACGAGTTTCCAAGAACTATTTGCAGCATCGTCGTTACGAACTCACAGATTTGTTGGATCAATCAAACTCAAACAACTTTTGAACACACTTAATTGGTTTCATACAGGATTTTTCATAATTTAATTTAATAAAATAAAATAAATACATATCTAAAATAAATACGTGTTTATTAAATTTCGTTAATTTTTAACATATCAATAAGGGGCCGTCCATTAATCACGTGATGTTTTTTAAGCATTTTTAACCCCTCCCTCCCCCTTGGTGATACGTGGTGAGGTTTGAAAGTACCCTTCCCCCCGCCACCCAAAATCACGTGTATTTTTTTAAGTATCTAATTGTCATATTTATAGGATGACCCTTTTTTTTAGATGCTCAATGAGATAGTCATTGTAATTCCAACGTAACGACTGCAATGTGTCCACCCATGTCTCTTAGCAAGTGAAAAAATAAATACACGTGATATTTTACTACACCTCCCGCCTTGTGATATTTCGTGATTTTTGGCAAACTGTCGAACCTCACGTGATTAATGGACGGCCCCTAACGTACAAACGTACAGCTTAACAAAATATTCTGTATAAACAAGTGTGGCAAAGTCGCGCCTACACTTGATTCTTGATATTAATGTGACAGATGTCGCCAGTCTCCAAAGATGATTATAAAATATTATAATTATAGAAAGCTGAAATTTGTTTGACATGGGTGGAGGCATGATAGCTCGGTTGAAAGAGGATCAGCAGATATCGTTGGTGTCACCATATAATAATTTTAAACTAAACTAAACCTACTAGAGATAACTATTTACTTTAATATCAGGTTTACTTTATTATTTATTCGTAGATTTACCAAGGTAGGATTAAATAAAGTTTTTTTTTTATGAATACTTACTAAAAATGCCCTTTATACAAACAATAATAATACGTATTACGCGAAGCCAGTCATATCTAAATACAGAGGGATTACTTTGACTAAAAGGTTTACTTTGATTATTCGTTACAGATAAAAAAATACACGTCAAATGAACCAAAAAGGCTCAGACACTCAATAATAGACTTTGATACCACAAAAATAAAAATATATTTGCAAATTACTGCTTTTTTAAAAGTAAACTGGTATTTTTTCGAAATTGGAATTTATTTCTTTGTATAAAAAGTTTTCAACGAATTTATTGCTGGCCGCCATTAGTGAGTTTGTTAAAATACCAGTGTTTATCCTTTGTCAAGTGTTCAGTTCAGAAAATTCTCGTAATGGCGTTGAGACTGTGTCTTATTTCAAAGTTACAATTCACGGGTTTAAGTTTTTGACATTTGATATTTTGTGTTTAAGGCGCTGTATGAAGACATATTTTAGGTAATTGAGGGGGTGAAGAAGGAGCGCATCGCGGCAACGAATAAGGTTCAAAATAGCAATGCGTTTGATGTTAGTTGAATCGAACGACCACCAAAATAAAAGTAAAATTGCAGTTTTAATTAAATTAAAAAATAAATGCACGGCTCAGTGGCATAATTTTTAGGTATTTCTTTAGTTGATTGAATTCCCTTTATTATTATTACATAAAATATGATAGCTTACGCTCAAAATTTTGAGAATTATGCGACGAAAAATATTTTTTGAGCTCTGTTTTACGATTTTTTTATTATGATACTATTTTATTTTTATAAAATATTTTTTAATAAGTCTTTCCTTTGAACACTTGACAATACACTCTATTTTTTTCTGGCATGTAATATGTACCATCACGCCGTATTGTGCGACAAAAAACTTCGGTTTACGGTGTCCTACGTTTGGGCAGCGCCTTAAGTTCTGTAGACTTTGTCCCAGTTAAAACTGTTCTATAGGAAAGAAGGAACCAACTACTAGGATATTCTAATGCGGTGTCTTCTTACCGTTTTTTGTTTTATTACTGCTTTGCTTTTGAAACTAACCATAGCGATTCTGACGGTTTCCGAATTCAGTATTTAGTTTTTTTTTTTTACTTTTCCCTTCAATCGGAATTATTTCTGTATCGTAGGTGCATTCTAAAACACAAATATTCACATACACAAATACCTAGAGCTGGAACAACTATGTGTAGGTCATACAAAATATTTGTTCTGTGTGGGACTCGAATCCGTGACGTGTCGATGCAATCGATCGCCAACCAAAAAATACAACCATTACGCCAACCAAAAAATGCAAATTATATTATGTATGGCTAGTGTCACTGGCTGTTGATACTTGAACAATGTACCTAAGTTTCACATTATTCAAATAATATTGGTTTTTACTGGAATGAAGGTATAGTGATAGCTCTTGCCGCCTCGACTGAAGAAGTTATAATATATACATATTTAAACACGGGTAAAATTTTATTAAATATACAAATAACTTAATTGGCGCACGGAATAAATATTTGTATGTGGTGTTGCCATAAAAATAACCTTCCATCCAAAGAAATTCCACGTCAATTATACGATGAAAAATAAATAACGAGTCTATCAAACGTTTTAAAATTTGATGGGCTATTCTGTGCTATAGCCATATCAATCACGAGCCAATTTAACTGTTGAGGCGCAATCTGCAGCAGCGCTGACAAAATTGCATTTCACAAATTGATGCCCCACTCCAATTAAACGTGGAATCTATCAATATTTAATATCAGTGATTGGAGGGCTATTTGATGTAAAACCGTATGATTAGTGTGATGACGTAAAATGTATGGAAATGTATTAGTGAGGGGCGCGCAAGCAGGAGTTATAATAAAAAGGGTGATGTCTTTGAAAAAGTTAATATGTGTGATAGTTGCAAACGGTGTGTATGTATGAATGGGAGATGGTTGCACGAGGTGTTTTGTGATTTCTGCCTACCCTTTATAGGAAAAAGAGAAAATGTTATGCAGTTAATATATACAATAAAAAGCATTGGCACCACTTTACGAAGTTAGCGATGGTGTACTTGATGCGGAAGGCGCAGGCGCATGTTGCCGCGGAACTTAGGACCAGCCTTTAGTGGTGGAATTTGATTTGCGAAGAGTGGACGGGTATCTTGTATGTCTGCTTGCTACAACCTAGGCCACATCATCACCTATCATCAGATAAGATGAAGGTCAAACACTGGACTACGTAATTATTATTTATATTAATAAGAAAATGACTGTTTAATGATATACCAGCACGAACTAAGTGATTTCACCATTTACAGCCTACCGAACACCTAAAACGCGTAATAGAATCCTAAGTCTATGCCTAAAACATTTAGTCAATAAGCTCAATTTTAGCCCCGCCCAGCCAATATGGACGTCGAAAAAATTCATAGCATTCGGAATCTGCAAACCTGATTACTATTCTCATTCCTATGAGAAGCACGTACCATTCGAAATTCCTCGGAAAAAATGTAATTCAATCTGCTAGAGCTAATTTAGATGTTGGGGACGTCCTGGCGACGAATATTATGTACTATATATGCTAAAGAGGACGAGTAACACTCTGATTGTACGCGGGTGATGGGTTTTAATTATTTTTGTACATAAGTTATAAATGGAGTTTTTTCTGGGTTCTCTCTCGGAGAGGACCACTGTGCTACCTTTTATGTTTGCCATAAAAGGCGTCAGGAAATGAGCATTTCTTTTCACTGATAAAATCATGGGTAATATAGCGTCACGCCTGTGTTCCCAGAAGGGTAAGGCAGAGGTATATTATTGTACCTTTAGCCGATGTCGTTATTCTATCTACCGGACATAATTCGAAACTTCGTGCTGCTAATGAGAATTGTCCGACCCGCAAGTCAAACCCAGGATCTCACACTCACCCCACGATCAATGAGGCAGTTATGATAAGTAACTTTGGTTTAGAAAGCTATGTCGCTATGTGTAAAATGAATAGTATACTTTCGTCTAATCGATAATCGGATAAGTAATATTTTGTTACCGATTATGACATCGATTCACCCACAAAAAGTAAGAGAGTAGGTACATCACATGATCTCGACAGTCCCCTCCTTATCCGCTATTCGAATTCTCGGCATCTGAATACCGGCTCACATTCCGCATTGGAACACATTTTTGTGTGTCTATCGGATATGTTGAGTCTGAGTTTTTGTATTTGATTTGTGTGTATGTAACGTTATCTGAGCCATGGTTACAAGGAGAAAAATGGCAGAGGACTCTTTCGTTTCGTGAAATGTGTAAAAGTATTTTTTTTTTTGCAAAATCGTACAACAACTAAAAAAAAATGTAATGATATAATTTTTGTTGATATATTTTGACGTTTCGAAACGTCAAATTAGACTGAAAAAAAAAATTCAAACTATCACTAGTATGTACACTTATAAATTTAACATTTTGAAAATCCCTTAGACCCACCCCAGAAAGATATAAGCTGTGGATTTTTCTCAACTGAAATACTAAATTTCTTTATCATCCTGCGTCATAATATAATATTCCTCCATTTTTAATCTAAATTGGAAACGTTTTGAATAAAAATGTTTGCGTATTTTCTTTGTAATGTTTTCCTTCGTCACAAGGAATTGTAAGAGAAAGATTTTACTCTGCAGACTGTACCTTACGTTTGAATGATAAATGATTAAGAATGAGTTATGACTTTTGGTTGCAAAAAACGTAATAAGCAAACAATTGTGACGCAAACTAAAATCATAATGAAATGAAATTATTTATTTTGCAATTAGGATTTTTCAATCACTTTTACACATTTTTTAACTAGATAGCGTCTACATTTCCTATGATTATCCCTGAGAAGAAACGCCGAAACAAACTCAGAGATCAAGGTCTATCTTAAAGTCTTGACAGATTATAGTAAGTAGTAATCGTGTTCATATGAAAATAATTTGAAAGAAATTTAGTGCATATCAATATGAAACCGTGTTAGCGCGCATTAATTTTACTATAAATAAATAAATTCAACCCATTACTGTCCCACTCGGGCCGTGTTCGAACTCAGACCCTCCTGCATGGAAGGCAAGCGTTCAACCGGTAGGCTATCACTGCTTTTGCTATTTTATTATAAAATAACAATAACATGTTTCTTAGATTACAATATTAACAAAAATGAAGAGAAATAATGTATACATACTTATTTAAGTATCTATCATATTTACTTCACTTACTTTGTTCATATTATAATGGACAAATTATGGTCGTAGAACCCAAGACAACAAGATACAATATTCTAATTCCTGTAGTCAAATTACATTACACAGAATTACAGAAGGCTTCTGTTGCTCTGTCATAATTTGATTATGTCTCCATCGATAAACATTACTGTTTTAGATTTATGTTAGAACACAGAAAAAGTTGCGGGTCCATTGATGGTAAGCAATCACTGCCGGCCATGGCCATCTACAACCCAATGCGTTAAAAAGTTGGTATGCGTCGTATTCTGGCAATTCCACTAGTTATTCATACTCTTTAACTGGAACGAAACCACGCTTACACGTTTCATAAGACGGATGAAACAGGTAGGACTACCTGGTTCTCCCCGTCTCAGAACTGTGTGGTACCGCCACAGGCGAGCTTGTGTTGTGGAATTCTATTACCATAAAAAGGGAATTAAAAAACTTCAACCAACGAGAACTGGATGTGCCCACGTAAAATATATATTTTTTGTTTCGTCATATGATATTATAACCCTATTTTCGCCCCCTTGGAGGTTGAATATAAGAAAATCCTTCACATTATGAAGAACCTATGGGCTAAATTTCAATTTCGTAGGCTTTTTATTACGTGAGATTTCAAGATTATTCAGTGTGTGAGTACAATTTCGAAATTATATATATATAAAAAAAAATGCGCTACTCAAGATTAGTTTCTTTGAGTAAGAATCTGCCAATAGTCTAACAAAACGGAACAAAGAAGAGTTACTTTAGTAACATACAATGGGAGACTCACGCTGCGAATTTTAAAAGCCTTTTCTTCAAGCGAATTCATTCGCCGATTTTGCCCGTCAATATGAATAAGGCTCGGAGTTCACTTATTAAAAGTGACAGCACAGATCCCCACTGTGTAGCTATCGAACACAGATTTAGGTATTGTCGACCTGCCTTTAGAAGTTTGATAAATTATTTTGAACATTACTGTTGGATAAAAAAATAGTACTTAAAGTATTTAAATTGTGTACTTTGGACTTCTTTCAAAGCTTTTTATTATTTAATTTGTCATGAAAAATAGTAAAAAAAAATCTCTTATATTTCAGAAAATTACGAAAAATATTAAATAATGTATTATTACATGAATTATTTCTAAAGGTTTTCATAAATAATTTCAGTTAAATACTAGGTGGTAGACGCGTAGGCGCAAAATTCTAAATTCAAAGTTACCTTGATCAATAAAAGAATGGTGTAGTACTTGTGTCATGTAGGTCGTAGTTGTACGCACCAACAAACATGTTTTTGTCCCTGTGTACATTGTAAAAGACGTAACCAAAATTCTGCGTAAAAGCTGGGGCAAAAATATTTGCGCTGAAAACTGTACAACGCAATTTTTTATCGATCTGTTTTACACTGACGACACGGTTGGCGCAGTGTGTTGAGAGATCGATTGCTGCGCTCGGTGTCGCGGGTTCGATTCCCGCACGGAACAAATATTTGTATGATCTACAGATAGTTGTTTCGGGTCTGGTTGTGTGTGCATGTGACATGTATGTTTGTAAAATGTACCCACGACACAGGAGAAATCCAAGTGTGGGGCAAAGTTTCATAAAAAAAAAAAAAAAAAAAAAAACAACAACGACGACTGTGATTATATTTGCGTAAAAACATTTTCCAGGGTAACCCTAGTCAAAATTGGGTGGCCTGCTTTTATCCGGGAGAATAGGTGAATATAAAACCAAGAAAAATGATAAAAAAATAACACAAAATGAACGCATAAAAATCTGTCGATCTTTCCCCCACGGGATAAGGGAAACAATATACGTAATCGAAATGGAACTCCCTGCGCAGCGTTGTAAAATGGCAACGTCCACAGAGCAAGTAGCAAATGAAATGTAAATATTGTTGTGAAACAACTCTGCGTCTCTTTTATTTTTTAAAACGTTGCCCCACATTTGGAATACTTCCAGTATCGTAGGTGCGTTTACAAACACAAATATTCACATGCACAAATACCCAGACCCAGTACAACTGTATGTAGGCCGTATAAATATTTGTTCTGTGCGGGGATCGAACCCTCAAAATGTAATGCAGCAGTCTATCGCTTAATCACTGCATCAATCGTGTCATCGAATTAATCAATCGGTAAATAATAGCCATAATATAATTATTACCATGGTCATCATTTGGCTGTGATTGATCGCATTTAATTATGCTGTTTGAAATAGACAGGAGTCTGCTGCTTCCCATCTTTTTAACATAGAATTTTGCATTTTATGACGTGGAGGCAGAGTAGGAGGGGCTCGTACGGGTTTGCGCTTTCATCTCATAAAAACCACGCAACCCAAGCGAAAGTTCAATTACTTGACCAGTTTTTTATTAGCACGAGAGAAACATACTCTTTCATGCCACAGAAAATTGTTAGACTTAGCATTCAATTTACTAAATACTCCTTGGTTGGACACGGAGCTGAAGCCATAAAATTTGTATCGACTTAGTTACGTCATAAGTGAACACCGTGTTCACTGCTGGTACAAATCGTTGACGCAAGCCGCTTTGGTGTATAATTTTATAGAACTTGTATGGTTGGTTTAAACTTCGTGTGTGTCCATGTGAGAGTTACGTCTCAAAACTACAGGAAAAACAAAATAGGTAACGTTTTTTCATAAAACAAAAGATTTCCTTTTAGACATTGTACCACACTCGGATTGTTTTGTGGATACGTTTATATAAATCTTCACGTGAACAGACACATAGCCTCGAATCAACTAGTAGTAGATAATACAGATATTTGTTTCGTGAGGACACCGATCGGCTCAATTCGATCGTATCGAACACGCGACACGTAGCGCAGCAGTCGATTGCTCAACTACTCCGCAAACCGTGCAGTTATTGTGTTTTTTTTTAAGATCAGCAGCCTAATTACGTAATAAAAGCGACAGCAACGCGACACCAGTCTCACTTTTTCCGGTCAATATATGACTCAAAAATGACGTTTGACAGTAGCTATCGCACGAACTACGCCTGTCGCAAACTAATCGTACTGCTGCCGTACGTTTGACGCAGTGTATTGCGTCAAACGTGTCGTAACATATAATACCTAGTATATATACCCAACATTTTTTTCCCCACAGTGTATTTTTTGAATTTGTCTAACCACTTTATTTCTAAATTCAAACAGAAATGAATAACAGTCAAAACAACTGCCTGCTGAGATCTAAACAAATATTAGTTCTAGAAATAGCTGTTCTGGGTGTGAGTGAATGTGGATGTGAGATTTATGTCTTTAAACTGTATCCAAGAATATGGAGAAATCTTAGCGTAATGGTTTAAAAGGTTTTTGTAAAAAAAAAAAAACACTCCAATACAAAAAAGATTGTACGGTTTGGTACAGCTATGTGGTTAGTTTACTGCGCTACAGTTCGTGGTTCGATTCCCGCACGGCACAAATTTTAAACAGCCTACATGTTGCTATATTTTATTCAGATCTGTTGCTTTTGAGATTTATGTCTGAACACTGTACCTACTTAGAAGACAGTTTGCTTTTTAAATAAAAAGCAAATGGCCTTTCACCATATTCTGTTATGTTTGCTCTCGTAACATGCGTGCGGCTGTCAAATTGATTACCACCCGGCTGCGCTCCAGGCTATCCAATTACTATCTAACGGCGTCCAGAAAGTGTCGATAACGAAGTTTATTTTGTGAAAAAAACCTTTCATCCATTTCCGTCAATATTTTTTTAAACCTGCAATGTGTTATGTGTGTAACTGGTAATTTTAGGACCTTTTATCTTTTTACAAGACATAACATAAACCGGTATTCCCTGAAGAGTTAGCTAGAGGACTCAATTCCGTGTACAATATAGTGTATACAGTCAGCATCAAAAAGATACATACACTTAATGAAATACAAACACGATTTTTAGAACCAATAGTGATTAAAATCATGACCAATTTTCCACATAGTATCTGCGGATACATATAAATACATAGTCATTTAAATTTTATGATTTTAACCAATAGTTTTCCAAGTTTTGAATTTCGCTACGTGTATACATATTGTTGAAGCTGACTGTACTATATTGTACACCCTCATTTCGCCGATGTAGTAAAACAAAAAAACAGCATTATGTTAAAATCTAACACCAGGCTTTTCCAGGCATATACATGTGTACATAGCACTCACAAGATATGACATGAGACAGTATTGCTTGTCTAAAATAGTGAAAGAATTTCAACGTTATCAATCATGTAACAGCTGTTAGTGCACTTGGCTGAATTTCGTTCTGTATTTGCGCGACTTGGCCGAGGATTTTGTTAGAAATACTACTTTTGAGTTGTTATCAGCGTTCTTCTAAAACGTCCAATAGGAAAAAAAATGTCAAACTAAAAGCTGTGTAGAATGATGATCAAAGCATGTCATCAACATTCGGGGTCTATAATAACGACAAGAGCATTTCATTTTTTATGAAAGTTAAAAATTACCATTAAACTATCATATTATAGTTATATTCGTCCCGCTGGTGGTGACGTGGTGTGTTGGGTCGCCGAATTCTCTACATAGTGGTTGAACTTAGCGATGCTGACGTATGCGTCATGCTCGTGAACGGGTGCCGTCTGCCGGGACTGGTTAACTTGTAAATGTCATGGCAATATTATTTAGAGGTAATCTTATAATAGTTTTCTTTTTCTTTTTCTCTAGTATTTTATCTCACACATTGAATTACATTATTCTCACATTCTTTCACCACAACAATATACCAAACAAAGATTGTAAGACCTGATTTATTATTATTATTTATTATTTTAAAAGAGTTTCCATGTAGTTTCTTGCCGGTTCTTCTCCATAGGACCTACTATTTGGAACCGTGCGCCTAGAGTCTCGATTTTTCATAAGTGCCTGTCATTGGTTTACATGAAATAAAGATATATTCTATTCTATTCTATATAAACATACAATCTACCTTTGAATTTTTCAAAAGTCAGACTATAGTACAAACATTTGTACATACATAATACGAATCAAACAAGCTTCCGTGTTTGCGCGACAAATCTGTCTCATTGACACGCGACATGACACCAATCGCTCTGGTTCTCGTGACACGCGCTCCGTTCTCATTGTGACATGAATTTTATTTTACACCAGAAAAATCGACTCCGCTAGTTCCACTAAAGGATAACTCCTTTAGTGGAACTAGCGGAGTCGATTTTTCTGGTGTGAGAGTTTCAACAGGCTGAAAGATATATGAAATTAAGTTTGTGTTTGAATGACTGCTTCTTTGGTCTAGTGGTCGCAAGCGTGACTGCTAGGCATGATATATCGACACGTATATTATATATGACACAGGCAATAAGTGCTTTTGTAGTAAACTAAAAAATAAGCCACTATTCACGTGACTAGAGGGCATATTCTTTGGGCAAAGAATTAACACTGTCGTTCGGCGTGGCAATGCTCCCAGTCTTCTGAACACGTTGCCCGTTGACAGTGATGTTTAGACATATTTTGATGCACTCTACGGAGTTTTTATATTATCTTTATATAAATATATAATTCTTCTGTATGTGTATATGTACACTGAACTCCTCCTAAACGGCTGGACCGATTTTGATGAATTTTATTATGTGTTTAAGTTCTTGGATAGTTTAAATTCACCACTGGACTCGATACGTCGCGCTGTCATCGAGTTCTAAGTTTTTATTCAACGTTCGGGCTATACAGTCAGCATCAAAAAGATATATACATGTAGCGAAATACAAAAGCGAGTTTTAGAGGAAATAGTGATTGAAATCTTGACCAATTTTACAAATAGTATCCGCGGATATATAAAAATACATAGTCACTAAAATTTTATGGTTTTAACCAATAGTTTTCCAAGAATAGGCGTTTGAATTTCGCTACGCGTATACATATTTTTGATGCTGACTGCATAACCTGTGCTGGGTCCACTTTTTTTTTTAATTAACTAGGAAGGTACTCAGGTTCGTTACAGATTATGTTATCTACATAAATACGCAAACCATATTCCAGTCCTCTGTTGTGTAAACCAAAAGCGGATCGTAACAAATTGATGGCGACAAAGCACTCTGCATCCAGCGGTCACGGTGCACTCCATTCAATTAACGTTGAAGGAACATTATCAGGTTATCACCGCAGTGTTGGTTATATTCTAACTGTACAGTTTTAGCGATTGCCTGAGGTCCTGGGTTCGATTCCCGGGTTCGACAAATTGTTATTGGGTTTTTCTGTAAGGCAATTCTCATTTATCGGAGTCGAACATGACATCCCTATGATATAGTAAATAGTAAATCAAAACTTTACTACGACACATATGTCACATAAGCGACTCTAATCCCTAATGTAACCAAGTTAAGAACTAAAATCGCTATCATGAAAATTTACTTTACTATGATAGTAAATAGTAAGAAAACTCGTAATAGCGGTACTGATTCTTATATTGTTTAAAAGACTGTTAGACCAACTGAAGTGAGAGTAATAAAAAACTCAGAAAACAAGCAAATAATCTTTCTTATTATTGGTTTTTTTATACTGTCTCCTACCAAACTAAACAATCATACTTATTTTTGTGATAGACAGGTACCGAACCCGCGGCACGTAGTTTATAAACCCAATCGCTTAACCACTGCGCCAATCAATCAATAAATTTATTTATTTGTAAACATAGGTAGTTACATTGGTTGATTGATTGATTGATCATCAAATTGATATTTTGTATTCGTTGTTGTTAGATCGATTTAAGTTACATTAATTATTTACCTATTATCTATAATTACCCAGTTGGGATCTATAATTACCCAGTCTTAGTATAGAGTATCCGGATATCCAGAACAAAGGAGACAACATTAGTGTAACAAAGGGACCGGAGACAGAAATATGTTCTTATTATTGAGTGATATTGTTAATGCTTAGTGTTAATTACAGATCTTTGGGTGAAGGAATTGGATCATCGAGGCCTTTCTTTTAGATCGCTAGTTGAAGAGTAATCATTTATTTGTTTCATGTAATAAAGTGTTTTAAGTTTTTCTGTGGGAGAATTCTCAGTTGCAGCCCGGAGTTTAAATTTTTTCCCGGTTAGCAATTGATTGTCTCATTGGTTTAGTGGTTGCAAACGACTGTTGAGCGTGAGGTCCTGGGTTCAATGCTCGGCAGCCTATTTACCGATGTAGTGACAGGCGTAGATCGCGCGATAACTTCTGTCAAACGTCATTTTTGTGACATATAATGTATTGGCTGACAGTGAGATTGCTGTCGCGTGGCTATCGCATTACTGTCGCTTTTTTACGTAATTAGGCTGCGGGTCGGGCAACATATTATTGGATTTTCTGTATGGAAATTTTCAGTAGCAACACGGAGTCTGACACTGTGCCCGGTAGATGGCAATAGGCGTCGTCCCTATTACATGGAACTCAGTAAAAACATCGGCGAAATATGGGTGTGTAATATGACACCTCTGCCATACCCTTTTGGGAAAACAGGCGTGATGCTATTTTATTTGTTGATTTGGTTACTTAAAATGCTCGTTATGGTCGGTGAATATTGTGATATTATTCAACCACACTATATTAGGTCTAGGTCTCGAGTGGTACTTTGCCACTAATAGTAACTTCGTTCTCCTCGGGTATCATAAATTTATAAGCGTTAATTGTGTGTATACATGGGTTCCTTCATTTATGAAGTTCCCTCTCTCGAGTACAACATGTAGGTAATATAATAAACTTACACCTTCAAAAAAGATTGTTAAGGATCGGTTACCGGACTGCCTCATTGGTCTAATGGGCAGAAGTGTCCTGGGTTTGTTTCGCGGGTCGGGCATGTTATTGGGTTTTTCTGTATGGAAATTCTCAGTAACGGAGTTTAGAACTTTGCCCCAAAGTGATAGTAATGGATTGATCTACATCATCATGTTTTTCAATGGGAATGCCTACAATTTACATACATCTTTCTTTCTTTCTTCTTTTAATAAAACTTTGCCACACACTAGGATTTCCCCTTTATCGTGGGCACAGTTTACAAACATACATGTCACATGCACTAACAACCAGACCTGAAACAACTATCTGTAGATCATACAAATATTTGTTTCGTGCAGGGATCGAACCCGCGACACGTAGCGCAAAAAGCTAATCGCTTGGCAACTGCGCCAACCGTGTCGTCAACACACATCTATACCTGGAACAATTATCATGCAACTTGTTTTTAGACTAGTCTGACTGGCTAATCTTGACTACGTATGTTAATTTGGGTAATGGTAGTAACGGTCGTAGCATTGTAGCCTTGGCATCGCTACGTCTGCTACGCCGTAGCAATATTGCTATGCTTTATCCTAGTGACAGTTGGGTAAGGCGAGGTAACGCAAGCGCAATGTGTAGTTGATCCCTTAACAATAACATATATTGGTATGCTTTGCTTCTTTACCACTCAAATCCCAATCAATCAAGAATAATTGAATTAAATTGAAAAAAAAAGTCAATATATTTTTTATTCGCATATTTACAATATAATATATAGTGTTCATGCCTCATGATTTGATACAAATTGCATTGTAAGCAATAAAAGGAAATTTTATTTTAAAAATATTTGTTAGTTTTCTGGCGCGAGTTAAAGGAAAGGTGAAATCGGTAGCGCATGATGCTAAGAACCATTGAGCAACGCAAAAGTGCTGACAGCCCCACTTCATTTCACGCAGTCTTCATCAATCGTCTGGACTTCGCGAGATTGAAACTAGAATAAGAATAAAACATGCAGGTTGGCTACGGCGTAGTAGACGTAGCAATGTCAAGGCTACACTAGCTACGCTTTCGTAGCAGATATCTGCTACAATACATAGAATGTGTATTTTTCTGTAGATGTTTTATTTGAATAATAGCTGTTAGTTTAAGCTAAAATAAGCTCTAACTACGATATAACAGCTATATTTTCTAGAAAATTTTGCTCAAAGTAGCTCTCTACATCTTTGTATCTGACGCAGCTGTTATGTTAAACAGAATCAATTATTATTCTGCATCGTCAGCTCGATAATTTGCACTGGCCTTATACTAAATCGCTTCAACTGGTCGTTGGTTAATCACTCTTGGTAATTGTAAAGGTGATCAATTTAGTATAGAACATGATCCTTCCTTATGATAGTCAAGCTTGGAGCGTTACGTTAGAAGCGTAGTTCTTTGCATTTTTTACCGACGTTGGCGTGTTAATCACATATTCTTATGTAGGCTTTAGGTACACGACCTTGGCCTTCAAAAGTTTACCAAATAAGAATAATTCCTATGTAGTAGGTGCCTTTCTCAACCACTAATATCCACACAAAAATATATATATAGGCTATAAAAATATTTTCATGGTAATCGACCCTGCGACAGGCAGCGCAGCACTTGATCACTCAACCACTGGTCTAATAGTGTCGTCAAATATGAAATCAGATGTTTGAAAATAAATTGACAATGAATTCTACTTTAAATCTCATATAATTATATTTTATCGATATAACTGTAAAAAGTGTTATTGGTTTTTCCATATGGAAATTTTCAGTGGCAGCACGAGGTCTGCAACTGTGCCCGGTAGATGGCAATAGGCTCGCCCCCTATTACATGGGACTCAATAACAATAACTCAATAATAATTTGTCGTACGGTTGCACGTGCTAAGGCTTCAGTGCCTCGTACTCTGGCTGCACTTAATGATCTCTTGGACTCTTATCCAACAAACGATCTGTTCGCGGATGAATGGACGAAGATTTTATTGGTATGTCAGAAGTACTGTGAGAGGAATGCATGAAAGTGTTAATTTTATTTTATTTTTGTTGTTTGGTTTTCTTTTTCTGTTTTACTGTCTTTAATTAATGTAATTGGTCATTCCGTGTTAATTAAAGTAAATAAATAAATAAATAAATAAATAAATAAATAAATAAATAAATAAATAACAGCATCGGCGAAAAGTGGGTGTACAATAGTACACCTCTGCCTAACCCGTCGGGGAATACAGGCGTGATGCTATATAACTGTAAACCCATCACGAGATAATGAATACTTCATTAAGACAATACCTACATTGTCTGCTTGTTCCCAAAAGCGTCATTCGTAATGAATCCATAATGGCGGCCCGGTTGTTCCATCGTCTCCCCTTTTTCCTCCTTAAGAGATAATCGCGGAGAAATTGTTTTATTATGTGATAGAAGAATTTATGGTGATATAGATGTAAGGGGGATTATTCAAGTACGCGCAGTCAATTCTTATCATCATCATCTTCATCCATGTTTCCTCTGTTTGGACAGGAAGGAGGGATGGTCCACAGTATCCACAAAAGTGTATGAAATATTGATACAGAGGTGGTAAAGGTATGTTAGGCTCGGCGCCCACTGGCAACAAAAACACGCAATCAACTTTTGTAGCTAAAAATTTGCCGTGCTATCCCGCCAGTGGAGGCCGGGCCTTACGTTGCCGCCGAGTCAATTATGTGTATTGTAGTACAACAAAACATCGATAGTGCGCGAATAAAAATGTGACGTATATTTATATTATCGCGCATTAACTGCCAACCCTCCAGAGACTACGAGCGTAATGATAATATTTTTCACGTTTCGAAAATGACTTCGCAATAACTCAATGAATCCCTTACAAATTGAAACGATTCAGCCAAAAGGCGATCTTTCAAAAGATGCTTGTACACACTACAGGTAAGAGGCAGTCTTTTGTGACGTCACCAACTTTATTTCGGTCTGAACAGCTATTGATTCCTAATCTGAACAAGCAGCTTGTCTGAAAACTTATTGTGGATTGGATGGATGAGATGGCGTTGTGATCTTCAAACGTAATATTATTAAAGGTGATGTTATTAATCTTATCATTTTGTTGGCATTGAAGCGTAATCTATTATAAAAGATATTTCCAAAGAGACTTTGTTAAAAAATGAATGAAAAGTAAATGCGTGCTATTGTGGAAGAATTTGGGCGAGGCGTTTGCCCAACAGTTTGGGCTAAATAAAAAAATGTATTGTTTGGAAAGGGAGACTTGGAGCACTGGGTGTTGTGCTCCAATTTAAGACGCATTATATGAACAGTAGACTGAAATATATACGTATTAATTAGATGTAAGCAGTAAGTATTTATTAAGTCGTACCGCACAACTTTTAGCGATAAGGTCGCCATTTGTACCCTATCTGTAAAATGTATTTATACTTTGTACTGTTCCGTTTGATATACAATCAATCTATTTACAACACTGGCTAAAAGTTCTTGTCATCATCATCATCAGCCAGATAACGTCCACTGCTGAGCGAAGGCCTCCCCCAAGGGGGGAGGGGGGGGGTTGCCATAATCCCCACGCTTGGCAGGCGGCTTGGGGATCGCAGTGGCTCACTGATTAGTGAGAGGACGCTGCTGCCCGCCCTCCGGTGTCTGGCTGCAGTTTGAGGACATACCCGGGTCCTGTACTTGGTTCTTGTTCTTGCTTTTTAATCCGCTATAAACTCATGAGTTCAGAAATTGGCAAGCAAAGAAAGAAGAGGAGGTATAATTATTAATATTGTTGAACTAATGCCGCCATTTGCCCACCATTAAAATAACAAAACATAATTAAATTTACTTCAGTTGAACATTTTAACAGAATTCGACACGCATAGACAATACGTATGACGTGGGAAACCTTGGAAACATGGAAATATCCACACAAAGTAATATTTACCATAACGCTCTGTTTTAGTGCGTAAGTACATTATACACGAATATACGCGTCAGTTACGCTATACGGTAAAGTAATTGCAAAAGGCTCACTTAACACAACGTGTGAAATCTTGCTCATCCTTGTGTACATATGTCGCCACCGTAACAATTGGATTTATAAACATTTGTGGCTATTTTAACGACATTGACGAGACGAGTATTGGTTGAGATTAGTGGTGGTAGGGTCGATCCCCGCACCGAACAAATATTTGTATGATCTACAAATAATTGTTTCGGGTCTGGGTGTATGTCCATGTGAATATATGTAACTATACAGGAATTACTCAAATTGTGGGGCAACGTTTAAAAAAAAACTGTTTTCCAAATATCACAGTACATATATTACGTTTTCCTGACTAGCTTTTAAAATCAAAAATAATCGCGAATGAACTGTTGACGCAGTCGCTAAATAATAAGCTTTTTGCTACGTGTCACAAGTTCGATTCCTGCACGGAAACAATATTTGTATGATCTGCTGATAGTTGTTAGGTTTGTGTAGCTATGTGAGATATATGTTTGTAAATGATAAAATAAAAATATAAGTATGAGTGTTAGTCTTCTGCACATATTTTGTGTTATGGCACAATAAGTAACAGGCACTCCCGCGCTCCCTAAATGTATTTAAATGTAACCTTCAGAATTCAAATGGGGTTTTTAAGAGCGACTGTCAATACCGTTCGGCTAAACGTCTAGACTAGGAGGCAACTGCGCACAATTCTATTGAATTACAGAACGATGGGAAAAGAAATACGGCTTCGTGAAGACTGTATATTGTTCCTTTTTTTATATGTACATACATTGTCTTTTATTACATAAAGTAAAAATGTTCCGGCAATTTATTAAATTACAAGCTGATGTATACATTCAACCCATTACTATTCCACTGCTGGGCAAGGGTCTCTTCTCAGAACGAGAAGGGTTAGGCTTTAGTTCACCACGCTGGCCCCGGGTTGGCGGACTACACACACCGTCAAGAACTTTATGGAGCCCTCTCAGGTGTGCAGGTTTCCTCACGATGTTTTTCCTTCACCGTAAACGCAAGTGATAATCAAATTCTGATCCGCACATGATTCTGAAAAGTCAGAGGTGCGGGCCGGGTTCGAACTCAGACCCCCCTGCATGGAAAGCAAGCGTTCAACTGCTAGGCTATCACTGCTATAGTATTCAGCTGATGTATTCTGTGCCAAAGATGAACAGTCTTCGCCAAATGTTTCCAGTTCGTCCCGCCATCTCTTGTGGGTCTACCGCGCTGCCTTTGCCCAGCAGTGGGTAGTGACAGGATAGCAGTAAAAGTAATAATAAATTTTAGAACATGGGATGACTTACAAAGTCTTATAATTAAAATCTTAATTCAAAACTTACACTCCGGACTCTCCTTAATTTGAAACAAAAAGTTCTGCAACCAACGACATTATTATACAAGTAATGCAGCCTTCTCTTTCAAAACCTCAACAAAACCTTTCTGATACCGTACACAAGGCTTTGGTCTGATAACTAATATTTTTTTTTAGAGAAACGTCCTACTACACTTTTACACCTGGGAATCGAACCCAGGAGCTTCTTTACTGTTATGTTATTTATTGATTCATGATTCGGAAAGACATAAGCCGGCCGGTGACCGATCAACAACAGATTTTCTATTGTTGAGTATCCCAAGAAGACCTTGCTTGGCCTGGGAATCTACCTCAGGACCTCATGGTCAGCAGCCGCACACACGACCACTAGACGAATCAGGTAAGAAAAATGAACAGAAATCAATTTTAAGAACAATGAATAATATCTTATTCAATGATAAACTTTGCGCTCCGCGCTACGCGACAAAGTATTTTGAATTTTCATTCAATTTTCAAACCTAGGTATTTAAAGACGTATAGAAACGAAATTAGTTTTGTTTATCTTATAGAATTGAAGGGATGATTGCTATTTTGAATTTGTGTTATTGAATCATTCCATTATACAAACATAATTTGGTCTGGGTATATACTACAAAACAGATTTCGATTGGTGGAATGGGCATCTCAAATGGAACAAAACAAAAATACTGCTTTACTTGGTGTTTTAAGTGTTCGTGGGAAGCTATATAGATAAAGTGACAAAAAGGATAAATAAGTTTGTCTTCCCCAATAGAAGACTATCAAATATTGGCTCTTTAAATATTGCAGTAAATGCTTATCATGGGTATATTGCCTCAACACTGAGATGTGGTCTCGTTAATTGGTGAAATTTTTATATATTAAAAGAGCTTTTACTGTTCACAAGAAATGTGTAAGTAGTCAAAGTCTATAGTTAAAACTCTATAGTTATAGTTAAATATAATATAAAAGTCTTTAGTTAAACTCTATAGTTTTAGTTTTACATTTTATTTTAATTTTATTTTTTTTATTTTTAATATATTACAGGCCCCAACTGAAAATCAGCGCTGCAGCTATCCAGCAGCAGCATCATGCTGAGTTGGGGACCTATTTTTGAACTTTGTTAGTTTGTATGTTTTTAGTGTTATTATGTTATTTTTGTTTTTTTTTTTTTATAATTATTTCTATTTTTGTAATTTTTTTTTGTGGCGTCAAAAATAAATTATTTTCTTTCTTTCTTTCAAAGTCAAAGTCAAAGTTTTTTATTTCAAGTATGCCTTTTCAGGCACTTTTAAAAAGTCGAGACTCTAGGCGCACGGTTCCAAACGGGTTAGGTCCTATGGAGAAGAGACCGGCAAGAAACAGTAAACTGGCAAGAAGTAGTATATTTTTACAAACATACATGTCATATGCACACGCAACCAGACCCGAAACAATTATCTGTAGATCATACAAATATTTGCTCCGTGCGGGCATCAACGCTAATCAAAAACATAAAGCTAATCACTTAGTCACTGCGCCAATCATGCCGGTCATGTACCTCTTCATCACGACAAAAGCTGTCCATCTTGCTGTCGAGGACATCTGTAGGCTGAATAGATAATATTGTCAACATCACATCATTCACGAGAGGATAAGTCCAGGATTCGATTCAATTTAACGCGACTATCTTATCTGATAATGATAATGCTTTACTGCCACTAAAGTGATGTACACAGGAGGTGACGACGATGTTGGAATAATATTAAATAGATGCGATGCGTAGTTCGATGCTCTCCAGAGCAGCAGAGATCACGGTAGCTCAGAGGCTGGAGTGGCTGGTGTACACCAGGTCACAATTGACATCTTTAATCAATCAATTAGATTTCGGTGCGCAGGCGTTAATGCCTCATAGAATCAATATAAATAAGTATGTTAAATGTAGAAGATTTGTATGGAGAAGAATCTACGAAGTTTAGGAGGTTTTTCCAGAGGAATTTTTCACAGAGAAGACAGGAGATTTTCTGTGGACTACAGTCAATTAATATAAGGTTTGGACGAAATGGTTTAAAAGATATTCGATTTTATCTATTCGTATGATGAATGAATTATAGTTAGCGGTTTTTTTTAGCATAAATACTACCCTATTTCATTACATTTTTTTTTAAACTTTGCCCCACTCTAGGGTTTCTCCTGTATCGTGGGTACAGTTTACAAACATACATGTCACATACACACACAACCAGACCCGAAAACAACTATCTGTAGATCATACAAATATTTGCTTCGTGCGGGAATCGAACCCGCGACACGTAGCGCAGCGGTCGATCGCTCAACCACTGCGCCAACCGTACCGTCAAACATTGATTCTTGTTAAGCGAATTCTAAAGATACTATTGTAGTAAGAAAAATCCAACCGCGAGCAAGAATCGAACTTGCGACATTCTATTTCAGTACACACTTTAGCCTCTGAGTTACCGCGATGTCTGCCTATTTTATGCTAAAAGGCGAATCAAATTGACAGTGCCGAACATAGGATCGCTAATACACCCCTTGTTAACACTGATTGACGTTTGTTGACATTTGTACTGTTAGCATAAACATTATTAGATCTCACAAATGTGTAAGACCTGTCAATATTAATGTAAGATCGACACGTGAGATGCCTTGGGCTAGACTGAAATCTAGGAACGGTACGGCACAATGGCTATGTGATTGGATGTCTGCGCTTTGTGTAGCGTGTTAGACCGAGCCTATAGCCATCTACCGGGAAAAATTTTAAACTCAGAACAGCAGTTCTTGATAGCAATCAAGAATTTTAATACAGAAATACTCAATAACACTGCCAGGTCTGGGGAACGACCACAGGACTCCATGCTCAACAATCGCACGACCACGAAACCAATGATGCAATTCATTAGTAAATCCAATAATATTATCTTTACTTAGCTAAGTCGATTGATGTGGGACCAGCTGACAGTAAGCCAAAAGTTAACCCTTAAACTGCGACTGAAAAGTTTTCGATTCGACCGCGCAAGTTCCGTGTGTTTTGGCGAACCTCTAAAACCATGTGTTTGTTCTGCTCGGGGTTCAATAAAACTTAATATTATTACATTATTCGGTTATGGTGTTATGTTGGCGTGATGTCAAAAATATTACTTTTGTGTTAAGTGATGACTAAATATTAACAAAACTAATATGTGCTATATAAAGGAAGGCATTCAATGTCACTTAACTTTTGGGTAAAAAGATAGTTTCCTACTAATATTATAAATGTGAAAGTTTGTGAGGATGGATGGATGGATGGATCTTTCTTACTCGTTCACGCCAGAACGGCTGAACGGATCTGAATGAAATTTGGCACAGAGATAGATTAAAGCCTGTAATAGCACATAGGCTACTTTTTATACCGGTAAAATGTACGGGTTTATAAACCTCGCGGGCAAAGACGCGGGCGGAAGCTAGTATAGTATAATATACTCGATCTGCAAGGTTAAGCAGCGCTAGCTACGATCAGTGGTTGGATGGGTGACCGTTTTGCACATACCCCTCCGTGCCTCAGAAAATACATAAGACAGTCGCTACGGGTATCAGCAGCCCAAAAATTCCGACAACAAATCTAACTTAGAGTATCAGTGTCTTTCAATAATTGGGTGGCAGAGCTCCATTAATATGCTGATATTCAGTCGCAACCGGTTAGAGTGGGAGCGGACACCAATGCAGTTAGGAAAAGGCTAGATGATGAGAAGCAGATGATGATGAATGCCTCAAATTAATCTTAACAGGGTATCGCTTTCGAACATCATCAGGTCATAAAATACAACGAAAATAGAGATACATATATTACATACTCCTGGCTTGGTAAAAAAATATACCGCATCAATTTTCTCGCACCTTCATTACATCTGACATAACACAAAGTGGGCATAACACTCGAAAAGCTTTTAACATATTATCTTTTATAATATTATCTTTTATCGAGTGGCGAGCATCGAGAATCGCGATGGTATCTATACCTGTTTATTTAACTTTAGGTATATACGTAACATAATTGTATTCGAGTGATTACATACAACACAGCCTAAACGTGTATGGAGTTTCTGCCTGGATTTTCTCCATAGGAGCTAGTCCTTGGCGTGCGCCAAGACTTTTCAAAATATAATCTTTCATCGAGAACGAGATATCACATGGGATTCGCTCATGCCGTAGTGGAAAAATTAGCCACTCAGTAATGGTGCCTGCCAGACCCGGGTACGTCTTAAAACTGCGGTCAGACACCGGAGGACGGGCAGCAGCGTCCTCTCACTAATCGGTGAGCCACTGCGATCCCCAAGTCGCCTGCCAAGCGTGGGGATTATGGCAAACCCCCCCTTGGGGGAGGCCTTCGTTCAGCAGTGGACGTTTTCTGGCTGATGATGATGATGAATGGTGCCTGACTGCCCAGGAGCATCAGATGAACTCAGGATTCATTACTCGTCGAGGCTTCAGGGTTGCAACAGGGATTTATGTGATAAGATAAGATATGTTTTTATTCATGTAGACCATAGGACCTTAAGAGTAGTTACGACTCTAGGTGCCACGTTCCAAAATGTTGACTTCCAATGGAGAACAACGGGCAAGAAACTCTATGGTTACTCTTTTAAATACAGAATTTCTTACAATATTTTGTTAAAATACATTGTTCTCGAAAACTTATGTGAGAACAATGTAAAAAAAAGTCTAAACTAAACAAGCCTGATTTTTAAATTAATAACAAATATTCTGATAAGATTGACATGGCAGCTATGAGCTGACCAATCCCAGCAGACGGAAATGTATGTATGGTATAGAGAAACGAGGTATGGTGTTCCTGCATTGAAAAGGGAGGATGTATCGACTAGGTGGATTGATCTGAGACATTTGTATACATCTGTTAGATTGGTTGTAAAACTCTAATAGTGCGATTAAGGATTTTCTGTTGTCGCTTTACTCCGATAGATGGCGCTGTACTTAGCCACTTCCAAATTTATCATCATCATCATCATCATCAGCCAGAAGACGTCCACTACTGAACGAAGGCCTCCCCCAAGTGGGGGGGTTTGCCATAATCCCCACGCTTGGCAGGTGGCTTGGGGATCGCAGTGGCTCACCGATTAGAGAGAGAACGCTGCTGCCCGTCCTCCGGTGTCTGGTCGCAGTTTTAAGACGTACCCGGGTACCAAATTTATCAACTATACATATTAAACATTTCTGTAGACAAAGTCGCGGGGATGAGCTAGTATATGTAGGTATTATATATACCTATACTAGCTTTGCAAGGCTAGGGGTTGACATAGTGACGTAGATAAAATAAATTTAAATATCATTACGCATGAGCGGTAGGCAAAGGTATGTTTTTTTTACAGCCTACATTTATAGCTTTTTATTTTTTACCTTTTATTTTGTAACTGGGTTTTAGGGTCTTGGAAGTGTTTTTGTGGAATATACTATATTATATAATGGCTGGACGAAACAATACTATTGACATATTAGGTTGTATTTGTACTAGTACTAATTTACTTTCATGATCTGTACCTCTATCACGAGTTTTCTAACTATTTACTATCATAGTAAAATAAATTTTCATGATAGCGATTTTAGTTCTTAACTTGATTACATTAGGGATTAGAGTCGCTTATGTGACATATGTGTCATAGTTAAGTTTTGATTTACTATTTACGATATTATAGAGATGTCATGTTAGCGACTCTAATCCCTAATGTAACCAAATTAAGAACTAAAATCGCTTGCATAAAAATTTACATTTACTATGAAAGTAAATAGTGAAAAACTCATAATAGAGGTAATGCCAATTCTTGTTCTTGGACATAACGTAGAATCATGCCTATATTCCTAAATTCCGACGGGTTTTATGCAGTTGTGTACTATTGTATACCCACATTTCGCCGATCCCGTCATTAAATCCCATTTAAGAGAAGGCAAGCAATATTACCATCTTCTGGACAAAACTGGGAACTTCCAGATGCTAATGAGAATTTTCTAACATAATACTTATTAAACTTTTGCTCGACAAAAGTACCTCTCTGCCTATACCTTTTTCATAATACAGGCGTGAAATTATGTATGATAAAATTATTGAACAATTTTTTTATTTACGTGAACACTAACAAAATATTTTGCGAATACAAAAAAAAATACTGTCTCAAACCGATATTAAGCTAAATATTATGTATATCGGTTACGGGTAATGCTAGAAGCATTAGTGAACTTAGGTTTACCCGGGTATACCTAAAATTATCCAATCTTATCGAGTAAAGTCCAAAAATTGCTTTGAATTCGGAGCTTATCTGCGTACACCTAGGTTTACCTAAGGGGTAATAATAGATAAATAATTAAATAAAAAGCAAAATATATTGATTTGTTTAATAAAAACCTAACCTAACATTACCCAGCCGGCATTGGGTAAACCTAGGACCATGTGGGTAAACGCCCAATTCAAGTTATTTTTTTGTCGTTATTTGGACTTTACCCAATGAGCTCGGATATTTTAGTTACATCCGGGTAAACCTAGCATTACTTATTCCTCTAGTTTTACCCTTAACATATTTACTAGCACATAATCATTATTATGTATACCTATGTATGTATTGTGTATGAACTATGATATGTACATCGTATAGTTACATCACATTGTGTTGTTCACATAAGGACAAAGGATGCTATTGTTACATCTTTGATCACTCTTTGTTCCATCCTGATATCAAAGCCCGATACGCGGAACTGCCGTGTGTGGCTTTGCATGTCCAGTTATACTTGTTTATTGTACGTACTTCTTGATTGTTTAGGAGAAGTGAGGTCCTAAGCTCGAATCTCGGGTCGGGCAATTTTATCGGGCATTTCTGTGAGGAAATATTCAGTAGCAGCTTGGAACCAGTGGCATTCTATTACGTAGGACTCAACTGCCTAATTTTTGGGGAATATATGTAACAGAAGGTAGCTAAAAATAGGTTAAATGAAAGGTTTCTGGAAATAGCTTGTACTTTATTATAAAGTAACGAATTCCAAGAATATACCTTACTAGTTTCGTAAAAGTTTATTAATAACTATGAATTAGGTAAAACTCTGAGAATATACATAGAGGATCTCATTAACTCTCTAATAGACTGCTTCATTAGTTTGTTTGTAAACGCAGTGCTGAAAGGGACGTCCCGGTTTTGATTCCCGGCTCGGAGAAAGTATTACTGAGTTTTCTGCACAAACATTCTAAGTAGCAGCACGGACTTTGGATCCGTGCCTGGTATATTGCAATAGGCTCACATCTAATTACAAGGGACTCAATAACGGCATCGGCGAATTGTGTACAACAGTACACTACTGCCTAACCCTTCGGGAAAATAGACGTGATGCTATGTTGTGTTATAATCTAATTATCTTCCTATAAAGAGAAAGTCTGGAGTGAAAGAAAATTCAATTACTTGTTCCGATACGGTTCTCTAGTTATCTACATGTAACGAACTTGTTCAGTGAAAATGTTTTCTTTGGTGAAAATGGGTTCGTTTTACTTAACTCACCACCAACCCCACCCATCATTTTATAATCCCTAAAAACAGAATTAGTCCTACTAATATTATAAATGTGAAAGTTTGTGAGGATGGATGGATGGATCTTTGTTACACTTTCACGCCAGAACGGCTGAACGGATCTGGATGAAATTTGGCACAGAGATACATTATAGTCTGGAATATCACATAGGCTACTTTTCATCCCGGAAAAATGTACGGGTTCGTAAACCACGCGGGCGAAGCCGCGCGCGGAAGCTAGCAGATCATACTTATCAAAAAGGTGGAGCCACTGGCGCAACACTAAAATATAATATAATGGTTATTATTTCAAATAAACCTATTTAAAATCACTTTGGAAACGTTGGCAATCTAGTTGCACGGTTCAGAAAGTTCGTTACTAAAAATAGGTTCTATCGAGAAGAACCGGTAAGAAACTCTTAATGTAATCTTTAGTATACCCCTAGATTTTCCGTAGAGTTAGGCAGAGGGTCGCTATGATACCTACATTTCAGGAAGTAAAAAATTAAATGTTTTAATAATTCAACATTGATTTTATAATTTTACTACAGCACAGTTTCTCAATAAAATACCATACCAATAAGATCCATGATCCTCATAATTTCTGCCAAGAAATTTTCACTGCGGCACATAAGCCTCTTCTATAATGAAGCCTCGTGACTCAGTACTTTATTATGAAAAGATTAAAACAGAGCAATTTTATTCAGAGAAAACTTTTCCGTTTGAACCTAGAGCGATGTAATTAAGTTTAATATAAATCGTCAAAGGAGTCCGAAGACTTAAAAGAAAATATGAAAGTAAAATTTCAATTTCACTCAGAAATGTTTAACTGTTTGCTTAGTTAGAACCTAAGGAGAAATTGAAGAAAAACATGAAATGAACATAGCAACTAGTAGGATGAGAGAAATAGGTTAATGTCTGAATGAAAGTCCCCGGACTTTAACGACAGTGCAATCAATAGCGTCGATTAGTAATGATATTTTATGTCTGATTCTTGAACAAGCTAACAATTTTTCCTTGCTTATTGAATTTATAAAAGATTGTAAGCAAAATTCCTATTTCGTAGAACACACAGCATTTTGCAAGTATAGTGTAATTTGAAATGCTATCAAAGTATAATTTAATGCTTGAAAATATTTTCGTTTACACCTAAACGGTTATATTAAGAACACTTAACGTATCTAATCAGCACTTAATGACGTCATACAACATACGAATTATCACTCACCTTAACAGGAGACGACGACAGCCATAGCTGGAAAAGATCTGACGTCACTGATGTGCTGCGCGCCTCGTGATGAGGCCGTGGAGACAACGGGCCCGATGACGTCAAACTGTGCAGCCTTGTCAACTCATCTGTGGTCGCACACTCCCGAATATACCTCTCCAAAACTTTTGGTTTTCCTTCTAATAACTTCTTTAACTCCACCAAATCTTCTTCACTACAATCGTCGGGTGACGATCTGTCTATAACTTCTTTAAATTCTTCTGCGCAGTGCATTATCAGTTCATTAGTTGCTAGCACGTCGTATACCACCTTATTGCCTAAGTCCTCAGGACTGCCGTCTACTTTAAAATAATCGTTATCACATTGAGTAGCACTTAACTCGGCACAACCATTCTGTTCGGTGATCTCCACGATCGTGATCGGTGGGTTTTCTTTCAACATATTGTTGTTTTCTATTATATTAGTAGTCTTTATCTCATCAGGCAGCTCATAGACTAGCCTCATAAGTTCATGGGATCGTTTTTGTTTTGGATCTACGACACTTTTATCTTTTTTGTTTTCTGGTATTTCAAAGTTAGCGCATTCATCTGTCTTTTTGGCGTCTTTTTTGGCGACGACATCGATCGGCTCCTCGGATGTCATGGCAGTTTAATTTTGGGACACTTTCGGTTCGTTTCTATCTTCGGGCATGTTCGGCATCTCTCGGTTTCGTACGATTACCTGGGAACAAATAGAGAACAAATGAAGCTTGCGGCCAAATAGACTAGACAAATAGATTGTATTGTTTCAAGTTGTTTGTTGATTCGAAGTTCTGTGGGTTAGTGGGTTCATTTGAAGTTTTAGCACAATAGACAGAGTTACCATTGTTTACAGAGTGTATCATGTGTTGTGTAATCGACATTGAAAGCTTGTTTTGGTCGGTGATGTTACTGAAATATGATCCAAGTGAAAAAGTTCAGCTATTGATAAAATTTATAATCGCTATTGAGCTGTAGGAAGAGAACTTGACACAATAAAATAACCTAAAGTCAGAATAACATTTATACTAAGAGATTACATTTTAGACTAAATATTCGAGACGATTCCAATCCTAAACATAAAGTCTAAAGTCATGAATGATGCGTAAATACATTCCCCATTCAAAAACTACATAACACATACATCATTTAAGACATAAATACTAAATACTACCATAAAACAACAAACACATCAATACAGAACAACACACACATGCAAAGACGTAATGCACTCAAATAAAAATTCCTCAATTACACCGACGGTCGTTTATTACAATATTTTCCCTTCCACCATTCGTTGGGCAATAATTCTAGAGCATTTATGGGCGCCATTTACACTAACAATTGTTTGAATATCAGTAGAGTTATCCCCGCCGCAGTATTATAGTTCAGAAGTTCCATACAATATTATGTGAAGCCCACAGAAACAAAACGAGTGTTATTGTGTCTATGGCCTGCCACAGACACCACTCTGAAGAGGAATCGTGCATCTGCAATAGTGTCGAAGGCGCTTTGTTTACCTAAATTCTTTTTCACTTTGATGATAGTTCCTTAATAAGGCAGCTGGGGTATTTCGTATGCACCAGGCGGACCGCTTAAGTGGTGTAGAATCATTATTGCAAGATGTAGACTGAAAGGCTAAACTAGCTTGTATAGTCATAATACAAAAATTATATAGTGTATAATAATATAAAAATTGCCTTTAGTGACAGTGCTAAGACTACTGATTGCCTCAATATAAATGTGGTCGAAAGCACGACTGCTAAGCGTGAAGTTCTGTATTCGATTCCCGAGTCGGGCAAAGTGTTATTGGGATTTTCTATATGGAAATTCTCAGTAACAGCACGAGTCTGGAACTGTGCTCGGTAGATAGTAATAGGCTCGCCCCCTATTACATGGGACTCAATAACGGCATCGGCGAAATGTGGGTGTAGAATATTACACCTCTGCCTAACCCTTGGGGGATACAGGCGTGATGCTATGTTAATACTAGGACTACATATTCGAGCTTTATCACATTTAGTAAATACAATAGTAAGCCTTCTGCATATATTTTTTCAATGTTACCGTGAGTGTGAGACGTAATTCTGCTAAACCCATTTGGGTTGGGCGCGAGTTACCATAAGACGGGATAACGATGGATTGTCTCGTTATGTACTGTGAGTGCTATACATATTTATATTTGAGGTGTCTGGAATCTTGTTTGAGAGGGAAATATATTGTGGTTATAGTGGTGTAGTTGAGGATTATTTGGTAGTATTTGAAGTAATGTGCCAAGTAATTTTAAGCATTATTAAGTGGAAATGTCAAATTTATTATTATCATCATCTGCCTAGTCTTTTTTCAATTACATTGGGGTCGGCTTCCAATCGAACCGGTTACGACTGAATATCAGTATTATTGACGGAGCGACTGCCTTCTGACCTCTGCCACTCAATTACTGGGGAACACTGATACTCTAAAATTAGACTGGTTGTCAGACTTTTTGGGCTACTGACACCCGTAATGACTGCCATAGATCTTCGTATGACACCTGGGACCAACTGCTTAACGTGCTTTTCGAGGCATGGAGGGGTCTCGATATGTGAAAAATGGTCACCCATCCAAGGACTGACTGCATCAAGCGCTGCTTAACCTCGCAGATCGATTGCTCAGCGCGATAGCTATGTAGCTTCGAGCTATCCGCCTATTGTAATTTTTGATCAATTGAAGATAGATAGTAAGCGTCGCCCATGGACACCCGCAACACCGGAGGCGTCACAAGTGCGTTGCCGGCCTTTTAAAAAGGAGTACCCTCTTTTCTTGAAGGTTTGAAGGTCGTATTGGTCCGGAAATACCGCAGGCGACAGTTCATTCCACAGTTTTGTTGTGCGAGGCAGAAAGTTTCTAGAGAAACGCACAGTTGTGGACTGCCAACCATCTAAATGATGGTGATGGAACTGCTGTCGCGTAGAACGATGGCGGAAAGAGGCGGCAGGGATCAGTCCGAACAATTCCTCGGAGCACTCCCCATAGTATAGGCGATAATATGCATATTATGCTTATAAATTAATAATTAAATAGGTTTTATCTATGTACTTAATTCCAAGTTGCCATGAGAGAGCTGTCTATGTATCGCGGGATGTACTTAGTTGTCTTACAACCATCGACAATAGAGATGTCCCATAGGTATAGGTAGAGGTATAAACGACCTGACCTGTGCAAAGTCACGTTTAAGCGCATTTTTTGCGCCGTGGCCCCCGAGAGACAAAACCTAAATACGATGGCACCTAAAAACCCAAATTTTGTACACACCGGTAATAATTATAATTATTTTATCGGAAGACTAATTTTACTAATTGAATTGGTGGAGGTACTTTAACATTTTTTATTTTGCGTGTCACTATAATAATACGAAGTAAATAAGTATGTTACTAATGTGGTCGCCCCCGAATTGCCCTATTCCGTGTTTCAATTATATTTACTTTTCCCATTAGTAGTATTTTTATACTTGTACAATTTATTTTTAAAATGTCGCAAGCAATAGGCAAGCGTTTGCCCTTGCCATTACTGTTATACCTTCGATTCCCGAAGGTTTTATCAATCCTTTAGTTGTTTCTGTCTAGTACGGAAATGACAGTATTAGGACTCTTGTCAAAGGGTGTGACAGGCCTAGGGAAATAATTCCAATGACAAAGGAATCATGTAGAATTTTTTAACGATCAACTTTCATTAAAACAGCCGTATTAGCCTAGTGATTGAAGGATTGACTTCCATGGAGTTTGGTTTGAGTTAGATTCCGGGCCGCAACTCAGAATTTTCAGTATCATGTATGCAGATAATAATGATTATCATCATTATCAATTTGATACAATACAATGCAATACAATACACTTAGTTGTACAATCGCGTTGGCGACCACTAGACCAATTAGGCATTAGCGGCGTGCACAGAGTTTTTAGACAGGGTAGGCAGAAAATTTTAAAAGCTTACTTACCAATAATACCTACTGCATGTTGGTATTGGTTCGTCGTCTTGTCGATTAAATAATGATGTATGTGATTTGCCACCTCAAATATCTTATAATAGATATTTATCTGCGTTATGTAGGGTGGAAGTTTCTTTTTGTCTTTATGCACCGCACGCCACTGTGAGGCATTTATGAATGTGTTACCTAAAACGTTTTTGAAATCATCTCCACAACATTTCTACCCCATATTTTACCTTGTTTACCCTATAATAAAACCGCGATGAATAGTAACAGCCTGCTTACTCCAAAAGATTTGTTTAACATAGCTAATGCCTGTTATTTAGCGAAGCGACGTTTGATGCGACTGTGAGAGCATCATTAGTCATGACGATTTGGAGGTCGTTTGACGGAATTGCTGCGGAATAAAGTTCTGAAAAAAGGAAGGCCTCCTACTAGGTGGACCGACGACATTGTGAGAGTCGCGGGCAACCGATGGATGCAAGTGGCGGAATGTCGTTCGATGTGGTGGTCTAAGGGGGAGGCCTTTGTTCAGCAGTGGACGTCTTCTGGCTGATGATGATGATGATGATGATGAAAGTTCTGAATAAATTATTATGCCTTTTTCTAAATATTGCCCCACACGAGGATTTCTCCTGTCTTGAACCCGCGACATGCTAATCTCTTAGTCACTGTGCCAACCGTGTCGTAGAATATGTCATTCATTTGTGTATTATGAAAGAATATTATAATTGTTATGATGGGTAAAAAATTTAATGAGATGTTACTTTTTTCACATAATGAAGACTTCAGTTCCGTAGCAGTAATTTATTACTTTTTAGTATTTATATCTTGCTAGTGACCCGCCCCGGCTTCGTAAGGGTGCCATAACTAATGAAAAAAAATTGGGTGTAGATTAGTACACCTCTGCCAAGCCCTTCGGAAAATACAGGCGTGATGCTATGTTATGTTATTATTAAGGATATTTATTTTTAAACCAGCACGGCTGACTACAGGTTTGGCACAGTGGCTAAGCGATTAGCTTTCTGCGCTACGTGTCGCGGGTTCGATCCCCGCACGGAACAAATATTTATATGATCTACAGATAGTTGTTTTGGGTCTGGTTGTTTGTGCATGCGACATTATAAATAAATAATAATAATGAATATCTACAATTAATAATTCCTATATAATATTGTGAATGTATAAATTTGTCTAAATAAGTATTATAATTTTTTTAATATTATTCTCATTGTAATATTTCTACACCGGATACGGTAGTATATGAACCATTATATAAGTTTAATATATGTAATTACCGTATACTAAGAAATAAACGATATTCTATTCTATTCTAAAAAAGGTCTAATACTTTAATGTACTCCGCAAAAGCTGAAAGCTAAGCTCTTATTCTACGCAAGTATACCGTTTAAGTAATATATAACGTAAGTACGTGACATAATATCACACAGAAACCGAAAGTGGCCCACAATGTAAATCAGGTGCCACAGGAGATGTTTGCTGGCGGGCGCGTTCAAATATTCTGGTCACCCATCGATCGTGTATTGTTATACCGAGGTACGAGTTGCGAGACATACCGCTTTGCAGTTATGCTAGCCTGGTACTTCATATAATAACAATGATAAGGACTTGTTTCATTACTTACTGATAAACTAGTTGATTGCTTACCCGCAAGTTATCTGACAGAGTGCGTTAATTGTTTCGTGAGCGTCTGATACTTACATATAGGTGATAAACTCTAATTTTTTCTTTCTTTTTTTTATCGTTGGTATAATTCCTGTATCGTGGGTGCGTTTACGAACACGTATATTCCCATACAAAATACCCAGACCCGAAACATCAATCTGTAGATCATACAAATATTTGTTCCGTGCAGGAATCGAACCCGCGATACTTATCGCAGAAGTCGATCGCTCAACCACTGCGCCAACCGTGCGTCAAATTTGTGTATATTAAGGCGCGATATTTCAATGTGCAGATAAAAGTTATCTAGCTGTTTATTTTTAAATTGAAACCGTTTTTGTATGGACTTATCAGAGGAATAACTTATCTGAGGTTTATCCAGCTATTGAAAAATCAGCCTTTAAATGAAAAATGACAGCTACTGATGTAATTAATGTTTTTTGTTTTTGAGGTTTCAAGTAGTATTTTTACAGTCGTAAAATATTAGACATACGAAAATTAAACCTACATAAATATAGATCCAGTTGACGGCCCATCCCATAATTTGTTAAAGTTTATTTCACACTGTACCATTTCGAAAACCCTTTGGGAAATAAATAAAACATAAAACATGTACCAATTCAACTCACATTTCTACGAAAATAAACCTTGTTTGATTTCCACAAATTGTTTCATACAAATATTGATCAATTAGTCCAACCTATATTTGTTCAGGTCCATGTTTACTAATGAGGTAGGCTTCATTATATCGACACTATTCGCAGTATGACGCTTTATAAATGACGCAGTAATAACTGTTATAGCAAATAGCAACTAATTAATGAATTATTGGGAAACATTCAGCGCGATATCGAATCAGCAATCATATATAATATTATCAGGGTGTAATTGGTGACATTTATTATATTTTAGCGACCCGCCCCGGTTTGGCAAGGGTGCAATTTACTAATGAACCAAATCAAAAATTTCATACAAAAATACCATTCAAATTTCCGATGTTTCCGGTGGATTTTCCAAAAAAAATCTTTCCTAAAAACCTTCTCCTGACAATTACAAACACAACAAAAAAAGAATTAGCTAAATTAGTGCAGCCGTTCGGAAGTTATGCGCTTAGCAACACATTTGGCGATTCATTTTTATTTATATAGATGAAGAATGTTCCAGGCCATCGTCTGCCTAGCCTTTTCCTAACTACATTGGGGTCGGCTTCTAGTCTAACAGATTGCGGCTGAATATCAGTATTTTATACGAAGCGACTGCCGTCTGAACCCGTCACCCAATTACTTAAAGACACTAATATTCTAAGGTTAGACTGGTTGTCAGACTTTTCGGGGTACTGACACGCATAACATAGGTATTCATATGACCCGGAACTCTTTCCGAGGCATGGAAAGGATGTGTGAAAAATGGTCACCCATCCAAGATAAGCGCGGTAAGCGCTGTTTAACTTTGCTATAGCATAGCATCACGCTTGTATACCCCAAAGGATTAGGCAGAGCTGTATTATTGTATACCCACATTCCATCGATTCTATTACTGATTCTCATGTAATAGGGGTCGAAAATCGCATAACCCGGCCCGGGAATCGAACTCAGGACCTCATACTTACGCTTGCAACCACTAGACCGATGAGGTACATCAATGGTTTAGTCCTAATTTCTACCTTTCTTAGTTGATCAACAAATCGCCCAACACGTTGGCTGTTAACACTTACTGTATGTCACATGCGTAAGCGACACGAGGCAATAAAGCAATTGTGTGGTCGTTACGCAATCTCAGCTGGACCGCCTAATGTGGAAAGTGAGACGACCACTGTACCGCAACCAACACCTATACTATGTGTGGTATCTTTAGGTAAACTCACTCAAGATAATGCTTTAACAATCTGACGTTGATACGTACTATGAACGGGCCTATTTTCGGTTGCAAGACCATAACATAGCATCACGCCCGTACTCCCCGAAGTATAAGCCAGAGGCGTACTATTGTACACCCACTTTCGCCGATGCCGTTACTGAGTCCCATGTAATAAGGAGCCTATTACCATCTACCCGACACAGTTCCAGACTCCGGGCTGCTACTGACCTGACTGCAAGACCAATGTAACAATTATGGTTTCTAGTGACAAGACTCCCTTGATTTCTAAGCTGCTTAATTCAATGTCCAAGATAACCAGCCTTTGGTTGGTTGGTGCATCACCCAGAGCTGTTAGAATAAGAATAAGAATAAATATAAGTTCCATTATTATTTTAATTACAATTCCTTAAATTAGTCTTATTTAAAAATCATCTATTTATGGTATTTTTCCAAGAACAATTAGAGTTACCTGTGGTTGTTTACTAGGTCGAGCCTGGTTCGTGATTGCGATGGAACGGTACACTAGCTAGGACTAACTTGCGTCTATGTCAGAGGATTGTACATCAGATTAATTGCATCAACATGCAAGATATATAATACATAAATATCTTTTTCACAGCCTGCCGAAATTCATGGAAGTGACTCAGAGTTTGGTGGAAGGCGGGACAATATTGTTACGTTAAATACTTGTAATTCAATTTGTGGTGTATTTTTTTTGTCTGGATTAACATTGTTTGTGTAAAAGGGACAAAATATCGCTAGTACTATCTCGCGGACCAGTCGGTATGAGAGTAAACTTTAGAGGACTAGAAGATAGACGGCACGGATAGCAACGTGCGCTGAGGGATGCGGGTTCGATTTCTTTCGATCTCCGAAACAAATATGTCTATGAACTACAAATAGTTGATCTGTGTCTTGTATGTCTGTCAGATTTGTGTCATTAAATGCACGCAGTACAATGAAACAATGCAAGAGAGGGACAAAAAACTGTCGGGTTAGCAACCTACCACAGCCTTACGCAACTCTAATACAATCTACACACGTTCGCAGCACGTGTAACTCAAGTGTTAAATGGTATCAATACAGAATACTAAGAAGCAGTTCCGAATTCTGGTCGCCTTGTAAGGGAGAGTGATGTAATCATATGCTAGCAGGAAAGTTACAGTAAGGCAACTAAATTACTAAACTGTTTGTCCTCTTGACGTAAAACAATTTATGTTTACTTAAATATCAAAAGAGAGAGTAATGTTTTTAATGTATGTTTGTAATCAATTTAAGTATAATTAGCCAGAACGGCCAATTGAGTTTTGATTCGTCTTAAACCCAATGTGTTGTTCGATGGCATCACTAAAATCCACACTTATAAATGCGAAAGCTACTCTGTCTGTCTGTCTGTTTGTTGCTTTGTCGCGACTGTAGCCTGGGTCCTGGTGAAGGTAGCAAAACATAAATTAGATATTACTACTATATGATAATATGTAGTACACGCAGTAGTATACGCAGACAATACGCAGACTAAGTTGCAGAAAAGAAAACAGCTAGTAAACAATATGGCAAAAGATATAGGCATATAATTAAACCAATTACAGCCCGCCCGCGCTGCACGGGCCTTTATTCAGAATACGAAAATTTAGGTCTTAGTCCACCACGTTGGCTTGGGGTGGGCTGGCGGACTACAAACAATCATTACAACTTTAAGAAGCACTCTCAGGTGTGATATTTATATCCTCACGAAGTTAGTAGGCTTATGAAAATAAATGTTATGGGGTGAAATTTTTAAACTATATTTTCAATTTGTATCTGCAGTGTAATAACTCTTTAGCCGTTTAATCTACACATTTATCAACAAGCACCTACTCATTGCAATCCAATTAACCCCAAATTAACTTGATTGAACCCAAGCTAACGACATGTCAATTAGACATCTCGGTTTAGGGATCCCTAACACGATAGGAAAACCCTTTGTTAACAGATTTGCGCTAAACCAATTTTGTCTCTGTACGCAATTTACGGAGCGTATTTTTTTTCGAAATAAATTGAGGAGGGTTCGTCAAATCATTCTTTAAATCAAGCATATATAGCGACGAATTTTTCTTCACAGTCTGACCAGCAGCCTAATTACATAAAAAAGCAACAGCAACGCGACAGCAATCTCACTGTCAGCCAATACATTATATGACACAAAAATGACGTTGGACAGAAGTTATCGCGCGATCTACGCCTGTCGCTACATCGGTAATTAGGCTACAGATCACCGTTATAATAATTTTCAGTTTTGACGATACGATTGGCGTAGTGGCTAAAGCTATTGGCTCTCTGGGTTACCGCAGATTCGATCTCCGCACAGAACGAATATGTTTGATTTACATATATTTTTTTCGTGATCTTACAGTTCTGGGTGTGTGTGCATGTGAGATGTATGTACCCACAATATAAGAGAAATCCTAGTGTTAGCTTTTGTTTTTTTTTTTCCTCTCAAGAAACGCCTCGTTTCTTTTTAAGTCATTCTTCCTTCTTTTGGACCAATCTTGTCTAGGTCTTCAAACGCTCTGTCACTCTTAACCATATAGAACTTAACCTGAACTTAACCAGATACGGCTGAATATCAGTATTATTGAGAGTTCCTTCGCCACACCCAGGGGAGAAAGCCCCCAGTAATTTCCACGTGGGAGCTTATGTAAACACTACAGAAGACATGGAGCAATTGCCCCCTAACCTCAGCACCTTTTCGAAGGTGAACATAAAATATAACATTATTCATTCATAATTCTATATTCCGCTTTATGTTTTATTTAATCCCGACATGATATATAGCGTTTTATAAAAACTGTCTTATAAATCAAGGATCACTCAGCATTTATTATAAAGCAAACATCATAATACGAGTCAACGCGCAAAAAGAATTTTAAATAACAAGAAAAAATAATCTTCAAAAGAAAGGTAAATACAAATTCTATATTTACTCAGGCTCGGACAACAATAACAGGATAAGGGCGGACAAGGAGGGGGGAGGGGCAGGAAACTACGTCACTTAAATCAGGTGAAATCCCCATTAGTACAGGACAATATGATAGAAGCTTTGTGGAATGGATACGTTAGGTATAGTGTCGTAAGGGATTCATAAAGTCGATTTTCTTTTGTTTTTTGTTTTATTTGTATAGAGTGGCTAATTTGAGGTGGTGAGGATTGTCACTTAGAAAATGTTAAGCGGGCTAGTAAGGACTCCTGGGGATCTGCTAGGTTAAACGGTAAGGTCAGACCTTGGATGACTGACCACTTTTCTGACAATAAAAACCCTCCGTGCCTTGGAAAGCACGTTAAGCAGTTGATCCCGGCGGGTGTCATTCAGTTCGTTACGGGTGCCAGCAGCCCAAAAAAGCCTGACAACCAACCTTAGAGTATCAGTGTCTCCCAGTAATTGGGTGTTGGAGGTCAGATGGCAGTCGCTCCGTGTAAAATACTGATATTCAGCCACAACCGGTTAGAATGGAAACCGACCCCAATGTAGTTGAAAAAAGGCAGGCAGATGATGATGATGTTAAATACAGAGTGGAGAGTTGATGTTAGATATTATAATGGTTAGCTACGAGGCACGGATACGATTTCCACCCTGTGAAAATAATAATAATGTCCTCCTGACCGATTTCGGTCACGGCGGCCAATCTCACCGGAGATTAGCCAACTACGCAGGAGATATTATAGAGCACAAGTGCTCTCTCTGTTCCTTCACTCTGATAGTCCGATGGGACGGCAATCCGACACGACCGGAGAGGGATCAGGCGCTGAACCAACGGCTTTACGTGCTTTCCGAGACACGGTGTGTATTCACATACACGAAGACCCAGACCCGAAACAAATATCTGTAGATCATACAAATATTTGTTCCGTGAGGGAATCGAACCCGCGACATGTAGCTCAGCAGTCGATCTCTCAACTATTGCGCCAACCGTGTCGTCAACTGTGAAAATATTTGTATGGTCTACAGATAGAGTCGGGTTGTGTGCATGAATATATTTGTGTCTGTAAACGCAAACACGATACAGGGATATTTGCCAGTAGGGATATTTTTTCTTTTAATAAAACCTTATCTGTTTATGCTAATTGTTTTAGTTTTGTGACATTATCGGTTACGTAAAATATCACGTCACTAATAGCAATTACTTCGCATGCCTATCAAGTAGGAGCGTACTTACTGTAACTAAAAATAATCCCAACATCATGTAAATGACAAAGAGTATAGCAAAAAGAGATTAAAAAAATATATGAATTCGCAACGTAAATGGTAATATTTAAATATGCGATCTTTATATAAATTAGAAAGCTTGTTTCACGATTAAAAAGAAATTTTCCAAAGAAAATCGAATAAATACGCAGAAGAAATACCGTTGTTTGTGTAGTAATGACGCTTATTATAATATTGATGTGACCTTTGACTTGGGATCCTGACTGACATTTCGTCTGATTGCTTTGATGCCCACGCTGACGCCAACACACTACAGTGATATAAAATATCAATGATATATGTGATTATGTAGTTCTCTACCAATTTGAAATATGATGAAACTAAAATTGAGAAATTGAGTTCACTTAAAACTGGACTACGCGGTGAAAATAGCAGATGTTTTGTGTAAAAAAATCCCGAATCTTGGACGAAATAGATTTCTCGTTGTCTTTGGCAACTCCATATAAAGTAAAATAAAAATTAAATCATAGTCATATTCCAAACAAAGTAAGTTAACCATTTCTCTCCTTAGTACTAACTATACGTTTTTGTGTTGTTTTATGTGTGTCTAATCATATAATTTGTTTCGTCCTTTTCAGCATACTCAAGTGACTTCAAAGCTACAAACACTGGTCAATAGTTATACTATACCAATAAATATCACAGTGTCTTTTTCAACCTTGACGTTGGCAGAATCATCGAATAACGATGGAGCCATAATCATAATTTGAATAGATCCATGTTTTATTAAACCTTTTCTCATCGGCTCAATACAACATTATTATAATAATATGTGCAGTCACCTTTTGCCACAGAATAAATAATAGTACTCCTTTGCCCTCTCACTTTGGGGCAATTTCAGGACGGCGGGACGTGCATCGGAGCGTTCAAGCGTAATATTAAGCGTGCATTATTATGTTGGGGAAAACTCAGACGCTGTATGCAACATACCCGTAGGTATTACATGTATGTATGTGTGTCCACGTGGACACAAAATATTGTGATAGGTAAATTTTGTATTTTATCCTATTCATTTTGATTCACGGTTGACTTTTCTAGGGCTCATTGGTCTATTGGTTGCATGTGCAACTGTTAAGTGAGAGATTCTGGGTTCGATGCCCGGGTTGGGAAAAATGTTTTTGGGTGTTTCTGTATGGAAATTCTCAGAGGCTGAACCGAGCCTGTAGCTGTGCCCGGTAGATGGCAATAGGCTCACCACCTGTTACGTGGGGCTCAGTGACGGCATCGGAAAAATGTGGGTGTATAATTATACACCTCTGCCTAACCCTTCGGGGAATAAGGGCGTGATGATGTTGTATGTAAATTTTCATTCACTGCCTGCCTGACGTCCTGGTTCGATCCAATTGGGCAGCCAGAGTTTAGAATTGAGGACATAAGAGCCATAGTAGCCAAACTAAATTTTTTACAATATTGGTTTATTTCTTACAGTTAATTCAATCAATTTCAACTGTAAGAAATCATAAACTTATATCAATATTGTAAATAATGTAGTTAGACCACTATGTCCTCATGGCCTCAATTGTGCCCAGTAGATGGCAATAGGCGCGTTTACCTACTTGAAATGAGTTTGAAGAACTTATAGTAAAATTTTAATGCATTGTACGCGTTTTGAAAGAGCCAGCAAAGGCATACTTGAAATAGAAAAAAAATACTTTAACTTTCCACCTCCTACAATTCGTTTTCATATCTAGATGCACAGTTTAATTTCTTCCGGTATTTTATTACCCAGTAAAACGCATAATACAGCCACATTAAAATGGCGCAACAATATAAACGTAATTCGTCATTGTTATCCGAGAATAAAGTAATTAAGAACCACTACGACTGCTCACACGCAATCTGTGGTGTTAATGGCACATGGTATTTCCTTGTAAACAACATCGAATCAGAGACCCTAGTGTTTCTTTTGACAAATTCGATTTACTACATCGAACGCGTTCGGCGCTCCGATTGGTCCGTTTCGTGCTCTCCACCAATCGGAGCGCCGAACGCGTTCGATCTAGTAAATCGAATTTGTCGAAAGAAACTTACACTAGGGCCTTTGTAATGTTTACAATTGGTTCGAACGTTTGGACGATGACCTATCTAATAATATACAAGGGAATTCTCCCTATATGGGGTATATATATATGGGTACTTTTGCTTTGTTAGTAGAATGGTATTTTCAGTGAAGGAAAGTGTTGTTTACTTTTTTTTCTGTATGTACCTTAAACAAACTGAGTTCCTTTTTTTAATAAAATGTTGTCCCACTTTAAGAATAATTCCTGTACCGTGAATGCGTTTACAAACACAAATATTCACATGGACATACACCAAACCAGTAACAACTAGCAGTAGATCGATCAAATATTTTTTCCATGCTTGAATCGAACCTGCGACACGTAGCGAAGTAACTGATCTCTAAACAACTACGCCAACCGTGTAGTTTGGTTATTTTTTGAAATATCTGGCAATTCTTCTTTAATAGTTTTTGTGTCCTTATATATGTCTTTTGGGATAACCAAAAGTACCACCTGTGACACTTAACTCGTAATGTAGATCTTGTCGAGACACTTATGAAAATGATATACTTAATAATGAAATAATAATAATAATTTCAGCCCATTACTGTCCCACTACTGCGCAAGTCTCAGAATCTCATTGTGTCAGAGTCTCTGAATGCGAAGTGTTGGGCCTTAGTAGTTAATAATGAAATAATAATATAAAAATAAAATGTACAGTCAGCGATATAAGTGAATGATTTTTTCGTAATTTCCAATTATACTCAATGATAAAAAAAATGTAATGTTTCAGTCATAAAAATAATTTTGAATCTTTATATTACATTAGCGGTTACCCGTGTGCTACTACGCTTAAAAAAAGAATGTATTGTTTTAGTGGTCTAAAACCATCTTCGCATTATTGCCTTTCTAATGAAACCGGTTTGGGGCACATCGGTTGGATGGTTTCAAAGTCTATAACGGACATACAATAGGTAGAAAAAAAATTTGTTTTATATATATATACAATAATTAGCTACATATGTCGCTGAATGTACCCATCTACATCAGAGGCATTCAACCCGTTATAAATCACAAAAAATTGCATGTTAACATCATGGTGTACAAACCCAACATTAAATGACCTTTATTCCCCTCAGAAATCAGTCATGCAACTACAGTCCTATGTGGAAGGGCGAGTCTGCTATTTATAGGACACGATTCTGACCCAACTCTGCAATAGAGGACTTGGGAAAAACAGGAATATTTGCATATGTATAGGACTGGACGGAATAACTTCGTCCCGATTGTAAGTGATCTTTTGAATTTCGAATGCAAGTACATAACAACATGTAACATAACATAGCATCACGCTTGTATTCTTCGAAGGGTTAGGCAGAGGTGTACTACTTCACTCACATTACGCCGATGCCGTTAATGGGTCCCATGTCATCATCATCATCATCAGCCAGAAGACGTCCACTGCTGATCGAAGGCCTCCCTCGAGGGGGGGTTTGCCATAATCCCCACGCTTGGCAGGCGTCTTGGGGATCGAAGTGGCTCACCGATTTGTGAGAGGACGCTGCTGCCCGTCCTCCGGTGTCTGGCCGCAGTTTTAAGACGTACCCGGGTCCCATATAATAAGAGAAAAATCCATACCAGAAAAACTCAATAACATTGCCTGACCCGGGAATCGAACCCAGGATCTCACGCTCAGCAGTCACAAAGTGCAACCAATAGACCGAAGAGGCACTTAAATCCATGTCATAGTGTTTTTATTTTTGTACTGGGAGCTGGGCTGGCTGGAACATTTGGATGACTTGAAACTGTGTAGTATCTTCATTCATTTAGTTTCCTTTCCGGTATACTAAGAGTTTGATTTCTACTTCAAACTACGGACTGCTACTGAGAATTTCTCAAGAGAAAAATCAAATTATATTTTGTTTAAACTGAGAATTGTATTCAGAGTTTCACACTCAACTGTCGTTCTTCCGACCGCTAGACTAATGCAGAGCAATTTATAATGCTGTTGTATTATTAACATTTACTTAATTTTGTTTCTTCTTTTGAGAAACATTGAAGGTACCAAAAGTACACCAGAGGTACGCTTAATTATATGTTATAATTCTCTTAGCTAATTAATTTACTAAGCTCTTATAGTACCAGTCGGTTAACCACAATATCAAGGCTGAGTACACTTGACAAGCGCTTAAAGCGGATTCTGTTGTCTTATATATTGTAGCATACAGCGCTGTTTATCTTTACTGAGCCAAAAACAAGTTTTTGAACCACAGAAGTCTAAATGAAACTAGACTTGAAGTATTGTGTTACCCAAACATTGGTCCAACTAGTCTTGCTGTCGCTTGCCTTGCATATTGACGGCACTGTTGGCGCAGTGGTTGAGAGATCGACTGTTGCGCTACGTGTCGCGGGTTCGATTCCCGCAAGAAACAAATATTTGTATGATCTACAGATAGCTGGTTCGGGTCTGGGTGTATGTCCATGTGAATATTTGTGTTGTAAACGCACCCCCGATACAGGATTTATTGATAGTACGGGGCAACGTATATGAAAAAAAGATCTTAGAGATTCTATTCTCAAAGCCTTCTAATTCAAAACATGCATCATATCAAATTCTTCACTATTATAAAATTTAATGCATTTTTAAGCGCGGACTGAGTAGAATTTCATATCGTAATAACCCCATTTTTTAATCATACGTTTCGTAATAAAACGATGTACTTACTCTGATATTTATTACGTGCACTGAATTCATAAATATTCAGCAAATAAGGTTGGCAGAAAAAATCTTCAACCGCTTTACATACGGGGACCGTTGAGTTTCACAGTTGAAAAATGATAAAATAATGAGATGAGAAACAACAACATTATATATTTAGTTGATCTAATATTTATGAGGTTGTTTGGTCAATGATATTTAAAAAGTTAAAGTTGAAGTTCTTATTGTAAATCCATTTTTTTATAGTATTCATCATTGTGTTTCTTGTTGATCTCTTCTTCATAAGACGTATCCACTTTTGGAACCTAAAACTAACGAAAAAATTGAGATACCATTGAATTGTGAGTAACTAAAGTCGGCCAAGTACTGGGAGAAGGAATGTCGGTCGTCCCGCGGCGAGATGGACGGACGATACTGTTGGCATCAGGGTCGAACATGGATGAGATTGGTACTTTCAAAGAGAGGCTTATGCCTAGAAGGCATAGTCGGGCTGTGGATGATGAAGATGAAAGTCTGCATTACAAAACAACTCATCAGAATCTGCATGAGCATAGATTTGAGTCTTTCATTTTATTATAACGCTGCTTAATTAAAGAATTTTCTATGACGTTTGATATACCCAAGGATGCCCCGCTGACTTTGCAACCTGCGTGTTATAAAAAAGGAGGGGATTTTTGGCGTATTCTTTTTTTAATAATATGACCCATTTCCTCGTTTGGCAACCCTTACTTTAAATACGTATGTAGGTATAACATGACATAGCATCACGCCTATATTCCCCGAAGCGTTAGGCTGAGGTGTACTATTGTACATCCACATTTCGCCGATGCTATTATTGAGTCCCACGTCATAGGGGGCAAGCCTATTGCCATCTAAAGTAAATCAGTAAAGTTGTGTAAATTAACTTGGTTTAACTTGACGTTGAAGCTTCAGCGGTGCTTTAGAAAGCTTGGGCAATATATGGGCAGAGAATACTTGCTGGCAAATGTATGGGCGATATGCACATCGCACATCCCTGTATATACGGGTGATACACAAGTATTACACCCAAAATTCCCCCCATTACATGAAACTCAATAACAGCATTGGCGAAATATGGGTCTATAATAGTATACCTCTGTCTAACCCTTCGGGGAATACAGGCGTGAAAGATAGAAATACATTTATTTGGCATTACGAAACCACACTATCTAACGAGTACATATATATAAGATAAAAAAACAATAAGAAAAGAATAAAAAAAACTGTGAAGCGCTGTGATGCTATGTTATGTTATTACTAGCTATTGCTCGCGGCGTTGCTCGCGTGGAAGTCTTATTTTATATACGTGTGGAAGCATTGATAAAATTATTGCTTTTACAAACAAACTTCCATCCTCAGAGAGGATCCAGAGAGGATGGAATTGAAAATTGAAATTGGAATTTCTTCTTCTTAGCGAGTTGAAGGCAATCTACATATTTCCAGCCCAGAAGTTAGCTACAAGGACTGCGCTATCCCTTAGTGGCTTAGTGTTCTTTCCTACATAAAAATAACCTACCTATTGTCAAAATCTCAAGTTTCTAGTTCCACCGGTATACGCTGTGCATTGATAGATCGATCAGTCAAGACAAGTTTTTTTATAAAGACGATTATCAACTCTATGAAATGAACTGAAATTATTTATTTTGCAATTAGGATTTTTTAATCAGTTTTACACGTCTGTTTTAAATTAGATGACGTCGGCATTTCCTATGTCTATCCCTGAGAAGAAATGCCGAAACAAACTTAGGGGTCAAAGTCTATTTTAAAGTCCAGACAGATTGTTATTATGTAAGGATTTATGTGAGACAAATATAGGGTAGAATAGCCTTTTGAAGAAAGTGCCATAACTATTTGAGCTGACCTGTCCCAACAGAGTGCAAGCATGGATCAGTTATCGTGAGAATTAATAAAATGAAGAGCGCTCAGCCTAGATCTCACTCACATTTACAATGTATAGCGGTTATATATAAGAAACCATTTAAATTTAAACGACATTACAATATCAAAATAATGAAGTAAATAATAGAATCATTAATGGCAAAATTGTATATAAAAAAAGGAAAGGCTGAAGAGCGGCTCAATCCCAAGCGTTTTTGTCATCTAAATAGTCCGAAATTTTATAGTATCCTTTTTTACAAAGTTTAGACTTAATTATTTATGTGGTGTACAAACAGTCTAACTTTGGTAGTACTTCTCGCAGTTCGGAACAACGCGGCTTGTAGAAAATAGATTTTATTTATTTATACACTTATCCTATTTAAACCCTTACTGATGTAGATGTGTCCCAGTGTACACCACTTCAGGACATTATCTATTAACCCTATATAAATAATCCCTTCCTTTCATTAAAAAGAGGCCGATGGGGTTTGGTCAGACTGGTCGTATTCAGCTATTTAAAATGGTAAAAATTAAATAATAAAAATGTCTTAGAAAAAAATCTAAACTTTACCCCACACTAGGAATAACTTCTGTATCGTGGGTGCGCTTACAAACAAAGATATCTGTAGATCATACAAACATTTGTACCGTGTGGGAATCGAACCCGCGACTTGTAGCGGAGCAGTCGATTCCTCAACCACTGCGCTAACCGTGCCGTCAATTTTTTTATTCATTCGTCGTGGGCAAATATATCAATGAATATAAAAAAAAATTGTAATTAACGTTATAGATGAAAATATAATTGAATTTTAAGTTTATTTGTGACTTTGATTTGGTTTTCAATGTAAGGTTCGGTAAAAATAATTGTTAGTAAATTAGTTACTTATAGCATTTGTATTTATTCCCTTAATTTTCAATTACCAGAAGAAGAATTAAGAGCATACTCAATCACTTTCACTTATATTCTTTTTCATTTATGTACCCACTTTTGTTTATAAGAGCATTTTAGATCTCAACGTCTGAAAAACAAATCTGGTAATTAATGATTTAAGTAATGCTTGCCAATTCCTATGACTTACCAGTTTCAAGTAAGTAAGCAAGAAAATCATATATGTATTTAGTATTCGCGGAGCAAAAGTAAAAAATAAAATAAAATAACGAGAACACAACATTTCTTAAAAAAAAAAGATGGTGCACTAGGCGTAGAAGGGCCTATCTCAGCATATGCTGCAACTATGAAAGTTGCATCACTAGTATTCTGGCAGGCCCATGTAGGTATATAGGTTTCGATACAATGCGTCCCCGGGGCAGCGTGGTGACTAAGAGTCAACCCATCTCATTCTGAGAAGAGGGCCTTCCTCAATTTATTATCTATAAATTCAGTCTTACTGTCCCTCTTGTCCACATTAGTCAAATACTAGTTACATCTCTCGTGCTTGTTCAATACCTCATTACTTCAATTCACTGTGGAATGCAAGAAATATGAAAACCAAGAACGTTACCCAAATAGTACTGAAAATTATCGTTCATATTTAGATTCTGCAAGATCTTGCTTAAACTCTAACAAACGGAACACGACCTAAATGTTTATTTAATTATCGTAAATTCGTAATTCAACACTAAAAAAACTAACAAAACAAACTTTTGCCGTGTACATATAACCGCAGTTTTCCTCAAACGCCAGCGGCCGATGCGTCACGCTGACCGCACGGTTACGAGAACTAGGCTACTTACTCATTAAACACTTTGTTTTATGTCACCCTGGTAGCTATCTGTGTTTCCTGGGTAAAGAAATTTAAACAAAGAATTAATTAGTCAAATTGTCGCAATTCATTATTTATTGGACATTGGATATGGCTCTTTTCCCTTTTCTGAAATGAGCCATAAGGCCTGTAGCAATCACACCGGCAGGCTTAGCACGCTCTGTCACGTGACATGTGCTAAATGAGCAAATCACAAGCACGTTGTACTTACTTGTTTTATTTTTTTATATAATTTAGGGTAATATAGCTACGTAACCAGATAGCAGATTTAGGAAAGTCTAGCTGTTTCAAAATAATAACATTAAAAAATATGTAGCACAATTTTGAAACTCGGGTTTTGAAAATACATTTTTACTTTTAACCCTAAGATCGTTTTTCACGAATCAGATCTAATTATTACTGAAACCTTTCTAAAATATTATGATCTTGTTTTGTTTAATATGTCGGAAAATGATACAAAAATTAACCCTAACAGAGAATTAGTTTCTAAATCTGCACTCATCTAACCGCGGCCCAACGCAATCCTCTTATGATAATTTCATGAAAATAATACCTTGCCAGGGTTTAAAGTTAATTTGGAGCCGAGTTTCGTCATTTAAGTTTTAAATTGCCCACTCGCTGAGTTAATTAATATCCGTGTGTGAAGTGATAGCGCAGTGGTTATACGGTTGTTGGGTAGTGATTGCGGTTGGTTTGAAATTGGAAGGAAATTATTGTTTTTTGGACTGTTGATTTCCAATTTTTTGTTCGATTTTTAGATTCAGTCGTTGAGTCTGTAGTTAGGAATGGTTTAAAAGTATTTGGTGCTGGTAGTCAGTTTTGGAGATGTCTGATAGAGTAAGAAGGAAGGACATGATCATAATGATTGGTATCTTTTCTATAGAAATTGTTTATTTACTTACTAGCGGACCCGTTGGGTTTATATGTTTAATAAGTGAAAAACTAATAAAACAAAAAATATAGTGTGAAATAAGTTCGGAAGGAAAAAAAAAACTAGATCTTGACATCAGCGCCACCTAACGGTTCTAGCTATATCTAAGAAGAACCATCCAATTGAGCACTATGCACAAAAAAAACGTGAAATTCGATCAAGCTGTTTAGGAGCAGAAGATTTCAAACACACGTCAGCGGAATTTTATATTTAAAGATAAGTCTTATTATTTATTAAGCCAAGAATATACCAGATTTTTTATAAATAAAAACACAAAGTTCCATGACTAAACCCACTTAGCTACCAGGGAAGCATAAACCACCGAAGTAACTAAATCAAAAAACCCATTAAAGCTAGTCGCATGCAGCTAATGCCACTGAATATGCAGTGTGCGGTAATTGAATCGATAGCCCCCAGATGGCGCGCCGCTATGATACCCTGGTACTCGTATCTCAGTAGGTCAGTTAGCTTGGAAATTGGATGGTAATCTTGACTTTAATGCTAGATACGTGGGAAATGAGATTTGGTATCTCCATGAATTTTACTTGCAAAGATTTTATACAGAAATTGTATATTTGAAATAGAGTGACTTGACAAATGACCGACTTGAGAATTGCGTAGAGTATAAAATAACATAGAATCATCAAATAACATAACAAGCACGTTAAGCAATTGGTCCCGGGTGTCATACGAAGATCTATGACAGTCGTTATGGGTGTCAGTAGCCCAAAGTCTGACAACCAGTCTAACCTTAGAGTATCAGTGTCTCCCAGTCATTGGGTGGCGGAGGTCAGATGGCAGTTGTTGATATTCAGCCGCAAAATACTGATATTCAGCCGCTACCGGTTAGACTGGAAGTCGACCCCAATGTAGTTGGGAAAAGGCAGGCAGATGATGATGATGCTATATTTGTAATTGTCTTTATAAAATTTTTCATTCAATGCCAATATCGACGGATAACGAAATTATAATATTTGGTTAAAATGACGGCTGTCGACGGCTATATATATAATTTTCTCAAAAATGAAACCTTTAGCACCCAAATTAAATATAAACCTATCAACACTTCTGTTATTAAAAGAAGGTGCCAAAGAAATGGACATACATATAGACAAACAAATATAACCCTTCTCCTGCGGCTGTCGGGTGATGTTGTCTATAGAATCTTTTATCCTACTTTTTAATACTATATAAATGTGAAAGTTTGTGAAGATGGAAGGATGGATATTTGTTACTCAATCACGCCAGAACGGCTGAACGAATCTGGATGAAATTTGGCACAGAGATAGATTATAGTCTGGAATAGCACACAGGCTACTTTTTATTCCGGAAAAATGTACGAGTTCTAAAACCACGCGGGCGAAGCCGCTGGCGGAAGCTAGTAATACATAACTTATACAAATGTGAGAACGATAAAGCCATTACTTAGATATTTCTATGTTGGTTGATATTTCTAAATCATCAGATTTGAGGTTCTATTTGTACATACCTCTTTATAAAACTTGTTACCATATTGTCCTTTTACAATTTCTCCTTCATCTTGTTCAAAACAAGATTGTATTTTGAAAAGATTTTCCATGGAATTTCTTGCCGGTTCTTCTCTTTAGATCAATTTCTCGGAACCGTGCAATTAGTCGTAACAATGTTTTAAGTCTCTGCGATATGTTTATTTGAAATCAAAATAAATTCTCTTCTAATAATGATCTAGAGTTTTCTTGAAAAACAATCTGCTCTTCACAAAAACAAGCAGAAAACAACATTCATTTAAAACTATCGAAGTAAAATACGCAGCTAACATTGTTGGTACCTATTCACTTTATTGAAATAATTTAAATTCACCCTCTGTGCTTTTAGCTCACGATATTATTTCAACGTGAATTATTTTGCCGATACCAATTATCGGCGGGCGCATTAAAATTAATGAATGATGGGAATTAATGAACAAACAAAGATAATTAATTAAGTTTCGAATTTAGTGCCAATTACGAATCAAAAAAAAAAACTTAATGTAGGTCACCATTTTTTGTTCTACAAAATCTGTTGTTTTCGCTGCCGGGGGCTAAGCTGGTTAATGAATTAATGGACAAATTTTTAATCCTTTTGTCTGACTATTTTATTTTATTTTCGCTTTGTACTTTTTCCTTTGGTGTGCAATAAAGAATACTCTATTTACCTATCTATCTATCTTTATTTAGTTATAGCTATTTAGTTACACTCTAGTTCCAATTCATCAAAATACCTCGAATTCATTTGATGCATACAAGTTTATTTTTCCGTATAAAATTATTTACTTTAAACACAATATAGAGTGGTAGGTACATTAAAATGATGAAACGTTCCGTTTAATAGTAACAACATGAGTGTGGTAAATTGTGGTATAAGTACATAATCATATTATGTTTATGCCTATGTGAGCAGTGGAAGCCGGTTGAACGCTTGGTGGCCATGCAGGCCACCTGCACCTCTGAATTTTCGAATTTATATGGTGAACAGAATTTGATTATCAGTTGGGTATATGGTCAAGGAAAATATCTTGAGACGGCTCCATATACATAGTTCTCTTATGCTAATCAGCACTAACCCAGCGTGGTGGACTATGGACTAATAAATCTATATTTTGCCTGACCGGATAATCAAATTCACTACCTTACGCTCGATAGCCGCACAGGAAGCGACACAGGAAGTAAATCCCAAAATAAAACGGGAGCGATTATCATGATCTAATTAATTTAAAAATAAACAAAATGTATGTTGCGTTTGTATATTATCCTACCCGGCTATTTCCATCGTGTCCATATTTACATTACAAATAAATATTTTCATTCATTTGGTATCACCCATTAATTTCTTGAATCCACAAACCGTTCGTTAATATTTCGGACAAATATTGTTTCAAATATTGCGGTGCATTATAATAATATTATTGCTATAGTGAAATGTGCAATAAACGACATCAAAGGAATTATTTACGTCATCAACGCGGTTTTGTGTCTGCTCACCGGTTTTTGGGTCAAGACTGTACTCCGGTTAGGGTTGGCGATAATTTATGCAGTCGCCATTTTAATGAGGATTGTACAAAAACTGCTTCATTGGTCTCAGTCTTTGCAAGCTTGACTGCTGAGCGCTCCTGCATTCTCAGTGGGAGTCTGGAGTTTGTGAATTTTACTGCCATAATATTGTGTCGATTGGTACTTAGAGATAAGTCCTTAGATAGAGTATTATCGACCATGAATGATTAACTACTAAAAATGAATCTGTGAATAACTATTCCGAGTATAAACTAATTTAGCCTTTAATTAATTTAATTTAATTAATTTTGTTAAAGACAATTATTAATAAAAGCTTAAATTCAACCCATTACTGTCCCACTGCTGGGAAAGGGTCTTGTCCTAGAATGGGAAGGGTTATGCCTTTATCCACCATGCTGGCCTGGTGCGGGTTGACGGACTACACACACCGTTAAGAACTTTATGCAGCCCTCTCAGGTGTGCAGGTTTCCTCATGATGTTTTTATTCACTGTAAACGCAAGAGATAATCAAATTCTGAACCACAAATTATTTCGAAAAGTCAAAGGTGTGCCGGGTGTGGGCCGGGTTTGAACTCAGACCCTCTTGCATGGAAGGTAAGCATTCAACCGCTAGGCTATCGCTGCATAGGTACACATTATTGATACTTAACTAACAATAAATATATCATGCTTTTTAAGTTCCTCATTTCGTTTTGAACTTTAATTAAGCTTATAATGATTATACAGTGAAACATAATAAATTCACGCCTTGAAAGTAAGAGTGTAAACTGTTTTTTCTTATAATTACAATTGACGTTGAACACTTAACAATATTTAAGAAAATAAATTAAATTTTAGTATATTATTATGATTATAACTGGATATTTCAACAAGTCGTTTGAAGGTGTGGGTCATTCCCGTTATTGTCATTTTATAAAGTATTTATTAAATATGAGGAACATATCGGAAAATATTTAAGTATTTTGTCAATTTCACTTCAAATGTGAATTTTTTGGTCCTACAGTTTTGCCAACCCTAGCCAAGATGCAAGCGGACGCGGATTGTCAACAAGAATAATGTGTCAGTTTAATGTAGGTCCGTCTCACCACACGCACACTACTCAACTACACACATACATAATAACTGTGGGAAAGTTTTGCTTGTGTGCGTTGTTGCATTTCATTAAACATGTGTTTTGTTGGTGTGGACACTAACATAGTATGCGGGATTCACTGGCGGCGCCAGCTGTCAATTCGGGTTAATGACTACGTGAAATGATAAACATAGAGCAGCAAATGTTAAATTGTAAAAAGCACATTTATTAAAGTTAAAGGTTATTTTTGACTAGCTTCCGCCCGCGGTTTCACCCGCGTGCTTTACGAACCCGTACATTTTTCCGGGATAAAAAGTAGCCTATGTGCTATTCCAGACTATAGCCTATCTCTGTGCCAAATTTCATTCAGATCCGTTTAGCCGTTCTGGCGTGATTGAGTAACAAATATCCATCCATCCACCCATCTTCACAAACTTTCACATTTATAATATTAGTAGGATAGTAGGATTAGTAGGATTATAATATTAGTAGGATAGTAGGATTATAATATTAGTGGGATAGTAGGATTATAATATTAGTAGGATAGTAGGATTGTATGTGTCCCCCTCCAACATTTTCCAAAATTCTCTGATTAATTTTCGTGTTTTCTATGTTCTATATTTTTCAGCCGCAACCTATCGAAGTTCATTGCTGAATAAAAGCGTCTCCTAAGTAGCGCCAAAAATGTTACTGATTTGAAAACATTGAAATAATGAAATCCGATTGCTTGCCAACAATGTTAGAAACAAAACATGTTTCAGAAACAAGAAAAAACTAATTAACGCAACACAGTTTTTTTGTTTTTAAAGTAAAACGGTTATCGATCCAACCTATGGTTTAAAGACGTAGGAGGGTCAGTATTCGATTCTCGTTCTACATAATTATGTAAAAATATTCCTTAAAATTTCACCTACTTATTTAATAAAATACATCATACGTATTTTTGCCAACCCTAGTTAATGTTTGAAGTATGAGTGGAAAACAGATAATATCTCCTGCCTAATCAAAAGCCACATATCAGGTGCAGTCGCGTGCGCAAGGGATTTTCAAAAAGTCTTACGTATCCCATTACAATTTTTTTCTTTGCGATTCATAATTGTTTCTTTTTTTTTTACTTATGAACATGTATTATCATTTGCTTGAATATATCCCTCGTTTAACCAGTTTTCCTATGTAGTGTATAATATTATTGTGGTATTTATTCACTGGTACTATAATAGACTGTTCAGACGCGAGTTCCTGAGTTCGATTCCCGGGTCGAGCAAAGTGTTATTGGGTTTTTCTGTATGGAAATTCTCAGTACCAGCACGAAGTTTGGTACCGTGCCCGGTTGATGGCCATAGGCTTTCTCCCTGTAACATGGGACTCAATAACGACATCGGCGAAATGTGGGTGTACAATAGTACGTCTCTGTCTCACCCTTCAGGGAATACAGGCGTGGTACTAAGATATTATTACTGTCTGAGGTATAGTTTTTAACGTACACTGTACACTCACCCCAAGTAACCCTTAAAAGCAAAATCAATATTTCCGTACCCAACATTTTATTAAAATAACCACACAAAACCCTAAGTAGAAAGTTTTAAAAGTTCCCCCAAACTTTTAATATCTGACCGTCAGACATTCCGCTGTCGAACTTTGAGAGTTGCCTCATTGTGGTAAAATCAATACCTACTTATTATGATAAAAATAGGTTCAGAAGATACACTTCACACAATGCGCCGAAAACGACACGATTTTTTTTAGCTGTGAAGTAATATATAATAAGTAAGGATAACCAAAATAACACATAGATGCTACTATTATCTCCGCACTAATATTATTATCACTGAATGATTACTACTGTAATGCGTTTTATCATACTGATATTCACGCCCTTTGCCTTGGGATAACCGGTTAGCTGAACTGAAACCGGTTAAATAAACCTTGACCCTTGAGTTTGTATCGGCGTTTCTTCTCAGGGATGCCGACGCCATTTAGTTTAAAATATACGTGTAAAATTGATTGAAAATATCCTAATTACAAAATAAATAATTGCATTTCATTTCATTTCAAAGCAGCACAGTGTTCCTGCAGATGACCTATGGCTACGGGCAATTAGTAATTGAGACATAATCCGTTTAGAACATCATAACTTCATTGTAAGTCATACTCACAGTTATTCTACTAGAAAATTGTTATCAGTCATAATTATCCCAGTCACAGTTTCATGGGCCATTATAGGGTATTTTTTTTCTACCAGGGATGCTGATTTTCCCCTTCGTCTCTTCTTCTTATTTAAGAGCCTGACTCTTGTCAGTGTAGCTGATGAAGTTCTTTAAAATTTTCTCCAGTGCAGTCTCCTTTACCTCTTTATACGACATGACGGCAACCTTTTCCTCTATTTGGCTCATGTAACTTATCCTTGGTCTTCCTCTCCCTCTCGTTCCTTCTATCTTTCCTTCAGTTATGTTTTTGATGAAACTGTCATGTCACTAAATATACTTAATTTACGATATATACGCAAATAGGGAATCTTTGACCAAAACTAACTCCTATAGTTGTTTGATTATGTAGTAAGCCTTCTGTTATTCTTTTTTATTATGTGTGAGTAGGTACTGAGCGTTGCCAATAAAGCCGGCACGCGGGTACCTTTGATATTTTAAGAAAAGCGACGAAATGAGAAAAACTTTGCATTTTATTTGCGAAACGGAGCTATAAGAAAGAGAAGAATTGTTGAGAATATTACAAGCTTATAGGTAGGTATATGTGTATATCAGGTGTATATTACTCTGGGGAGTTTAAACGATGATTACTTTTTATTCTTAACTTTTGATAATGAAGTTTTTATATGACGTATTGGTGTAAGGATCTCTAGCGCTACTGCTGAGAGTGAGATCTTTGGTTCGACGTCGCACAAAGACTTATTGCGTTTGTCTATTGGAAAATCATCAGCACATGTTGCTGCTGCATTACATGGTACCTACTTTATAATAGCGTCCGTAAAATGGATATACAGTAGTTACACTCTCTGCCTAATCTTCGGGGAATACAAGCGAGATGCTATGTTATGTTACTTTCTTCTACGAAAATACATAACAAATGCACCATCACTACCGAGAAACAAAGCGTTTGTAAGAGCTTCTTTCCTTCTAATTTTCTTTGCAGAAGTAACTGATGACTTTAGGCAGATAGAAATGACACTTGACATTCTTAGGAACATTACTGGGTATTTTATGTTATGCTGTTCATCCTTCATAATTTTTCAACATAATCTTTCTAGTGCCTTACGAAAAGGGATTTGCGCATGACATCTCTATACCTATCACCACATCTTACGAGATTTCCTTCAGAAATATCCTCCATTGACTCGGAAATTCTTTGTGTACATTTCTAAAGGATGCCTTGTTAATGCAGGTGGAAGTTTCGTCCAAATTTTTTACTGAAAGCCTGTGGTCTCGGTCTCGACGCAAAGTTGGGCTTTTGTGCAAAAATTTGGGTGTGTTCGTCTGATATTTTTAACGGAAGTTTTTTTGAAATGTTTCTTATTGTTGTCCTTTGTGTTTGCCGGAAAATTATGGTAAATTTTTATGTGACGTCATTATGTTTTCATTCTTAAATTTAATGAGGTTAATATTACGTCGAGGAGAATAGGTAAATGGTTTGTGGGGGTGAGCACAGGTGCAGTCCTGATTCAGAGTGTGGTTCAATCTTCCTGCAAATAATGTTTGAGTTTTGTGTTCTTATTAATTTTACATCGTTGGTCTTATTGTAGTGGCCATCGACGATGAAATTTTGAGCTAAGCGTACTTTGGTTTTACGAGAGATTTCTAAATAGCTGCCCGGTGTTTGGAATTGTGTATCCTAGTTGGCAATAGGCCATCTACATCGATCTTAATTACTTATATCGATGAATCCTGCCACAACCTTTGAGGAATAAAGCCGTGATGCTATATAATCAACGGAGATTAAATTAGAAGTGTACGAGAACAAAAAAACATTGTATTTTCTCCAACAAAGCGTGGTAATGTTAGTTATTATGTAGATATGCTTGCTAAGCCCTGCGCAACTGGTACTAGGGCGACAATTGTCACCAACAGGTGCGCACTAAACCTTAGCCCTTTGTTTTAACGTGTTATGTGTGTTACGTTTACTTTTACTGTGATACACCCACTTTTAACTTGGATTTATCTAAGGTACTTGTGTTTTATATGAATGTAGCTTTTTACTGAGTTTTTTTAAGAAAAACATCTTTATAATATGGTAAATGACAGCTCATATTTTAATTGGTTTTGGAATGAAATTTATCCAGAAGCTGAGTGTTCAGAGACTGTTATCGAGTTCTTATACATTACGATATCGAATGTTATGGATAAAAAAAAAAAACTACCTAGTTCATTTTATACCAATAAAAAGTGTAGGTAGGGTTCCATACTTCGGTAAAAAGTTACTTCCAAACGTTAAAAACGACCTTAGCCAGTTTTCTATACGTTTCAAATAAGAAAACACATGGACAGACGCCATTTTGAGAACTTCACTTCTGTATCGTGAACGCAGTGGTACCTGTATTTTGTTGAAATGAAATTAAATGTAAACTTGCTTGATTATGACCGATCTATTGGTACGACATATTTTAGTCTCACTTACGTTGAAAGAAAGTTTTGTCCGCAATGCAAAAACGTTACGTTAAACTTAAACTAGTGATTATTTTTTTTTATTTTTTTTTATAACTTTGCCACATTGTCCCACATTACGATTTCTCCTATGTCGTGGGTTACAGTTTACAAACATACATATATGTCACATGCACACACAACCAGATCCGAAACCATTATCAATAGATCATACAAATATTTGTTCCGTGTGGGAATGGAACGCGACACCTAGCGCAGAAAGCTAATCACTTAGCTACTACGTGAACCGTGTCGCCGTATTATCGAGGTCAAAGTCAAAGATTTTTATTTCAAGTAAGGCTTTTCAGGCACTTTTAGAAAGTTGAGACTCTAGGCGCACGGTTCCAAAGGGGGTAGGTCCTATGGAGAAGAGACCGGCAAGAAACTCCATGGATACTCTTTCTCTTTTGAGGACGTTTGATAATATCGCTGCAGTGATTTTTTTTTCTTATAAAATCTTGTTTGGGCCCAGTATTGCGTTCCCACTGTGACGTTTTCGTAACGGAATTTTAACAATTCTACTGATGAATGCCAGATTAGTAGGTAACTAACAAACAACGTATAATTAACAAACGGGTGCTCCAATGCTGTGTGCTTTGTATCCTGAGATTCTTCTGTGCTAGAACAGAGTTTCATTGAACAGAGTGTGTGCCTCTTGACTTTCAATTAAGTTTGTTTGAAACAGTATTTCTCTTTAGAAATACATGTGTGGCCATCTGTGGCGTACGGTGCATAAAGATTCCTGGGTGTCTGCGGGGCGCATACACAGTAATTTCCCATGCAATTAACACTTATTCTCTCTTAGTTCTTGGTCTGTTTATTTTTATACAAGGGCAACCGTCAATTAAATATATGTATTTCTCTAATTGTGATTCTTACCTTGAAATTTTGACAAAAGGTTCCTTATATGACGTAGACAACTGAGTGATATTTGAATAATAAATTCTACCTCTAAGAGATTACAATAGGGGATTAAAGTATTTATAAAAAAGCAATAAATATTTCGTTTAATAGTTCTCAACAATATCAAGCTAGCGAAGATACAAGCTAAGGCTAGTCTCTTACTATGGGTAATGATGGTTTATACAACTTACAATATAGATAATTAATTCAGAATCGAAATAGTACCGCCAGCGCAATTACCGATGTAGCGCGATACCTTCTGTCAAACGTCATTTTTGCGTCATATAATGTATTGGCTGACAATGAGATTGCTGTCGCGTGGCTGTTGCTTTGCTGTCGTTTTCTTACGTAATTAGGCTGTGGATGATCGTGGTTTGAAAGCTAAACCGGCAGCCTAAAAACGTAAAAAAAGCGACAGCAACGCGACAGCCACACGACATCAGCCTCCCTGTTGGCCAATACATATATGATACAAAAACGACGTTTGACAGATGATATCGCGCGATCTACAGTCGCTGCTATCCTGCTACATAGGTAATTGGTAGCTTAGGAAGATATATAGATAGGAAGGTTGATTAGTGAGTCGGTAACAACAGATCTCTAATTAACATGAAAACGTAAGGTACCTACGTGACTTTGCAAAGTAGCTTTTTGACTAGGACGTCTGTCAATGACCTTTCCTGCAAAAGTTTTTGGCTCGAATATATTTTATAGTTTATACCTGTATTGAAAAGCTTATGAACTAAGAACGTTTTGCTTATTAAAAGTAGTATTTTGGGGAGAATATGTTCGTATAAAAAATATTTATAGGTTACATGAGTGTCAATTATTTTTTAAATTTAATATATTTGAACATTACTAGCTTTTGCCCGCGACTTCGTACGCGTGGAATTTAGAATCTGATATTTTCCTGCGGTAAAATGGAGCCTATATTTTAAGTTATACTTCTAGCAATATATCGGTGAAAACTGCATTCAATTCCATGCAGTAGTTTTTGCGTGATGCGTGTACAAACATACAGACAGACGGACAGACAAAAATTCTAAAAACTATTGTTTTGGCTTCTGGTGCTCTAATAAAGACCCTCCATATTAGTTTTTCTCCAATCTGTCTGTCTGAGTACAAACATAGCCCACACCTCTAATCTTTAGTATTTACTAATGGATCAGAATTCGATTATCACTACCGTTAATAGTTAAAGAATTCGTGAGGAAACCTGAGACCGCAAACTTCACCGATGCTGTTATTGAGTCCCATGTAATAAAAGAGCCTATTTCCATGTGCCAGTTCCGAACACCGTGCTGTTACTCAGAATTTACAGACAGGAAAATCCTATAACACTTCGCTCGCTGGTAATCAAACCCAGAATCTCAAATTCAGCAGCCACACTGGAAACAACAAGACCAGGCAATCAAATACTCATTTTGTTTGTATTATGAAATCTAAACTAGAACACACGAGTACTCTAAAGAGCAATCTCCTTTCCTCTTTGTACTCCATCTTTTACAAAGCTATTTCTTCTGCATCCTATTCATTATATCATATATATTCTCTCAGTTGGCTGGAAGCAGTTTAAAGTCACCTTGTATCTGAGTTATGTAAGATGTTGAACGGGTGAGGTCAATGCGCTACACAAACCGTTTTACGTAGCTTAGGTATTCAGTATTTTCTGAAGGGTTTGAGAATCGGGTCTGTTTGAAATGTCAGACGATTTGAGACTTTAGAGTCGCTGGTACTTTTTTATCTTCGTTATATGATAAAATAAGTAATGTCTATAGACTGCCTCACTGGTCCTGGTCCTGTCTAGTGGTCGCAAGTGCGATTGCTGAGTGTGAGGTCTTGAGTTCGATTCCCGGGTCGAGCGAAGTGTTATTGGGTTTTTCTGTATGGAAATTCTCAATAGAAGCACGGAGTCTCTAACAGTGCCCGGTTGATGACAATATGCTCGCCCCCTGTTACATGAGACTCATTTACATGATATAAAGATGTATTCTATTCTATTCAATTCATTGCATGACATAATACTACTATAATACTCGAATAGTTTATCTTACTTTATTTTTTACTGGCTTTCGCTCGCGGCTTCGCCCGCGTGGTTTACGAGCCCGTACAATTTCCGGGATAAAAAGTAGCCTATGTGCTATTCCAGACTATAATCAATCTCTGTGCCAAATTTCATCCAGATCCGTTCAGCCGTTCTGGCGTGAAAGAGTAACAAAGATCCATCCATCCATCCTCACAAACTTTCACATTTATAATATTAGTAGGATAGGATTTAACTTTCTAACTTACGCTCAGTTTGTGGTCTTCAACTCATATAGAAATTGCTTGCTTACCCTGTAAAAAAGAAAAACTAGAATGAAAATCGTAATTAAAACAGACTAAGAAGAAAAAACAGGTTGGTGCCAATGTGCAATGTGCCAATGTGCAATGTGCCAATGTGCCAGTCTGCTTGCCAACTCACTAACTGAGCCTCAAAAATAGTTGCTTGGGTTGCAACAAGGGGGCAACAAGAACGTAACCGGTTGAAGGGTGTATATATATATATATATATATATATATATATATATTATATTTATTTTAAGTAGTGATAGCCTAGCGGTTGAATGCTTTTCTTCCATGCTGGAGGGTCTGACCTCGAACCCGGCCCGTACCTCTGACTTTTCGGAATCGTGCGGATCAGAATTTGATTATCACTTGCGTTTTAGGTGAAGGAAAACATCTTGAGAAAACCTGCGCACCTGAGAGGTCTCCATAAAGTTCTTTAAAGCGTGTGTAGACCGCCAACCAGCGCCGGGACAGCGTGGTGGATTAAGGCCTAACCCTTCTCATTGTGAGTTGAGATCTTGGTCCAGCAGTGGGACAGTAATAGGTTGAATTTATTATTATATTACCTCATAAAGTATCATTTATCTAAGAAACCCGGTGTCGCAAATTGCTAGGTATACATGAGTATGCCTGAAAGTTCTCCTTTTCAAAATGTACCGTGTATGGTGTATAATCTCTTTCATACCGGCGCTTCATATTCATGATAAGCTTCTACCCGGGTAATCCCACTTACGGCGACGGGATTGCACAACGCGACAATCCCTGTATTAAATTAACCTTTACAGTAACAAGTGTGGACTCACCGTTTTAATAATAACGGCGGGGAAGGGTTGGAAGTGGATTTAAAATTAAGTCCGCCAATTTAATCAGATGCAGGACTTAATATTATGACTATAATATGACAGGGGATAGTGTGGGTTTCAAGAAAGGGGTCTAGGATCTTCCTTCTGTGTATAAACCATAAAAAGGCATTTACAAATCGTTTTTACACAAACGTAGTGTCACTTATTGAACACTAGATTCCGCTCGCGGCTTCACCCGCGTGGTTTACGAACCCGTACATTTTCCGGATAAAAAGTACCCTATGTGCTATTCCAGACTATAATTTATCTCTGTGCCAAATTTTCTTCCAGATCCGTGCAGCCGTTCTGGCGTGAAAGAGTTACAAAGATTCATCCATCCATTCTCACAAACTTTCGCATTTATAATATTAGTAGGATTGTGTACATAGACGCCGTATCTACATTTAATATTGCCTATATATTGGCCACGATTTCAGCCTACTACTGAAAATTTACTTGCCAAAAAAGTCCATTAGCTGTGCCTAACCCGGAGATCGAACCTTCAAAGCCTCACACTCAGCAGCCGCACTCGCAACCACTGAACCAAAATAACAGGTTGTTTCCTGTTTTTACTGAAATTAGATAGAAATAACAGGGACAAAGAGCGAAGCAAGAATCGTGTTAGATTAAATCTAGCCGGCCGCCGAGAAAACAAGTTATGATGTTAAAAAAAGAAATGTGTACGTATTAAATAAATATAGAATGCCTTGTCGTTTGAATTCTTAGAAAGGTGATATAAGTACCTACGTAAATATGAAACGTCTATGAAACATAATTTGGATAAACACGAGAGAGTGGTTTTATCAGAATAATTTAAAACGACAAGTTTCCACGAGTTACATGAATCAAAACAGGCATTGTTTTTATTCAGAGGAATACCTAAATGGTATTAAATGAATTATGGAGAAAACATACCTACATGTTCTACAGTAAATATTCAAATAGGTAGATATACTTCATCCTAACAATAATTGACGGCACGGTTGGCGCAGTGGTTGAGAGATCGACTGCTACGCTTCGTGTCGCGCGTTCGATCACCACACGGAACAAACATTTGTACAATCTACAGATAGTTGTTTCGGGTCTGTGTCTTTGTGTATGTGAATACACACCGTGCCTCGGAAAGCACGTAAAGCCGTTGGTCCTGCGCCTGATCTCTCTCCGGTCGTGTCGGATTGTCGTCCCATCGGACTATGAGAGTGAAGGAATAGAGAGAGCACCTGTGTTTGCACACACACTTGTGCTCTATAATATCTCCTGAGTAGTTGGCTAATCTCCAGTGTGATTGGTAGCCGTGACCGAAAATTCGGTCAGGAGGATATTAACATAATAATTATCCCATTACTGTACCACTCTTGGGCAAGGGCCTCTTCTCAGGTGAGAAGGGTTAAGCCGTCCACCTCTTTGGCACGGTGTGGTTAGACTACACACACCAACAAGAACTTAGAAGTTTACTTAGATGAAAATTGTTTATATAAAATTAGATTATTCTATACTAACATTAATAACCATTACACAAGTCTATAAATTAACCTGGGTTAATATAAACGAATGTAATACGATAACGAATAATAACGAAATTTCGATGGTTTCGTTCATATTATATTATATACTTCATTATTTTGATATTGTAATGTCGTTTAAATTGAAATTATTTCTTATATATAACCGCTATACATTGTAAATGTGAGTGAGATTTAGGCTAAGAGCTCTTAATTTCATTAATTCTCACGATAACTGATCCATGCTTGCACTCTGTTGCGACAGGTTAGCTCAAATAGTTATGGCACTTTCTTCAAAAGGCTATTCCATCCTATATTTGTCTCACATAAACCCTTACATCATTACAATCTGTCTGGACTTTAAAATAGACTTTGACCCCTGAGTTTGTTTCGGCGTTTCTTCTCAGGGATAGTCATAGGAAATGCCGACGCCATCTAGTTAAAAAAAGACGTGTAAAAGTGATTGAAAAATCCTAATTGCAAAATAAATAATTTCATTTCATTTCATAAAATTATTTACTTATAAAATATTGTACAATAATCTAAAGTATTTATTTATTTATTAAAGGGTCTCCAACAAAGAATATACACACAAATTCACAATTTAAACATTTATCCTGTATCGTGGGTACAGTTTACAAACATACATGTCACAGGCACTAACAACCAGACCTGAAACAATTATCTGTAGATCATACAAATATTTGATCCGTGCGGGATCGAACCCGCGACACGTAGCGCAGAAAGCTAATCGCTTAGCCACTGCGCCAGCCGTGTCGTCAAAACTATGTCCGGTAGATGGCAGTAGGTTCGCCCCCTATTACATGAGACTCAATAATCTGCGAAATGGGGGGTACAATAGTACTCCTCTGCCTAACCCTTCGGGGAATATAGGCGTTTCGCTATATGTTCACTGTGGTTACTCCGACCACCTTTCACACAGCGGGTCGACCCGTCACCACAAACGCTTAAATAATAAGTAACTCAGTGGTCCCAGTTCATACATCAGAGGGGAAATTGTGGTTTGCTGTGAAAGAAATATACCTTCAGTTTACAATCAGGTTTTAGTCCAATATTTCTAGTATAAGACGTTATAGCCTGGTCATTGATCTCTAGTAGTCATATTATTAGATTTATATATTAATAACGCCTCATTGGTCTACTGGCCGCAAGGGCGACTGCTGAGCGTGAGGTTTTGTGTTCGATTTCCGGCTCGATCAAAGTGTTATTGGGTTTTTCTGTATAGAACTTCTCAGTAGTAACACGGAGTTTCGAACTGTGCCAGATTACTGGCAATAGGTTCGCCCCCTACTGAATGGGACTTAATAACAGCATAGGCTAAATTCGTGTGTACAATAGTACACGCCTAACCCTTCGGGGATTAACGCCCTGCAAACCAATTGAATGCCTATTTCTAAGTTATGCAGGCTTATATATATGTATGTACATAAAAATAGCTTTTATTATTTGCGAGTGAAGACTCAAATTATAATGACAATTAATAGCCATTTACCCTGAACACATAAACGTAAACAAATGTTCATGGTACCACTCAGTGCCATTATCGACCTAACCATCGCAATTAGCACAGCAAACGAGTGCCAATTAGTGCCAATTTAGTTCCGCCTTGATTAAGCTTTTTAGAAGTCTAAAGTTTATTTTAAGAGCCTACCATTTTGTCATAATTAATCGAGTTATTTAAGAGCGAGTGGCACTCGATACGAATATTCATGCTTTTAGAAACACTCAAAGCAGGTCTATATTAAGTGGAGTGTCTATAGGCATTCGGCAAGGTTGGCGGAGTGACATAGCGATTGGTTCGATCCCCGTAAATACATATATTTTATTATCTACGGGAAGTTGTTTTAGGGCTGTGTGTATTTGCATGAGAGGCCATGAGATGTATATTTGTAAACTACCCACGGTACAGGAGACAACAGCGAATGGGTAAAGATTAAAAATATAATTTTAACTTTGATAGGCTAAGTAAAAGTCACGATAACTGACAGACGAAACCTTAACATTTACGGAATACCCAGGGATTCAGCTTCTATAGCATCCTTGCGTCCGCGTTACTTTTTCACCAGGGCATAAACATTTAATAAACTTATTATGACGCAGCTTAAAAATAATGAAATATCACGATTCTGCTTAGGTTTGGTTAAAGGATCGAATTGTCTGTACAGTTTTATGAATTCTTACATAATAAGAAGTTTTGACGGATGGGATGAGGCCTATGTATAGCTGACTTGATTCATTCATATTGCAACACTCAGCCCAAAAACCCTTTGGTGTTGCTATTTTTAAAATACATCCAGTAAATCGCATGTCATGCGCAAAACCGAAAATACGACATTTGTCTTCCCCATCAAAGGGGACGATTTACAACCTCCAAACAAAAGAGAAACGCAAAGTATCAAATAAAAGTTCAAAGCCTTTGAGTTATGACCTGTTTGAGACTTAATGACACATAAAGCTCTTTGATTCAATAGCAATTTTGGTTTGTTTAGTAATAAATGTCCAATAAGAAAGAGTACGGGAAATCATATTTTTTTTTCTAATGGAATAACTATCAGTATTTACTGACCAATTTGTTATTGAAGTTAGAAAAACATTACTGAGAAACGTGGAATCTAGAGTTAATAATGAGTTTTTTTTACAAATATCTTATTTCCACCAAACGAAAGCAAGAAACTATTGAAGTGAAATATGGTGTTTTACATCGTGTAGTATGTATAATGTAGTCGTTTTTATTAGGAAAAAATATCTGACACTAAAATACAAATGTGTGCGTGCAATCAATAAATAGCCCATAGAAAGTGGGCTGAATTGGCAGTGGGCTGGTCACATAAGTCGAAGAACCGATAACCGTTGGGGTAGACGAGTTCTCGAGTGGAGACCGCGAGTAGGCAAACGTAGTGTAGGGCGCCCACCAGACAGATGGACCCATGACTTGTGTAAGGGTAGAAAGTGGATACGGAGAGCCGTAGATCGGGCTCAGTGGCGCTTACTGGGAGAGGCCTATGTCTAGCAGTGGACGAATGAGCGCTGATGATGTGTGTGTAATCTTGCTGCAGTATTGCGACTGATCGGCAGCTCATGATGCGAATGTGTGCGTGAGTTGTCTTGTTACAGGCGGACGGTTACATCGAACGACTAGACCCACAAAATAAGTAAGTATATATTTAAAAAAAAATGTAAAATGCGTTGGCATTTCCAGCAATACTTATGAGTGTAGCCAAAGAGAGCACCAATTAGTTTTTAAAATCATAGAAGTAACATGATTAAATATCGTAACGTCAAAACGACGAAGACAAATAAATATAATCAATATCCGGACCCACCAATTCTTTTTCAGTTATTTCTTTGAACTGAACTAAAAGTACCGAGCGTGGGTGAAAGTCGCCTTAGTATTTCCACGAATTATTATTATTATTATTCCAAGTACTAGGCGAGCAGAAGCCAATGCTCTTTAATATTACATTTTTTTCATATGTTTTGCGGGCCAGGCGTTGCCCATATATGTGAATTAGGGTACTTTTTATTGAATGTTTTCGACGCGAATCCAACCATGATAGACACCAGATAATAAAAGAGCAAAAGACATATTTTTCACGAATAATTACTTAATTAGGCACGTATTCAAATTTGTTACCTACCAGGCAAGCAGAAACTCAAAGGTAGCCAATAACATAGCCAAGAATAGCCAGTAATACCTACTTATCATACAACTAAGTACGGGCAAACCCTCAACCCACATTTTTCAGTTACCGTAACCGGTAAACATAGGTGTTATCTACCAGGCGAACAGAATCCCAAAGGAGATACAACATAGCCATAAAGCATCACATATAACATGACACAAGACGGGTGAACTCGCAGAAACACCACATTTTTCGTATACAAATACATATCATACGTGTTAGACACAACCCAGGCTGTTATCTACTAGGCAAGCAGAAGCCCAAAGGAGATACATTGACAAGACGGGTCGACCCTCATTCGGATCGCTACAAATAATTTCCTATGATAAATTTATGAACGTTTCGGACGTGGCACCAATGTAGCATCCCTCGCGTGGAACATTTTATTATTTATATCTGTATTAGGGCATCGAATATGGAATCATGACGTCACCGTCACGTTACAAGAGGCTAGAGTGAATTTTGGGATTTTTGAAAATGTAACGCAGTGCAGTGTTTATTAGATTGACTGCTACGCTACGGAATCGCGGATTTACATATTTCCCGTACGGAACAAATATTTGTATGATATACAGATAGTTGTTTCGGGTTTGGGTGTATGTCCATGTGAATATTTGTGTTTATAAACACATTCACGATACAGGAATTATAACTTAACTAAAGTTTTAAAAGAATCACAAAACAATCCTCATAGATTAGGCAGAGATGTAACATCGACTTTTCGTTTGTGTGTTGATTTTTTGACATACTGGAAATCGAATGCAGTGCTAATGATCATCTAGCCCAATCAGGCAAACATTTGTATTATCAAAAAAGGCCTAACCAAAAAAATAAAACAGCTTATTTATAAAAAAAACTCCTCCAATAAATAAACCCGTGCCACTCAATTATTTTAACTGAATAAACTTATTACCTTTGATTCAAAAGACTGAAATAAATAATTAACAACATACTTAATTTATTAATTAAATTACGAAAAAGAAGAAAAATCTGTGTCAGCCATTTTTACCGCCATGTTATCAATACGCTCTTTAATTCAATATTGAAGGCTGATGAAAATTAATTATCCGTCTGACTTTTATTGCTTTTTGTAATAAAATTGACTTTACGTAAAGTAATTAATAGTGTATAAGGCGCCTCCCTCGGTCCAATATACAATATTAATATTTTAACGCAGTAACGTTTATATTTGAGGTAATCTCGTGAACAACAAATGATTTCATAAATTCTTGCACACAGCATAAGGGCCATTGCTCCCGTATTTAATAAGCTATATTATGTTAAGAAAAGTAGCAATTTTAAGCAACGATGTATTGAAGCTAGTTTAGGGATAAATCAAACTAATACGTGAACACTACTCATCATCTGCCTGCCTTTTCCTACATTAGGGTCGGGTCAGCTTCCAGTCTAACCGGTTGCAGCTGAATATCAGTACTTTACACGAAGCGAATGCCGTCTGACCTGCGCCACCCAATTACTGGGAGACGCTGATACTCTAAGTTTAGACTGGTTGTTAGAATTTTTGGGTTACTGACACCGTATTCGTATGACACACTGGACCAATAGCATGACGTGTTTTCCGAGGTCTTGATGACAAATGGACATTCACCTACGTGGATACAACTAATTTTGGCCACTGTTGGGCATAAGCCTCTTCTCAGGATGAGGTTTAGTCCACCTGCCTGCCCAGCCTGTTGCAGGAGGACTACGCACACCATCGAGATCACCACCATATCACCAGATCACCATATTATTTTGTATTCATTATTTTGTGTTCTTTTTTATCCACTTTGTACTGTTTATGTCGTTTTTATATTTTATTCGATAAGTTGTATAATTTGTACTATGTTACAGCATTATGCAATGTAACGTATTCATAAATTTGTTTTTCTTTATATAATGCATGTTAAATTTAAGATTATTAATGGAAAATTAAATTTTATTTTTTGAAAAGAATATCCATGGAGTTTCTTACCAGTCTCTTCTCCATAGGACCTACATCCTTTTGGAACCGTGCACCTAGAGTCTTTTTTAAAAGTGCCCGCAAATACCTGGTAGAAATTCACTTTGACTTTGACATGGCACGACTTACACGATACCAGTACTACGTCATCAATGACTTGTCTTGAAATTGAAGCCAGTAACTGACTCAATATAAGCCGCCATAAGCATAGTTGAGCCATTAGAATGTACATCCTCTGCAATGGCTGTAATAACCGCCGATACGAAGCGCTAATGCATTTTCAACGACATATCGTAACTCTATACAGTCCTGTGATTGCAAATTTACAATCACGCCTGGGGACTACTCCCTGAAGGGTTAGAGGATTACTATTGTATACCTCACATAATTATGTATATTTAATTTTTAATTTATATTAATTTTAAGATTGTAATTAAGTGTATTTTTTTTTACATTTACTTAAAGCATCGAATTAGTCTTCTGTAATGGTGAGTTAGTTGTTATTTAATAAATAAATACATACAGTAGGTATAATGGTTTTCGAGGGCGAAAAATGCATCTAACTACGTGTCGCCTCTGGAAAAATTGGGTAAAAGTTAAAAAAAAAAATGTGCTGTGCAGGCTCGATGGCCCAGATATTTGTTAGAGTCGGTGGTGAGATTCAATTCCAACAATTCGAAACACCAGATTGCTATTGAGAATTTTCAAACATGCCAATCCGTGGATTGAATCAAGGAACTCATGGTCAGCAGCCACGCTTGCCACCACTAGCCCAATGAAGCAGGTACATACTTTGTCAAAAGTCAACAACAAGAAACACTTTAATCTAAAGTATACTTTACTATCATTAGTATTGTAAATACGATCTATAGATCGTAGTTACAATAATAATGAGTATATTGTGGTTTTTTAGACTGTCCGACTTATTTGTTGATAATTACAAGATATTTCATCAGCTGCCTGGACTTATTTCAACTTGACTCGACAGCGGGCTTCACTAAAGAAGCCTCCTTGTCGGAACCAGTGCGGTACTGCGCTGGCAGGACCCAACATGCTGTTACGACCAGCAGTACCGACAACGCTGCTCTACGTGTCCAGATTGCACCACTCTACGAAGGTTGAGGAGATAGTGGAGTACGTGCGCGTCAAGACCAACTGGACCTTGAGGGTCGAGAGGTTGGAGCCGCGTCACAACACGAACTTCAAGTCGTTCGTGGTGCGAGTTCCGACACACCATCTCGAGAAGTTCCTCAAGGAAGAGTTCTGGCCGACAGGTGTTGTGTATCGTCGGTTTCGTGGCCGCCTACATGACACCAGTCAGCGAAACACGACGCCGACACTTCGTGTGCACTAGTTTTAGTTATTATGTAATATATATTAATAGTATTTTTAAGTTTTATATTTTATATTATTGTATATGTTTATATGGGCCTTGATGCCTGAAATAAATGGATAAATAAATAAAAATACTAAATGCAGCTGTATACCAGTACTGTATAGTGAGTCAGTACCAGTACTGTAGAGTGACTGTCCTTTGGTATACCTAAAAAATATTATTAAAAGAAAACGTTTCTTCACACTAAGATTAATTCTTGTACCGTGAGTGCGTTTACAAACACGAATATTCAAAAGCACAAACACCCGCACACACAAAAATATTTGTTTCGTGCGGGAATGGAACCCGCGACACGTAGCGCACTAATTCATTCCTCAACCACTGCTTCATTCGTGTCGTCAAACACCGTCAGTCAACCGTGACACAATTTAGAAGATATTTACACAATAATATGATTATTAGAGGACCTTGGAATGATGAGATTGACGCCAGAAATCAAAATATCTGAATATTTTGCTATCCGATCTATCAATGTATCAATATAATGTAACACGATCAATCTAACATCAATCTAACCAATGTCATGAATTGATTTGATGCCAGATTGATGGTGTAATGCGCGCTTGAGGTGTGTTCGGAAAATTTCCCGTTATAACCACTTTGCCTAAAAAAAGCTATCACTACATATTATATAACAAAGTTCCCCCGCCACGTCTGTCTGTTTGAACGCGATAAACTCAAAAACTACTGAACGGATTTTCATCGTCCATTGGTGAAACCGTCACCAATGTACGGAGTGGTTCATGAGGAAGGTTTAAGTGTATAATACATTAAGGTTTCGTGTAAATTAACTGAAATATGACGATAATTGTTGAAGATGTCGGAAAAAATCATGCCGACTGGGACCTTTAATAATAATAATAATCGTTTATTTCAGATTTACAATAACAATCCATATACATGCGCATGGCATGCGCCGCGTAAACCAACAGACTTATATATCCTTATCACATTGACGACACGGTTGGCGCAGTGGTTGAGAGATCGACTGCTGAGCTACGTGTCGCGGGTTCGATTCCAGCACGGAACAAATATTTGTATGATCTACAGATATTTGTTTCGGGTCTGGGTCTTCGTGTATGTTAATACACAACGTGCCTCGGAAAGCACGTAAAGCCGTTAGTCCTGCGCCTGATCTCTCTCCGGTCGTGTCGGATTGCCGTCCCATCGGACTATGAGAGTGAAGGAATAGAGAGAGCACCTGTGTTTGCGCACACACTTGTGCTCTATAATATCTCCTGCGTAGTTGGCTAATCTCCGGTGAGATTGGCCGCCGTGACCGAAATCGGTCAGGAGGATATTATTATATCCTTATTAAATTAAAAAAGACGATCGTTATAGAAAAAAAAAAATAGGCGTATATGTTCTACCCGTGCGAAGCCAGGGCGGGTCGCTAGTATGATGTAAATTTAAGTTTCAGTTATGCAAAGAGGTTATGTTAAGTGAGATTTTATTTTAAGCGCCTTATTGGTCTAGTTGAAAGCGCGGCTGAATGCGAGTTAGGTTCTGGGTTTGATCCCCGAGTCGGGTAAATTGTTAGTAGCTCCGAATTTGGCATTTTGCCCGGTAGCTGGCAATAGGCTCGACCCCAATTACATGGGACTCAACGTTGGGGTAATGTGGGCGTTCAATAGTACAACTCTATTTAATCGTTTAGGGTATTTTACCTACCTTTGAGTACCTCATTGGTCTAGTGGTCACAATCGACTGCTGAGCGTCAGGTCCTGGGTTCGATTCCCAGATCAGGCAGTGTTAATGGATTTTTCTGTATGGATATTCTCAGTAGCACAACTAGGTAGATGGCAATAGGCTTGCCCCCTATTACATGGGATTTAATAACGGTATCGGCGAAATGTGGGTGTGCAAATAGTACACCTCTGCTTAACTCTTTGGGGAATAGAGTCGTGGTGATGCTATGGTATATACCTAAGATTATAAAGCTTAGATTTTCATAGTTTATATTATACATGAATAGCTCTACACTAGGATATTCAATGGGATGTTTGTCGATGCTGTTTACATAATCACAATATGCACAAACATCCCGACTTGGTGCAAATATTGGTTAAACATGTAAAAGGTTAAATATTTGTTCCGATACGAGAAAGCCACAAAGACTGGCTATTTGGCCTTATATGGCCAGCTTTTCCAAGATGTGTAATACAAGCTTAAATGGTACTTGAATTCCACTTGAAACCTTTTGAATATGTAATATTCGGATTCTGCCTCTATAAAAATTTGCGATATTATTTTTTATTTCTATTCGGACTCTTGCGCAGTTTCAAAAGAAATAATGAAAAACATTGCCCCACTGTAGAGTTTCTCCTGTATCGTGGGTACAGTTTACAAACATACATGTCACATGCACACACAACCAGACCTGAAAGAATTGTCTGTAGATCATACAAAATATTTGTTCCGTGCAGGGATCGAACTCACGACCCGTAGTACAGAATGCTAACTGCTTAGCTATTGCGCCAACCGTATTAAATACTTATTAGTCTAATGGTCGCGCGGCTACCGACTGAAAGGTCTAGGGTTTGGTCTGGCGCGTTGCTATCGCTTTTTTACGTAATTAGGTTGGTTCGGGCAAAGTGTATAAAAAATCTCAGTACCGCGTAGCCTGGAATTTGGAATTGTACCTGGTAGATAGGAAAATCTCCCCCCCCCCCCACACTAAATGAGACTAATAACAGCATCAGCATCGTACATCTCTGCCTAACCCTTTGGGGAATACAAGCATAATGCTCTTTTTTTCTGCTGTCAAATTCGTTATTTCTAATGTATTGGAGCTCCTCTAAAGATACGTCTATTTCAAAATATAAATCGTGTCGGCCCCGCATCGTCCAACACAAATTCCCAGTAATTATCATTTGATCAATGTATTTGCGAAACATCCGATGATGGCGATGTCGCAATTACGTACAATATTCAAGACTATCAGTGTTTCTTGCTAGAAATGTTTATTTCTTGTTTACAGACAATATGTTAATGGAATGGAAAATATTGATTAGGTACATGGGGTATGAATAAAGGCCTAAACACACGTTTCTTGTACTAAGTTAATATAATTAAGGCGCCGTACCGTCAGCATTAAAAAGATGTATTAAATTCTATAGTGAATTGTAGAAGCTAGTTGCGGAGCCGACAGACATTGTCCCCGAACCTGTTTTAGAACTCGATCGCAGCGCCACCTACCGGGTCCAATTGTGTTTTTAAACCATCCAGAAACTCATTGAAATATACACACAAAATTTCATCCAAATCGGTCCAGCCGTTTAGGAGGAGATACGTGACAAATACACGTACAGAAGTATTATATATAATAAGATAGTGCATGAAATTTTGATTAATTTTACACATAGTATATACATAAAAAACATAGTTATTTAATTCTAGTACGGGTGCAATTAAAAATTTCTAATTGAACGTCATATATTCTTTTTATTGAAATTTTCATACATAAATACCATCCAAATTTCCGACATTTCCATTTTCAGCCCACTATTGTAATTACAAATGCAGTATAATTGTTCTGACAGGTGTCATTGTACTTTCACTCAAGTCGGGCATTAATTTTGGATCTCATCGATAATCGAACAACACTAGCCTAATTTCTAACTCCCTTCCAATAATCGATTATCAAAAAAATCTCGATAAATTATTTATCAATAATAACAATAATAATGACAATGCACAGTTGACATCAAGGAAAATGAAATACAACCCGTTTGACCCTCATTCTCGTAAGATGCATTAGAAATAAAGTTTTCCTTAATAAACAATTTATAGTGCTTTTTAATGATTATGATTATTATATTTGTACATCTTTCAACCTATCAGGATTTCGAGGTAAGAATCTCCATGAGTGACGAATTTAGAGATCGTCTGGCGCACCCTAGGCAGTGACACGACTGGCAAAATTTCCCCTATGGCATAGGCTTCCACAAGACGATCTTTCATATCAATTATATTTTTTTGATGACTGAGAACCGAGGATTCTTAAACCATGATTACAAAAGAAAATTATAATATAATAATTCGATAAATCAACCCATTACTGTCCCACTGATGGGCAAAGGTCTCTTCTCAGAATGACACGGGTTAGGCCTTAGTCCACCACGCTGGCCCGGTGCGGGTTGGCGGACTGCACACACCGTTAAGAACTTTATAGAACCCTCTTAGGTATGCAGGTTTCTCACGATGTTTTCCTTCACCGTAAACGCAAGTGATAATCAAATTCTGATCCGCACATGATTCCGAAAAGTCAGAGGTGAGGGCCGGGTTTGAACTCAGACCCTCCTGTATGGAAGGCAAGCGTTCAACCGCTAGGCTATAAAGAAAATAATAAAATTAAAATCCAATAAAAAGACTTATGCGGAAAAAATTTAATTTTCCTATTTACAATTTTTTGTTCATTTTATTCACATTTATCCATATACCAACCACTAAAATTCCACCGCAGGTTGTGGGCTTCTTGCAACAAAGACAATACGGCGACTTACGCACAATTATCAAAACGTATTATTATTTATTTTGACAGTGATAGCCTAGCAGTTGAACGCTTGCCTTCCATGCAGGAGTACCTGAGTTCGAACCCGGCCCACACCTCTGACTTTTCGGAATCATGTGCAGATCAGAATTTGATTATCACTTGCGTTTACGGTGAAGTAAAACATCGTGAGGAAACCTGCACACCTGAGAGGGCTCCATAAAGCTCTTGACATTGTGAGAAGAGACCCTTGCCCAGCAGTGGGACAGTAATGGGTTGAATCTATTCATTATTATTTACTTAGTATTGTGTGATTGAAACCATGAGAAAACAGAGAAGTGACGTCATCAGCGGTTCATTAATTAATCTTAGTAAAACTATCTATCGTAAATTATAATTAATCCACGCGTAATTACAGATTACAATATTATGGAACGGCATGTTTCACTTAATTGCGTTTCAAATACTCTGTATAATAACAATATGTTATATATTATGACTGCCTCATCAGTCTAGTGGACGCAAGCGTGACTGCTAAGCATGAGGCCCTGGGTCCAATTCCTGGGTCGGACAAAGTGTTATTAGGTTTTTCTGTATCTAAATTCTCAGTAGCAGCACAGAGTCTGGAACTGTTCACTGGCAATAGACTCGCCCCCTATAACATGGGACTCAATAACAGCATCGGCGAAATATGGTGTAATAGTACACCTCTGTTTAACCCTTCGGGGAATACAGGCGTGATGCAATATTATATTACGGGACAGTATTTGCTCTGTGTGCGCACAACACTGATCTATAGCTGGTTTTTCTACCTCATCTGCTACTAGAGGTAGTAAGCGTGGCTTCTAAGCGTGAGGTCTTGGATTCCACCCCTAGGTTGGGCAAAGTCTAGTTTTGAACTGTGCCCGGGAGATAAAAACAGGCTGGCCTTTTACATGGGTATTGTCAAATACTGTTGTCAATTCCCAAGTCTGTGAAGGTGTGATTGGGGTCCTAAAATAAACAATCCCAGAGCGATCGTTAGCTCGCGATCGTGAGGTCCAAAGTTCAAATCCCAGGTCAGTCATTTATCCTTAAGTTACGTTGAGTTGTGTTACGAGATCACATTTTTTTCCTCACGTTCGAGAGCCGCGTGTTTTTGTTAATATCATCAAGAATTGCCTTTGGGGACAAACAGTAGTACATTTTTCGGTTATATTTCTTGTGGCACTGACTTATCTTTATGACCAAACTAGTTTTTGCCCCCGGCTTCGCTGGCGTTAATTCAGATTTTGACAATCAATTCAGGTTGTTGGTCGATATAGGAAGTATTAACGTTAATACGATTAACTTAGGGTTATTATTACTTCGGGTTACTAAACAAACAGTGTGCGTAGACAATAATTTAGCTAGTTGATTCGAAAGACACGTAGCGCCATCTAGCGTCCTAAAGCAATTGTGACCGTCGAAAGTTATTGTTCTTTCCCTCGAGAACAGTACTTTTTTCTGGATGAAAGGTAACCTATGTCCTAATGTGTACTCCTGACATCGTATATGCAAAATTTCATGATGGTCGGTTCAGTGGTTTAGGCGTGAAAAGGTGACAAACAAACAAACTTACTTTCGAATAATATAAGTTAGGACTAATTATGTCTTTCTTTCTTTCTAAATATCTAGCAATATATAGCACAGTAACTATCTTTATAGCAGTTTGACGTTATTTTACATCAATAGAAAATAACAAGGATGAAACAATAGGCAATGTAAAACGGGCGTCTTTTCGCTTGAAGTGATCTCTTCCAGGCAACCAAATGGAATCAATGGAAAACAGGTTAAAAAGACAACGGGCACTCTAAATGTACAATTAATAAAAAAGTGAAAATTTAAATAATATGGATAAATATCATCATCATCATCAGCCAGAAGACGTCCACTGCTGAACGAAGGCCTCCTGCAAGGGGAGGGGTTTGCCATAATCCCCACGCTTGGCAGGCGGATTGGGGATCGCAGTGGCTCACCGATTAGTGAGAGGACGCTGCTGCCCATCCTCCGGTGTCTGGCCGCAGTTTTAGGACGTACCGGGTCACTTGGATAAATATACATATATATAAATATATTTTATTCTATATGTATTTAAAGGGGTTTTACGCGTAACGTATGTCAGTCCCATCGTACCCTTAACATACTCCATTAAAAATATTTTTTTAAACATACATAAATATCTGCAAATCGAGATGAAGCAAGTCTCGAGTATTCTAATATAGCACCAAGTAATGTTCGACGAGTTTTTAAGAAACTTAAGGAAGTATTTTTTTTATGGCATTGGCGGCAAGTGAACAGACGGATCATCTGATGGTAAGCGATTACCGTGGCCCATGGACACCCGCAACATCGGAGGAGTCACAAGTGCGTTGCCGACCTTTTAAAAAGGAGTACGCTCTTTTCTTGAAGGTCGTATTGGTCTGGAAATACCGCAGGCGACAGTTCATTCCACAGTTTTGTTGTGCGAGGTAGAAAGTTTCTAGAGAAACGCACAGTTGTGGACTGCCACCCATCTAAATGATGGTGATGGAACTCCTGTCGCGTAGAACGATGGCGGAAAGAGGCGGCAGGGACCAGTCCGAACAATTCCTCGGAACACTCCCCATAGTATAGGCGATAAAAGATGCATAGCGAGGCATGCATGCATGTTAAATATAAACAAAGGACTACCCTCTTTTCAGATAAGACCTTAGTTAGGGACGGTAAAATAAAATACAATAATGTTAATTGTAAACGGATAAAAGAAATAGATTTGTTAACATTTACTAAAATACCTCTACAAATTAAAGTAACAGGTATAGTTAAAGTTAACTATCTCACATTATGACATCATGGTTCAATAAAAAAGTAATGCTTTTATTGTGAGCGGACAAAGTGATAGATTGAGGCCATATTGGCTTTTGTCGAAGCTTCCGGTTTCCTACCAGATGCCGGAGTAAAGGTGTGTAATAGTTTTCCCGAGGGACTTTATTTGGGGCTTTATTTTCATTCGACAAAAAAACGCGTTTCGTACGCGCGCCGTAGTGAAAATACTAATAAAGAATTTACGACTTTTCGCGTATACGTTTTTGCTTTCACACGAAATGATTTCAGTCGCACGGCCACGCATATAAACGTGCGTTTTCGCACATCTACGCGGCCACCACGGTCGCGGTCAGCACGGAACTGTTGCTACATCTTTGCTACGCGTGTATGAGCCCGTAGCACTGGGATACGTGCGTAGCAATGGCGTAGTAAATGTAGTAGCAGTGCATTGCTGCAGCAACGCAAGTAATCGCAGCGTTTACTTGCGGACATCAAATGCTCATGAAATAAAACCTTAACTCGTATTTAATAAAAAATAAAAACAATGTTATTTTATACAAGGCGGTAACTGACGGCACAGTTGGCGCAGTTGTTAAGAGGTAAATTGCTCCGCTACGCTGTCATAGGTTCGATTCCCACACGGAAAAAATATTTGTATGATCAACAGATAGTTGTTTCGGGTCTGGGTGAGGCCATGTATGTGTTTGTAGCTGCAGCCACGATCCTACTATCCTACTAATATTATAAATGTGAAAGTTTATGAGGATGGATGGATGGATGGATGGATGGATGGATGGATGGATGGATCTTTGTGACTCTTTCACGCCAGAACGGCTGAACGGATCTGGATGAAATTTGGTACAGATATACTTTCCATCCTGGAAAAATGTACGGGTTCGTAAACCACGCGGGCGAAGCAGCGGGCGGAAGCTGGTACAAGAATAATTCTTAGCATGAGGCAAGGTTATACAAATAAAATAATTGTAAAGAACAAAATAATAGATCAAAAAGTATTTTGTAAAAGAAATTACTTGAACAGGCTTTTTATTTACAAAGTAGCCAAGTTAAGTCCCCGTGTTTAATTATTGACAATCTCATTAAATAAAAGTTGTATTGATTCGTCATTTTATTGGCTTCAGCGGCTTTGCGGGTGGTTTCTGGCTGTCATTGAAAAAAAAAATGTTTTATTTAAAGAAACTCTACGTTATCGTTGGGTTCTGCTGAAAGGTTGGTGATATAACTAGCTGTAGCTCGCGACTTTGCTTGAGTACAATTTCATTCAGTCACATGAATTTTAAACTGAGGACTGTATGACCGAATTTATCACAACATATTATAAAACAAAGTAGCCCCGCCGCGTCTGTCTTTCTGAACGCGATAAACTCAAAAACTACTGAACGTATTTTCGTACGGTTTCGTACGGTCACCAATGGACGGAGTGATTCCTGAAGAAGGTTTAGGTGTATAATTCATTAAGGTTTTGTGGGAATTGGCTGAAATATGACGATGAGTGTTGAAGATGTCGGAAAAAATCATACCGACTGGGAGTTTTACTGGCGTGCGCCGAGTAAACCAATAGAGTTATATATCCTTATTATTGAAGAAGGTTGTAGGTTGCTTTTTGACCCGAAAAAATGCACGTGTTCCTAATCCACGCAGGTGCAGCCGCGTGCTCATACTATAAAAATCCTCTCTTTATTCTTACTTTGTTCTCATTCTTGGCGAAGTAGAAACTCTCTTTGTCTGTTCTACAAAATTAAATAAAAATCTTTTTGGTTATAATATATATTATTATATTAATATATATTATTATAGCAGTGATAGCCTAGCGGTTGAACGCTTGCCTTCCATGCAGGAGGTTCCGCATTCAAACCCGGCCCGCACCTCTGACTTTTCGGAATCAAGTGCGGATCAGAATTTGATTATCACTTGCATTTACGGTGAAGGAAAAACATCGTGAGGAAACCTGCACACCTGAGAGGGCTCCATAAAGTTCTCGACGGTGTGTGTAGTCCGCCAACCCGCACCGGGCCAGCGTGGTGGACTAAGGCCTACCCTTTACAGATAAGGTACCAACGTGGTTTCATTTGTGGTACTTCTATACAAACATTAAATTATCTAAATCCACAAGTTTGGGTTGTATGTTGATAATTTCTTGCCGGTTTTTTATATAGGATCTATTATCTGGAACCGTGCGCCTAGAGTTTTAACATTTCATGAGTTCCAGAACTTGGTCTACATGAAGATATATTTTATTCTATAAAATATCAGTCAGTAAAGTCAGTCATTCAGTCAATTTCTTCCTGTATGTACAGATTACCTAACACCTCCTCAGTTCTATCTTTGCATATCGATTATGGGCGCATGGGCGGTCACGGCCGCGGCCAAATGCGACCGCTTGCATGCAAATCTATATCTTTTCCTATTCGGTCAGTGACGCTGGCTGCTTTGCATACAGACGATGATTGTCTCAACACCGGTGGGTACATTATCTGTTAGTTAAACAGATGTGTGGTGTTGGTTAGTAGTGAGACAAATGGCTCGATATATGTAGGTATTCCTAAACTTTTTTTTTTCTCAAATCGGGACGTGCTTTTATAATACCGAATGACTCGTGTATGGGCTGCGCGGCCCATATGACGTCATTCTGAAATAACTCTTATTATCCGGATGCTTAAGGTTCACTAAAAGTTTACAGGATTTGCTAGGATTTGTGACCTTGAGAGCAAAAAGGTTTATACGTCAGTTAGCAGGTTAACATTGAAAATAAACACAACTTTTTAATATTTAAAAAAGTGTAACTAAATACAATTAATGTTCACTATAATTATATTTAGATTAATTATAATTATTTTATTATAACAAATTGTGAAATATCAAATCAATCACTGGTTCACCAGCTTCGTAAAAATAAAAAAAGCATAGTTTCTCTGACAGTAATTATTAAATTATATGAAAGATATTTTTTTAAATTATATTTATATTTCTCAGTAACCGATAGCGCGCGCGGGCGGGGAATCACCGATCGTCAACGACACGGTCTCGCACCGCTCCTGTCTGACGAGCTCCATAATTGGAAATTTCTCCGTGGTTTCGGAATACGGGACTATTTTGCGTCCCGGAGCTTTGTCTGGGGACGGGGCAGGCGACCGAGAAAAGGAACAGTCCCGTTCAAAACAGGACGTATGGTCACTCTAGGTATTCCACATAATTATTGTGAGTTAGATAATAAAATATGCATGGATAACAATAGCTATACGTCTTCTCTTTCAAAACAAATTGTAAGTTAATTCCATGTAGTTTTTTTCTGGTTCGTCTCCATTGTACCAACTTTGGCACAGTCCTGTTAACGTTCCAATAGTTGATTCGGTTGATTAGTTGTGATCGGTTTATCTATATAAATAAAAATCAATTGCCGCATGTATGAAATCATCACTTGAGAACGACTCCACCGATTTCGGCTGTTTTTTTTATTTGTTGTGTTTCTGACTGTTAGGATACACCAGAAAAGTCGAAATTAAAAAAAATCTCACCCTTGTTAAGCCAGGGCAGGTCGCTACTTTGAAATAAAATTTATTGTGTATATATTATACTAGTTTCCGTCCGCGGCTCCGCCCACGTGGTTTAGGAATCCGTAAATTTTCCGGGATAAAAAGTAGCCTATATGCTATTCAAGACTATATTCTATCTCTGTGCCAAACTTCATCCAGATCCGTTCAGCGGTTCTGGCGTGATTGAGTAACAAATATCCATCCATCCATCCATCCTCACAAACTTTCACATTTATAATATTAGTAGGATAGAATAGGATAGGATAGGATATTAGTAGGAAGTAGGATAGTAGGATTACAATATCGAAGCCAATTCCAAATTCAAAACTCTTATGAAAAAGAAAAAGCTGTTCACGCCAACATTTTAACCAACCAACCAAGAAATCGAACCTCACGTCCAGCATCCGCGCTTGCTCATTACACCAATGAGGCAGTATTCCAATTTACCTAAGAAATAAGGCGTACGCGCATTGCAACATATCACTTTTTTTGGCAGTAATTTGTAAGGCCCTGTGTTGTACACCTATATTAAAATGTATCGTTGTGTTTGTTTTGTTAATACTTTAGTTAATAATAAACGGTTTACTTTACACCCACCTTACGTTATAAATCCCTGTGCCAAGTATTGATGAAAACACATTAACATTCATAGATACGATGAGTTAGAATACTCAGTTAAACAATTTTGCAAAATGAAATTTTAATGTTTACCGACATGATTTTTATGACCTAACCCTAGCACTAATATAATTATGTAACGTAATTATCAGTTATTTGAATTTATTAAATTGAAATAAGATTCTGATAAAATGAAAAATATTGAATAAACCAATCTAGAGAACCCAAAAATTCAATAGAGTGGCTATTGAATTTCTGAGTTTCCTACACTAGAAATAATATCGTGAGGTCCTGGGCTTGATTCCCGGTTCCCGGGTATTTAAGTATTAACACTTTGGATCGGAACCGAATGTTATTTTCCTTGTTTGAACAGTTTTTCATTCATATAGTTATGCCCCCTTTTTTTTCACAAAAACCAAGAGGTGAGTCCCGAATTTGGAACTTTTTGTTAGGTGAGTCGCGGTCCAGTCAACTTTGGGAACCACTGCATTACTGGATTAAGAAGAAACTATCGACCGCGTTGTGCATACAACGCAGTCGATGTTAGTACAAATTGAATTAATTCGATTTTGAATCTAATTTTGATTGAAGTAAAATATGTTTTTTGCAGCGCTGCTAGATATGAAATAGTTTAGAATGGTTCATTATTATAACCAAGTAAAATCCTCATAAAATCGAGATAGGACATGTTGCCAGTTCACAGTCGATATGTCTCATGAAACAAGACCAAGTATTGTCATATTCTATTCACCTTGTATTATAATTTTACGTACTAGATCAGCATCTACCCTTATCAGTAGGTATATCTGTTATCAATGTCCTTATGCGCTTGTTGAGATAATATATTATCTACTTAAAGATACCTATATTATATGCATCGTACGATTTCATGAGGAAGTAGGTATTTGAATAATAAACTGTACCAGAAAAATATCTTATTGGTCTAATTGTTTTTTAATCTGTACTTTAAGCCGATGACTTACGGTTTGATTTCTTCTGTATTGGGGAGACAGTTCACTATCAAACATTTCACATGCACATAGACCTAGAACAATTGGCCGTTAGACATCAGTATTTGTTCCGTGCGGGAATCGAAACCGAGACATGTAGCATAGAAACCTATGTGCTTATCCACTGCGTCAGTCATGCCCAAGAACTAGATTTAGCTCTCGAAAACCGCTGCTGAAGATGATTGGTCAATAACTGCCATATCATCATCATAGCATCAACTTCAATAATTTAAAGGACCGATTTTTTGATCATTTGCTGAATGAAAGATAAAATCACATAATCATGATAAAAACCAATTTTGGAACAACATACGTCATTAAAAAATAGCATTTGTTTATTAATAGTAACCTGTGTAATTAATACTTACTAATTAATACTACTATTCAGATATAATTACTAAGATTTATTGACACTCATTCTGATTACAACGATAACTAGAATATAATAGAATATAAATATCTTTATTTTATGTAAACTAAGTACAGACACTTATGAAATGTCGGGACTCTAGGCGCACGGTTCCAAATAGTAGGTCCTATGGAGAAGAATTGGCAAAAACTCCATGGAAACTCTTTGTTTGGTAATAGAATGCAAGAATAAAGTAATTAAATGTGTAAAAAAAAATACAAAATATAATAAGAAGAATAAGATTGCCATGGTAGTTACAAGCTGACCAGTCCCGACAGTAATTCATTGAAGGGCTCGGAGCTAGATGGCTAATGCGCAGACCGATCACCAGGTTAAGCTGCGCCTACGTTCATTGCTTAGATTGGTTACTGTTTCTTCCATATCAAAACATTTTGTTTTAAATTTCATCTATTATTACTTTTCTGAACCGCAGGTACGGTTTTCGAACATTCAGACAGATTTTATGTCTGAACCTGTACGTACAGATATTTATTCTGTGCGGAGATCGAAAACGCAACATGTAGCACAGAAAGTCATACGCTTAACCACTGTGACAATGGTGATGTTGATTGAGAAACATGCATACTATGTAAGTATATGAATATATGCTAGGTATATAGGACTTGTAAGGAGGTTATAACGCGATATTTTCCTTATTTTAATGTATCTCATTTTGTCTGCTTCATTGTTCTATCGCAAGTTAACTGCAAACTCGGGCAAAGTGTTATTGGACTTTTCTGTATGGAAATTCTCAGTACGGACTTTGGCATGTACCCGGTAGACGGCAATAGGCTCGACTTCTACTATATTTGAGTCAACAGTGACATCCTTCAAATATGTCGTTGCTACAGTACCTACACATCAACCTAACACTTCAGAGGATACAGGCGTGATGCTACGATATACTATACTAATGATTACCAGTGATGAAACTTAATACAACATAATAGGTCAAATCTGATACCGAACTATAATTATAACGAGATATGGCGTATAATCGAGAATGCAATCGATAGTTGCATTCTGAGATTAGATAGACGCTACTTCGGTTAATTTCTGTATTATTTGGATTGTATTATTTAGTTATACGGAAATATTTTAAACCTCAAAGATTCTGAGATATAAGCAAAGCATCCCGTTTGTATTACCCGAAGGGTATTTTTTTTTACTTTTACTGCTTAATCTGGCAAATGGATCTGGCCAGAAGGACCTCCAGCCGAGCAAATTAAATAATATTAAGCAACACTGCTAAGGGTGTCCCATAGTGGGACTTGAACCTTGACTTAGAGCGTTTATGGGGACAGACTAGAGAGGACTTGCTGGATCTGTCTGCCATTTGATTTATTACTAGTGGTTCAGCGCAGGCTGGCTCGAGCAAGGGTCGGGGTGGAGAATGAACGGGGTTAAATCAAATCAAAATCAAATCAAAATACCTTTATTTTCAGGCTACATTGGCCCATAGATATATACCTTACAGACTAACATATATATTATTATATACAAAACTTGTTAGTATATAGAACCTTAAATCTATGTTAAGCAGAGACATACTATTGTACCTACTACCACGTCTCACTGATATTTCTCTGAAGGGTTAGTTGGACGTGTTGGCACTCTAGCACCGACATATTTCACCGATATCGTTGCTCAGTTCACGGGCGAGCCTATTCCCATCTACCGGGCACGGTTCCAAATGCCGAAATGCTACTTAGAATTTCTATTCGGAAAAATGCATTAAACTATAAATCTTGACGCACGGATCGATTCCTGGACTTCACACTCTACAGTTACAGTTGCAACCACGAGACCAGTGGAGTTGTCATGAAACAACCTTAAGACAGAACCTTAAAATGAGGTGAGCAGGTTTCAACTGGTTGTTATTACATAACAATTTATTAATACATCGAACTTGGCACTGTTATGTCTGCAAGTCAAGATTCTCACTTGTACAATGCGATCAAGAAAATAATGGGAACATCACTGACCTTGACCTCTCAACCCCTCTCAACTGTCATTTTAAAAATACGGTTTGCAAGGCAATTATTTGCGAACATAACTTTTCTTTTTTTATATTATTTGACAAAGGGCTTATTTTTTTATACCTGGATAAACCTCAGATAAGCTTTATTCAAAAACCTTTGAAATTTCAAATTAACAGCTAGATAACTTTAATCCGGATATTGAAAAATCTAGCCTTGATATTACAAAGTCAATAAACGTTTCAATTGGTTTTAAAATAATTTCAACTGCTTTTTCTCAGATACCTCACAATATGGCGGATAGTTATTCATATTCTCATTTTGATCGCATTGATTTTTATTTGTGTCTAGTTGTGCCTGCGACTCTGTTTGAGCAGAAAGATTTTACTGCCATTTCATTCCCGGGAAATATTGAATTATGGAAAATCCTTTTTCAGCGAATGCCTACACCTTTTATAAAACTTACGCCAAATTTTAGTTTATAGATTTTAAAGTTCCTCATATTTCGTAATTAGTAGGTCAATGAGTGATATTTCACTTATATATTTATATAAAAATGTAACACACATACGCACATAACATAGCAGCACGACTGTATTCGCCAAAGGATTAGGCAGAGGTGTATAAAAGTACGAGTATATTATCATTTTGATCTGAAAAGCCAGAAGTGCAAGCCGGGTTCAAACTAAGATCCCCCTACATGAAAGGTAAGCGTTCAACCGCTAGGCAATAACTACATGAATAAAGTTTATTGCATATAAAATCAGATACCCAACCGTCTAGACGCTTAAACAAATAAAATATTCTAATACATTAAAGTTGACGTAGATATTAAATTAAATAAAAACAAATGGCGGCAAACAGAGTCTTACAGAGTCTGTTCAGACATGAATGAAAAAAATACTATTATGTTTAATAAAAACATATAACTTCAACATTAGTGTATTTACAAAGTGGGTGCCCGAGGATAGGCGCCGTTGTCAGGGCAGGCCGCTAGCGTGACGAAATGGAAGGGTTCACAAAGAACTGGCCACAGAAAGCAATACAAAGAGAGGAGTGGAAGGTCACAGGGCCTTTGCCCAGCAGTGGTATTCTATGAAAAACAACAAATAATCTCAAATAGAAATTATAAGCTTTTGGAAATGAAAATAAATCATGATATGCGATCATAGTATTCTGGGACTTCTGTTAAGCGTCGTAATTTATTTTTAATTAATCTTTCTATGCAATCGACTGCCTCATTGGTCTAGTGGTCGCAAGCGCAACTGCTAAGCGTAAGGTTCTAGGTTCACTCCCGGGTCGAGCAAAATGTTATTGGGTTTTCCTGTATGGAAATTCTCAGTAGCAGCACGGATTTTTGAACTGTGCCTGGTAGATAGCAATAGACTCGCCCCCTAATACATGGGACTTAATAATGAAATCGGCGAAATGTGGGTGTACAATAGTACACCTCTGTTTAACCCTTTGGGGAATACAGGCGTGATGTTATGTAATGATGATAGATGGCGTTGTGAATATGACACGGATTTCTAGCTGTGTGTCTGACACTGTTTCCAATAAATGTTCTCGTCCTTGCTTGTGTGCTTTCTTCTCTCGGAATTTATTAGGGAATTGTACAATATCAGATAAAGAAGAAGAAGAAAAAGTTTCTTCAAGTTCTCCATCAGCAAATATTTCAGTAACTTGCTGACTCGCTCTCTCACGAATACCTTAAATGTGGTCACGTTCGATATATTATCGTATAAGGCTTCTATTCATGCATGACTAGTTGTAGACGTGATGTTTCACGTGAGATACTCGCGGTCGTGTTTCAATATAGCTATCATTTTGTTTCAGCATTTGAAGGAAGAAAGAAAGTTTTTTTCTTTTTTATACATCGACCTACACTAGAATTTCTCCTGTTTCGTGGGTACAGTGTAAAAACATACATGTCACATGCACACACAACCAGACCCGAAACAAATCTGTAGATCATACAAATATTTATTCTCGGTAATCAAACCCGCGGCAAGAAATCTAATCTCTTAGCCACTGCGCCAACGTTTTCATCGTATCTAATTACTCTTTTGTTTTTAAGCCCCACTTTTATAACAAGTAAACCCCAGTGACAGTTGTCGAACACAGAGCAGAAATATGGAGCAATCTTGATGCATACGATTCCGGCGACTGTCAAGCAACGTTGACCTATATGGACAGTTGCCGAATGTTGGTATTGCTGTCACGCCGAAATTGCCAATGTTGGCAGAATACGTCAAACACTAAAACTGAGATTGGTAGTTTGTATTGAATAAACACTATTATTATTTCTTATTCATCCATTTTAAGTGAACCTAAGAGCCCCAATGTACTCTTTATTTCTACAGTGTCATTGCGAGTACACTTACTATTACTTACTTACTATTAATACGTTACGTAAAATTACGTAACGTATTAATAGTTGCCAATAAACAAAATACGAGTACAAATTTGCGCGAACTCCTATCTAAAACCCACGCATAGTGATATCATACGTTTTTGGAAGTACGAAATACACGATTAGAAAAAACAGCTTTCTTGTTTTTATAAAATTTTTGCCCCACACTAGGAATAATTCCTGTATCGTGGGTGCGTTTACAAACACATATATTCATATGGTCACACACCCAACTATCTGTAGATCGTACAAATATTCGTTCCGTGCGGTCTTTCAACCATTACGCCAAACGTGCCGTCGTGTTTAGTCTGCTTTAGAACATCATTAGTGCACTACGTGTTCTCTTGTTCTATAGGCTGTTTGACGACACTGCTGGCTCAGAGGCTAAGCGATTATATTTCTGCGCTTTGTGTCGCGAGTTCGATTGGAAGAAATATATTTTGTATGATCTACAGATATTTGTTTCGGGTTAAGTTGTGTGTGCATATGACATGTATGTTTGCAAACTGCACCCACGATACAGGAGAAATCCTAGTGTCCAAGGACAAGGCTAATCCTATCTCAGTACTCAATTCTATGTAAAACTTGGCATCATGGTAACAGCTGGGTTCGAGTGTTTACTTCGTTTTTCTTCAAAACACTTGAGATTAGATAAAGGTTTCCTTACATTATGTATGATTGACATGGCTGTTGTACTTGACGGATTGGTTCCGTGTTCCATCGCACGTCAGTGTACGGAGATCAGGGGATTAGTCGGGCTTGTGACTTCACCAGATTTTTGGTCCTGGTTGAAAATGTTTGCATTTTTCTGCTTGTTTTTGTAACTACACTCAATAAAATTTCCTTTGAAGCATTGTTATTTACTTCTCTGGGTAACAATAATTTATCATTCTTTAAAAAAAATGTTTTTTTTAATTATTTTTATTAATACTAGTAAGGTTCTGTATAGTGGGTACAGTATAGTAGTATTCTCAATATTAGAGATTGTTTTTTTTATACAAGACACAAACAAAAATGAAGATTGATTATCAACTACTATTTTGAAAAGAGTATTTATATAGAATATACATTATACATATATTGTATGTATATTGAAAAGAGTATTGGAGTATTGCCGGTCTCTTCTCCATAATTCCAACCTACTTTCGTACCCATACACCTAGATTCTCGACGTTTTGAAAGTGCTTGCAAATACTTAATTATATCAGGTAACTTGATTCACCTAGTTTCTATTGAGGGCACAGTATAAGCAACATTAGGAGAACATGCAAAGTTAGGAGAACAGGTAGAACTAGGAGGAAACCTACCAATTAAGAACTATGTGGAAAGTTGTACAAAGTCAAATAAACACAAACAGTGTATGAAGACAGAAGACAATAGAAAAAGCAAATATCGGATGTCCAACGGTTCAAGTATCGCTTGCCGGAGAAGCTCACCAGCATAGCGAGTATGATGTAGAGCTGATTGATGAGATCGATGCCGTTAAGATGGATCCATCAGAATTTGTTGAAATGATAACGAGAGACATTGTCAGTAACCAAGTTAATTTAATCTTTCAGCATCTTTTCAAGATAAGATATGGTCAGATGAAGATACCAAATGCAATTTGAATGGTATGATTTTCATGCACGATAGAATGGAGATGGCATGTAGAGTTTATGTATAATATTTTTAATATTATAAATATCTATGGAAGTTTTCGAAGTTGTTTGAATGATTGATTGAATGATTTTTACATAATCATGCATAACCAGCTGAATGAATTTGAATGTTTAGTACACCGATAGACCAGAGCAAATATGGAATACCATATATAGATTTTTATCCGGTTACATAAGTAGTTCTCCTAAGATACGAGTAAACCTGCGGGCTGCAGCTTATCTGATACTGATCTGGTAATCGAATTTATCCGCAAGGCGACGCTACTCTAGGAATTTCAATAGCAAATTTTCTAAATAACTAGGTAAAAAAATAAAAATTTTGATTATCTTACTACGGATCCAGTACCACTATCACGGGTTTTCTTACTATTCACTATCAAAGTAAATTCAATTTTCATGATAGCGATTTTAGTTCTTAACTTAGTTACATTAGGGATTAGAGTCGCTTATGTGACGTATGTGTCATAGTAAAGTTTTGATTAACTATTTACTATATTATAGAGATGTCATGTTAGCGACTCAAATTTAAGAACTAAAATCGCTTGCATGAACATTTACATTTACTATGAAAGTAAATAGTAAAAAACTCATAATAGAGGTACAGAATCTATTTAGTTTTTTAATATTTTTACGATAATTTCTGAGACTGGATCACACAGCACAAAAAAAATCGTACAATATATTTTATCGTAAGAAGAACAAGACAAGACATGTTTAGCATTCTAGTCTTGTTTAAGCCTGTCCAATTTATCTTCATCCAGCCTTAGTCCGAGTGATTACTTCATTATCTTAATTCTCTAAAAGAAATCCTCTAATCAGTCACTGTTTGTATAACGGACACAGTTATATTATTCTCAACAGTTTTATGCTGTGGTACGTAAAGTTAAGTTTTATTATTTTCTTCAGCAGCAGTGATGTATGTTATGCCATCTGCTGGAAGAAATTACCTTCCTTTTATTGTGCGGCAGTATCCAGACGACAATTTTCGATGTGAGGAATTGTTGACAAAACAATTTTTTTTTAATCTGTATGTTGCAGTATCAGCAGCATCCTCTCACTAATCGGTGAGCCACTGGGATCCCCAAGCCGCTTGCCAAGCGTGGGGATTATGGCAAACCCCCCTTGAGGGAGGCCTTCGTTCAGCAGTGGACGTCTTCTGACTGATGATGATGATGTTGCAGTATTGTCAGAAACTTGCCTATTTTATTGACATGATTAGTGTTTATAAATGAGATTGAGATTATAGAAGAGCAATATCTCGACCCGGGTACGTCTTAAAACTGCGGCCAGACACTGGAGGACGGGCAGCAGCGTCCTCTCACTAATCGGTGAGCCACTGCGATCCCCAAGCCCTGCCAAGCGTGGGGAATACAGCAAACCCCCCTTGAGGGAGGCCTTCGTTCAGCAGTGGACGTCTTCTGGCTGATGACAATGACGAATATCTTGGCCAACATAACATAGCAACACGCCTATATTCCTGGAAAGGTTAGGCAGAGGTGTACTATTGTACACCCACTTTTCGCCGATGATGTTATTGAGTCACATGTAATAGGGGGCGAGCCTATTGCTATCTACCAGACACAATTCGAAACTCAGTGCTGCTAAACCCAATAACACTTTACCCGACCCGGGAATCGAACCCAGAACCACGCTCAGCAGTCGCGCTTACGACCACTAGACCAATGAGGCAGTCTTAGCCAAGTACACAAGATTTGATTTCCTTGGACATCTATATTCCAGTTCAAACATTCTTGATCACGATTAAGGAATTGATCATACATAATAATGCATGCAAATGTCTTCCTTATCGATCGCTTAAGCCAAACAAGACTGCTATACACATTAGGCCATGAAAATATTGGATAAGAAGACTCCCATGTTACCGTTAAATATGCGATTAAGTTAATCTTCTTCGACAATAACCTACTTAGCAAGTGTGTCGTAGTATTTCTCATTTCAGTTCAAAGTGTAGCTTGGAATTTGACCTACTTGTATGACATCGTTCGTGTTTAATTAATTATTGTCTTACAACATCTAATTCCCATTTATTTTACTTTGAGACTGTAATTGGTTCTGTTTGAGTTATGGCTGTCTTGATGAAGATGTTTCAAGATCCTTGTCACATTGGTAAATTAAGCAAAGATGAAATTGATTATGGGATATTTTTGTGATATTCGTTTTCTTCATGCAAGCTATTCTAAACTGTTCCTATCTGAAATAAGCTAGATGACAGGACGGTCTTTAATGTCATTTTGAAGTGGCGTTTCATCAAAATATTATTTATGTATAGTGTTTTTCCATCCTTTGCCAGAGACTGTTCCATGCAACAGTTTTTAAGCTCATTATTAGTTTTACGCTGAGTTAATTGGGCTTTTTTACTCAGAGTACTACAGTGTATTTAGTTTCACTCAAAGGGTCTGCTATCAAAACTCCATTTATAGGTTTTGGTCTATTGATGACATGACTGAATTTTTGTAGCAACCGTTTCTGAAGCCTTACGAGTCTTTAGTAATTCCGCAATAGAAACTGTAATTACTGCCACAATGGCGCAAGCGCGACTATTGAGCGTGAGGTCCTGGGTTCCATTTCCGGGTCGGCCAAAGTTGTATTGGGCTTTTCTGTATGGAAATTCTCAGTAGCAGCACGGAGTCTGGAATTATGCCTGGTAGACAGCAATAGGCTCGCCCCCTATTACATGGGACTCAATAACAGTATCGGAGAAATGTGAGTGAATATGTTACGTTATGTAAACTGTAATTGTATTAACTTCTACAATATCTTCATCAGAATAATCATCTACAACTCGCTTATCTTCAGCAAACAACATGCGACTTGAATTTATTTGCACAGTATACATAGTGTATGTTATATTTGCACACGCATCTCCATTCAAGTCGGTTCTTAGTACCACTTTATCATTGGGTAACTCGGATGGAAATCTTGATAAGATTCCTGGAAATGTAGATATATAATTTTTAAAGGTTGCCCTACACTAGTATTTCTCCTGTATTTTGAGTACAGTTTACAACGGCACATGTGTGTTAATACACACCGTGCCTCGGAAAGCCCGTAGCCGTTGGTCCTGCGCCTGATCTCTCTCCGGTCGGATCGGATTGCCGTTCCATCGGACTATGAGAGTGAAGGTATAGAGAGAGCATCTGTGTTTGCGCATACACTTGTGCTCTATAATATCTCCTGCGTAGTTGGCTAATCTCCGGTGAGATTGGCCGCCGTGACCGAAATCGGTCAGGAGGACATTATTATTACAGTTTACAAACATACATGCCACACGCACACACCACACCCGAAGCAACTAGTAGATTATACAAATATTCTTTCCATGCGGGAATCTAATTCGCGATACCTAGCGCAGAAAGCTAATCACTTAGCCACTGCGCCAACCGTGCCATCATGTAATGCCGTCAATAATTTAGATAGGCCTTTCTAGACTTGGTTCGCGAAAAAATAAAAATAAAAAATAAACTTCATAACATAAACAATCTTTTTAAAATAGAATAGAAAATATAATTATTTTATGTAAACCAATTACAGATACTTATGAAATGTCGAGATTCTAGCACGGTTTCAAATAGTAATAGGTTGAACGGAACTGAACGGTGGGTTTTGGAGAAGAACCGGCGAGAAACTCCATGGAAACTCTTTTAAAATAATCTTAAACAACGTATCTAATTTGTACCTAAATAAAAGTGAACACAGACTTTTTCCGGTGACACAAGCCTGTGTCGTAGGGTCCTAAGAATAGGTGAGCATACGTCACAGTATTGACTTTTGGACTACGCTCAAGTACATTTTGAAGTGGGGTTATAAAGTTAAAGGGGTTATAGTTGCTCCGTGTAAAACGATATTCAACTGCATCTGTAGACAAAAGCCTGGACAAAAGGCTCAAATGATGACGCCAATGCACTCGATTTTCTTAGAATTCTCATAAAGAAAACTGATATCGTTGTTAATTGGAAGTTTGAAAGGTCGCGACCGTTTGCCGCTTTAACTGCCCTGCATGTAGGTAACTGACCTCGGTTAACTAGCTAACAGTTCTTTTGTTTTTTAAAGCATTGCCCCACACTAGCAATAATTCCTGTATCGTGGGTGCGTTTACAAACACATATATAAACACCCAGACCCGAAACAATTTTTTTTTTTTTTTTTTTAAAAACGTTGCCTCACACTAGGATTTCTCCTGTATCGTGGGTACAGTTTACAAACATACATGTCACATGCACAAACAACCAGACCCGAAACAACTATCTGTAGAACATACAAATATTTGTTCCTTGCGGGGATTGAACCCGCGACACGTAGCGCAGAAAGCTAATCGCTTAGCCACTGCGCCAACCGTGTCGTCTGTAGATCTAAACTATCTGTAGATCATACAAATATTTGTACTCTGCGGGAATCGAACCAGCAACACGTGGCAGAGCAATCTATCACTCAACCGTGCCGTCAATTCCTCAGAGATTTAACTTTTATTATGAAAAAAAAAAAAAAAAACGCACTATTCACATGTCTATATAAAATGACAATGAATTGTTATCAATGGAAAAATAACATATCTCGCAGTTAGATGACACAATCTATAAGATTATATATAAGATATAAGCTTCCGCGATGATCAGGATAAGGAAAGACATCAATTATGAGCCGACTCGAAGGAGGAGGACATATCTTTCAAAATGGCCGCATATCGACGCTTTGTTGTGACAACGGTGAAGAAAATGATAAATAAAATGGATCGATTGAGGCAACTTTAGTTTTTTTTATGTTATGGTTTATGCAGACCCGTAATTTTTTTTAAATCTCTTTATTAGCGTGACAGACAACTATTTGCTTGAAAGTTTCTAGTTCCACTTCTTTTCCACAAGTTAAACATTAGGAAACGGTGAAGGGTCGGTTACTAGGGAGCCAGAAATTACGTCACATAAATTTCATGCGTTTTTGACCCCCCTGTCCTTGTCACAGCTGGTGACATTTGTGAGACTACCCCCTCCCTCGAGTGAGGTCAAATATTTTGCAATTATACATCTAAAAAATATTAAAATAAAATAGCAATACATTAAAACAATAGATATATTAGATTTCGAAATGTGACGTCACGAAACTTAGGACCCCCTCCTACCTCTTGTCACACTCTCCCTAACGTGTGACGTAATTTATGGATGGCCCCTAGGTTTTTTTTTACATCAAACAATACTAAAACTGAGTTTCTTTATATTTCAGGGTAGCAAACAAGTCTATGACCTGATGGTAAGTGGTTATCGTAACCTATGGACACTTTTGAAGTCCGCACGGTTGAATCAGTGGTTCAGCGATAGCCTGCTGCACTGTTCGATTCCCGCTCGGAACAAATAGACAGTTATTCCGAGTCTTCATGTATGTGCATGCGAATATTAGTGTTTGTAAACGTACCTACGGCAATGGAAATTATTCCCAGAGCGGGGCAAGGTTTAATTGAAAAAATAAAGTCATTTAGTCATCATCGAATCTCAGTCTAACCGGTTGCGGCTGAATATCAGTATTTTACACAAAGTAATTGAGTATTTTGAATAAATCCTCTTTATACTTTAATTTGTTTGATGTGTTTTTATTTTCCCTTTTTATTCTCAAACATATGAAAGTGACAGAAGTAGTCACGTTTGCGGATTTTAATACACATTAATACTACTAATATTATAAATGCGAAGGTTTGTGAAGATGGATGGATGGATCTTTGTTACTCTTTCACGCCAGAACGGCTGAACGGATCTGGATATAATTTGGCACAGAGATAGATTATAGTCTGGAATAGCATACCTATAGGCTACTTTTTACCCCGGAAAATGCATGCATTCGTAATCCACGCGGGCGAAGCCGCGAGCGGAAGCTAGTTCTTGGATAATATTAATCGTAAGAAATTCTTGGTTATCTGGAAACAGACTTATTTTAACCCATGTAAGTAATAAATCTCTAACAATCCGGAAAGCTAAGTATAAGGCGGTATCAGCTGGTTATCCGCCCGCCCAAGTTGTGAGAGTCAATGGGCTGGAAGAAGTTATTGGGCGGAGCTCACAAAGTTATGTTCAGCAGTGGCCTGTGAATTCGTTTCTATATTGAAGCTTTCGGCATAATTATAATTAATTAGATATTTTTAAAAAAGGTCTAGTCCTTTTTTAAGAAAACCTAAACTAACATAAGAATATAATAGCACAGAAGCAGTGATAGCCTAGCCGTTGAACTCTTGCCTTTCAAGCAGGGTCTTGAGTCCAAACCCGGCCCGCACCTCTGAGTTTTCGGAATCATGTGCGGATCAGAATTTGATTGTCACTTGCGTTTCCGGTGAAGTAAAACATCGTGAGGAAACCTGCACACCTGAGAGGACTCCATAAAAAAAGTTCTCGATGGTGAGTGTAGTCCGCCAACCCGCACCAGGCCAGCATGGTGGACTAAGGCCTAACCCTTCTCACTCTGAGAATGAGTGTGAAGTTGAGACTTACTGTCCCACTGCTAGGCAAGGGTCCATGCCCAGCAGTGGGACAGTAATGGGTTGAATTTATAAACTAATATAAGTAAAGTTTTGGTCTAATATTAATGATCTCGTATCTTAAGGAACAGATAGTTTTTAGGGTTCTGTACCCAAAAGGTAAAAACGGGACCCTATTACTAAGACTTCGCTGTCTGTCCGTCCGTCTGTCTGTCACCAGGCTGTATCTCAAGAACCGCGATAGCTAGACAGTTGAAATTTTCATAAATTATGTATTTCTGTTGCCGCTATAAAACTAGAAATTTAAAAACAAAATAAAATAAATATTTAAGAGGGGCTCTCATATAACAAACGCGATTTTTTTTTGCCCTTTTTTTGCTCGATATCAATAATGGCAACAGGTAGGCACTTGAAATATTCACAAAATACTCAGTTGTATTTTTACTTTAATAATAAATACCTACCCTGTTGTTTACCTAGTCAATGGTACGGAACCCTTCGTGCGCGACTCCGACTCGCACTTGGCCGGTTTTTAGAAATAAAGAAGAATTTTTAAAGAAACCGTTTAGAAATTTTATAGAAATCGTTCACGGCACGGCACTGTTTGTGCAGTGGGTAAACGATTGGCGAAACAGATGTATGAATTACAGAGAGTTGTTCTGGGTCTAGGTGGGTGTGCATGTAAGATATAATTATGTCTGTAAACTGTACCCACGGTACAGGAGGAATCAAAATGAGGAAAAAGGTTAAAAATCGTAGCTTTAACCACACTACTAAATTACCCAGAAAATTTAATAATGTAATAAACCGTTAAACTCATTGGTCTAGTGGCAGCAAGCGCGACTACTGAGCGTTAGGTCCTGGGTTCGATTCCCGGGTCGAGCAGTGTTATTGGGTTTTCTTGGGGTTGCAACAGCACGGAGTCTGGAATTGTGCCCTGTAGATGGCAATAGGCTCGCCGGCAGCCTAATTACGTAAAAAAGCGATAGCAACGCGATAGCCACGCTACAGAAATCTCACTGTCAGCCACATAGACTTAGAATTTCGCTTACGCTAAATACATTATATGACACAAAAACGACGTTTGACAGAAGCTATCGCGCGATCTACGCTTGTCGCTACATCGGTAATTAGGCTGCCGGTTCGATTCCCATACCGGACAAATATTTGTATGATCTACAGATAGTTGTTTCGGATCTGGTTGTGTATGCATGTGACATGTATGTTTTTAAACTGTACCCACGACACACGACACGACGAGAAATCCTAATGTGGGGGCAAATATTAAGAAAGAAAAATAATGATATTTATGTCTGTAAAAGCAATGTTCGTTGCCTGGTTGACTGGCCTGAGCTACTCAGACGCGAGTACCACCGCGTGTCACCATGGTTTTTTCCATGTTTCCTATAAAGATACTAATATATTATATCATGTGTTAAACGAGTATCTAATCATTTTGTGACCTTGAACTGGTCGTGCTGTTTATATCATACTATTTGCGCCTGCGACTTTTCCGGCACGGATTTCGAATACTCGTGTAATAGATGCCTAACTATTTGTTCTAGTCTAAATTCTGATTTCCTTTTTGTTTTTGCTCAAACTTTGTCATAAATTGTTTTTTATTTTTATTTTTTATGCGAAACCTTTATCGTTTTCCTGTTGTTATATAAATGTTTATATATATATATTTGTTATTTTGATATACCTAACACACGTTAATTATATATTTAAGATTTTAAACAGTAAACCACCGTTTTTGTAAGAAGTTTCCATGGATTTAAGTACTTGGTATCTTCTCCATCGGATCAACCCATTTCTGGACCCAAAGTCGAGACTCTTTTTAAAAGTGCCTAAGTACAATACACCCACATCTATTGTACACCCGTATTTCGCCGATGCCGTTATTAAGTCCCACAGGGTACAGTTCCAAACTCCATGCTGCTACTAAGAACCTTTGAAGTTACATTTCTTTTGGCGCGCTTGAGGAGAGTGAATTCTTACGATGCGCGCGCGCACTGACAGATAAAAGCGACACCATGAAGTCGGCTGGTAAATGTCTCTTAAATTTTCTTGGGAATTGATAGCTATATTCAAGGTAGTTATTGAAATATTTGTGCATCTGTAACACGTGTTTCATATCAGTGGCAATATAAAAAAATAAGAAGTATAACTTCTTACGTGCGTACATAACACACACATTTTTTTTTATACATGAAAACACTTTAGCCTACCCAAGAATCGAACCTAGGACCTCACCCCCAGCAGTTACGCTCGCGACTAGACAAATGAGACAGCAGATCTATACAGATTTTATTATTCATAGTTTATTTTACTTAACAAGAATTGCTTATCGTTCAACCTTAAATTGACGTTAAACAATTCACTTTTACATAATATAAAAACTTCTTTGTTAGAATTTCTTGTTCGTCGGGGAAAACCATATTTCATACTGTAGGGGAAAATATCAAAAGTTTTTTTTTATGGCATAGACAGCAAACGAACAAACGGATCGCCTGATGGTAAGCGATTAACGTCGCCCATGGACACCCGCAACACCAGAGGAGTCACAAGTGCGTTGCCGGCCTTTTAAAAAGGAGTACGCTCTTTTCTTGAAGGTTTGAAGGTCGTATTGGTCCGGAAATACCGCAGGCGACAGTTCATTCCACATTGTTGTGCGAGGCAGAAAGTTTCTAGAAAAACGCACAGTTGTGGACTGCCAACCATCTAAATGATGGTGATGAAACTGCTGTCGCGTAGAATGGTGGCGGAAAGAGGCGGCAGGGATCAGTCCGAACAATTCCTCGGAGCACTCCCCATCGTATAGGCGATAAAAGATGCATAGCGAGGCCACATCAAAAGTTTCAATAACATTACGAAATCTTTCACTTAGACTACGTTTTGGCTGAACCATTTATTGTTACTCTTTAGCTAGCGAATTGTAAATCGTAATCCACAGTAATATTAGTGAGAAAGTTCCTCTGCCTGTTTGTTACCTAATCACGACTAAACCGCTGAACCAATCGTCATTAAATTTTACAAAGAAGTGGGTAGGTTATTTTTGCTATTGGTGGAACGAGGTATTGTGTTCCTCCATTGAAAAGGGACGATCCTCCGACCACGATTGACGTCGGACATTTGTATATGTGTTAGAATCGTTGTAAACTTTCATAGTGCGGTTCAGGGTTTGTTGTTGTACCTTCACTCTGATAGATGGCGCTTTACTTTTTGCCATGTTGCGAGTAGTAGTCGCTACAGCAGCAAAAGACTAATTACATAATAAATACATAATACATCCAGACGAAGTCGCAGGCTACAGCTAGTATAACATGATATAGCATTGCATCACGCCTGTATTTCCCAAAGGGTTAGCCAGAGGTGTATTATTGCAAAATATTTCACCAATCGGCTTTGACGGCTCAGTTGGCGCAGTGGTTGAGAGATCGACTGCTGCGCTATGTCTCGCGGGTTCGATTCCCGCACGGAACAAATATTTGTATGATCGATAGACAGTTGTTTCGGGTTTGGGTCTTCGTGAATATATGTGTTTGCAACGCACCCACGATACAGGAATTATTCCTAGTGAGTCCTCTTGTCACCTACCGGCACAATTTCAAACTATGGAGAAATGTCTAACATAAATACCCGGTACTGGATATTGAGTGATATCGAGGCTGACTGGCCAGGGTGCTCCAGACGAAATGGGGCCTCAAACCCCCTGGCTGTGTTTGTATGTGAGATACTTTGTTACCTCGGATAGCCTGAATTGATTGTAACAAATGAGGTGTGCTTGGATTTATTTTGATACAGAGAGTATCATAAAGTGTATGACGTTGCAATAATCTCGCTCCCTATTACGTGGGACATATAACGGTATGATAAATAATAATATATAATAATAAATAAACCCATTACTGTCCCAATACTGGGCAAGGGCCTCTTAGGAGTCCACCACACTGGCCTGGTGCGGGTTGGCAGACCACACATGCCATCAAGAACTTTATGGAGCCCTCTCAGGTGTGCAGGTTTCCTCCCAATGTTTTCCTTCACCGTTAACTCAAGTGATAATCAAATTTCGATCTACAACGATTCCAAAAAGTCAGAGGTAAGCCTGGTTTGAACTCAGACCCTCCTGCGTGGAAGGTAAGCGTTCGAGTACTCAGCTATCACAGCCTACATAAAACAGTATCGGTAAATATTTAGCAACAGATTGCCCTCATTGAACTCAGGTTAAATGACAGTTTATGGGTATTCGGTCAATTTATAACTACACCTTTACAGATGACTTAATAACCGTCTCTCAATAGGTAAACACATTTTCCTAGAGGTAAATGTGAAACATTAAATGAATCACGTTACCTTGCTTGCATAAGTACTCATTTATGTATAAAACCTATTGAAATTAATTAATTAAATCGTGTTGTTTAACATACAAAATTAAACGCTTTATGTGCGCGAAATCGAGTAATTTCATTAATATAGATATTATAATCAGGATATTATTCACATTGATCGGGAAGTTCCTTATAATATGGCCGTATCAAAATTGCATGTTCCCATCATGGCATAGCATCACGCCTGAATTAGAAAGAGGGGTTAGACAGAGGTTTGCTATTGTACACCCAAATTTCGCCGACGCCGTTTTTGAGTCTCATGTAATAGGGGACGAGCTTATTGCCATCTATCGGCCATAGATCTAAACCCCGTGCTCCTACTGAGAATTGTCATACAGAAAATCCAATAACACTTTGCAAGACCCGGGAATGGAATCCAGGATCTGACGCTCAATAGTCGCACTTGTGATGACTAGACTAATGAGGTAGTATGTTCCCTGTCAATGACTGCTTATATAAATTACAAATATATAAACCCCATAATATAATGAACCCGTTTTCTAAGAAATATTTTGTTTAAACCAAGAACATTAAAATACTATGAATAACAGTTTCAAACTACGCATGCGTCACAAGTACCTAATACTTTGCATCATTACTTACCGTCAAAGAAGTGGGTTTTGATAAGATATTGTATTTAGGTGATATCTCCTTAGTCATTACATTTTATTAAATCAAATAATATTCATTCATTTATTTTCTTTCGAAATAGACGTTCACCTAGTGTTTCTCACGCTCTTTGATTATTTGCTTATATTAGGCATCTTTCAATGATGTGAGGCCGATTAGTCGAACTGCGAACTTAAACACTACTTACTGCGGTCCATCATTGGATGGGTCATCGATATATTACACTTCGAAACCCCCCCATGTTAAACAAACACGCTAAACAGTTGGTCGTGGGTATCATGTCAGAATACCCAAAAATTCTGACAATTATTCTAACCTTACAGTATCCGTGTCTCCGAATAATTTGGTGGCGGATATCAGATGGCAGTCGCGTTGTAAAATACTGATGTTTAGCCGCATCTGGTTAGACTGGTAGCTGACTCTAATGTAGTTGGGAAAAGGGGTTAGCAGATAATGATCATGCTCCTTTAATATTTATTATGAGCCAGTAATTTGGTTTACTACGTAATTTACTACCAGGAAATTACTCAATAGGCCCAAGCGTTTTCCTCAAGCGAATGGCGTATATCAATTTAGTTTCGTTTAAAATATAAAACAAAAATCATACAACTGTAAGTTACATATATATGTACTTCGGCTTCGCTCGGATAGCAGAGTATATACGCCAACATTTTTTTTTCTAAAATGAATGGTCTAATTTAATTTAATAGGGATGTATAGTTCCATCGGTTTACGCGGCGCACGCCAGTAAAGCTCCCAGTCGGCGTGATTTTTTCCGACATCTCCAACAATCATCGTTATATTTCAGCCAATTTACATAAAACCTTAATGAATTATACACCTAAACCTTCCTCATAAATCACTACGTCCATTGGTGAAAACCGTATAAAAATCCGTTCAGTAATTTTTGTGTTTATCGCGTTCAGACAGACAGACGCTGCACGGGGACTTTGTTTTATAATATGTAGTGATTTGAGTGCCTCGTTGGCCTAGTGGTCGCGACTGCTGAGATTGTGAGCATATATCCCCTGAAGGGCAGATGTGTACTATTCTACATCCACATTTTGCCGATGCTGTTCTTGATCCCATGTCAAAGGGCCGAGACTATCACTTCACCAATAATAAAACAATGAAAAACGTACAAGTGGCGCCATCAGATATTTCAAGTATTTTACGACGGACTTTAGAATCCACAAATTTTTGCTTCCGTTTTCATAAGTAACACAACATTTTTGATTCTGTTTTCAGATGTAAATAAATACGATGCCGGTGGCATCGTGTTACATCAGTATCGTTATCGGATAATGGGAAGATACCCGATGGGCTCAAGAATTTTCCTCATACGAGTAAAACGTTTATCAACTTAGTTCGCTCGTCTAGGTATTCATCTAATAAATGGCAGGAGATTAACTCATTTGTCCGTATTTCTGTGATTGCTGATGGTATGTCCACGCGACGATATTAGGATGTTGTGACAATCAAGATTTATTGTTCTGTGACAGATAAATGGAAGACTACGGTGACTCGAAACAAAGTGTCTTAGACTGTTGTAAAAAAAAAAGAGTCCAAATATTTCTTACATCCTATCCTACTAATCCTACTAATATTATAAATGTGAAAGTTTGTGAGGATGGACGGACGGATGGATGGATCTTTGTTACTCTTTCACGCCAGAACGGCTGAACTGGTCTGGATGAAATTTGGCATAGAGATAGATTATAGTCTGGAATAGCACTTTTTAACAGCTACTTTTTATCCCGGAAAAATGTACGGGTTCTTAATCCACGCGGGCTAAGCCGCAAGCGGAAGCTAGTCAAGAATATCGTGAGATGGTTTGCAAGAAACATACATACGTATAAAACTCTTATCATAAGTACAACAAAGTAAACATGTAGTTTTCACACCAAAACAAATCAAAACACCGTAATATGTATGCAAACAAAATAAGCAAAACAAAAGTAACGCATTAAAACTTAATACCAATAAAAAATAACGAGAAAGTAACTAAGCCATCACCTTCAAAAGGTTAACTAGAGAATAATATCAAAATTTATACAAACAATTTCCAAAATGGAATAAATAGGTTCTAGGAAAATACTAAAGCATCATCACATTATCACAGACATTCTAAAACATTTTCCCTATAAAACCAGTAAGGCCAGTAATGAAAATATTAGAATATATAACCATAATATATATGTATTACATACAATACCGTATATTATGATAACTAACTAAAACGTTCCCTGCTAATCAATTCAGGGTATCCTTGTTGATACCTCAGTCACATTGTTGCGGTTTTCCCATGCCATTGTCCTTAGTAAACCGAGATGTGACACAAGAATTATGTTCTAGTAAATTGAACCCGATGAATAAACTAGTAGTTATGAAAATCAATGAATCTATTGAGGATGTTGGAGACGATGTGGAGATTATTGAACCGGAAAACGAACACTGACATAATGAATAATTATGTCGAAAAAAATATATTTATTGTTCATTTAAAATTAGAAATAAAATCGTTTTCTTTTTCTTGGGATTTTGTCAAAGGGTTCTATCAAGTTTAGATAGGTATCTAGGTATAAAAAATCGATAGGTATCAAATGTATTTCCAGAAAAATGTCACCAATACAGGTGTATTGGTGACATTTTTCGGGAAATACATTTATCCTGGAATTTTAAATTCCTTATTAATTACATCATAGGACCATCCCTTACAGCATCCCTTACAGTATATTACAGTCTTCATGTTCAGTCTACCTGTCTATATATATCTGCTATTGTATCCGATTTATGTGTAAAATCCAGATCAATATCAATTCTGAACTACGTACATCGTGACTGCGTACGTGCACTCATGATCATGACATAGGAAATCCCAATGTGAAACATTTTAATTTATTTTAACTTCTCATTTGTTCAGACATATGTATACCTAATGCTGTCATGTAAATATTCTATATATACTTCTCTATCTTGTATAAACGCTTTCGATGACATCGTCGTAGGTGGCAGAAAGCTTAGAAATATTTGACCGTTTAAAATATATCATCAAAACTAAAATCACAAACATGAATGAAGAAGTTTGAATATCACACACAAAACGGAACTAGGCCAAAGAACACAAAATGTTACTGGTGTGAATTGTAAAGAAAAAACATAGATATCAGCTGCTAGGCAGGCGACGCAAGTAGTATGACTCAACTAAAGGAAATTGGTCATTGTGGTCACTATGTATTTACGCTCAATGATCTACCCAACACGTTTACTTGCCTTTGAGCTGAGAGCCCCTTAGATATTGTACACACACGTTGTATAACCGTAGTCATCGTTTACGATATCCCAGTATAAGATATTGAGTGGCTTTCTCAAAGAAAGGCTTGGAAACGGAAGATAATAGGCTAGAACTGTTCTGTAGTAGAACAATATCTACTGAATCTAGAACATAAATAATAATTTTAGAAACTGAGAATTTGCAGTAATTAAAAGTTGTTCCAAATGTTAAATATGAAGATTTGGTGAGTGTGTAGTATAATATTTTAATACTGTTACAATGTTCAAATAAAACAAGGAAGAAAAACAAACTTCATCACTCTGTCATCTCGTGTGTGACGAGGGTCAACGAGAGAACTTGGTTATTGTGATCTTCGTAAACGTAGGCCCAACAATTTGTCATAATTCATTCAAGCAGTTGTGGCCTTTAACCCAATAATATTACTTGATATAAATCTTACAGGAGCAGCATCGTTTATTGCAGTAGACTAAATTTGAAGACAGAAGGCTAAATCCTTTTTTAAGATGTTGGAAAATTTCAAGCAATTTCAGATTAATTTACATTGATTTTAAAATCAGAATGTTATTATGTAGTACCGGTTGTAATTATAGGAAATGGCTTAACTTTGAGTAGTCAAATAGAAACGAAAGTTATAATCTTTTAACAAATGCAGTTATCAAATAATTTCAATAAGAATAACTTTTGAATTCAATTTTAGAATTTTTCAATTAACCCAAATTTAAATGTATTGTTACATGACATCATGAAACATTCGGTTGTAGAATCACAATGAAGCAAGATGGGCAATGAAAAAATGATCTGGCTAGATCATAACAAAGAAAGGGAAGATGACGAGGAAATAACTGACCTTCATCAACTAGAGTAAAATGATGACAATTAACGCTATTAATTGCCCAACAATTACCTTACTGCGTTTGTTTTTACCAGTTCGATTTGTTAATTGTACGTAAGTATTATGTAAACGTAAAGCGTGAACCGTGAAATTATCTTCCCTTTGTGTTTACAACTGAGCAGAAACCGTGTTTTTAGGGTTGCAAATAACGACACTTTCATATTTGTCAAAGAGATTTGTTGCGGCCGGAGTCTTTGCTTCGCCTGGCTCTTTGAGTAATTAAACGGAGATGGTACTATATCTGATGGTACTACAAATGAAAGATGAAACACCGTAATCTTTGTAATAAGACGTATTTTTGTGGAGCAAGTAAATAAATAACAAATCAATATTTCGTAGACCGCTCAGTGTTCTTCGTTCAAACGCTATGATCTTTAGCACTCATCCTTATGACATAAATACATGTACTTGCCCATCAAAGGAAACAAATATATCAAAGCAACAATCACTAAGCACTACCAATAGTATAATAACATCTACGATCCGTCTACTTACTTCTACTGAAAATAATGTTTAGCCCTCGAACATTTAGATACAATCACCTCCGAACTTAAGCCCACGTTTATGATGTCACTAGGCAGGGAACAAAACACTACCCACCAAATAGGTTTACACTAGCAATTTAATTTAGCAATCTTTATTTTCAACACGCGGTTTGGATGTGAGCGGTATTTGGACGGGCGACGTGCGCTCGACGTCGCGTCCCGCGGCAGACTGAAGGCTCCGAGGTGAGCTGGGCCAATAGAGCCCCTCCCCGCGCTCCTCTGGGCCCCCGCCCGCCCAGGCACACGCGCGGCTCTACGACAGTACATAGACTAGATAATGCAGATGAGATAAGTGCTGAAAGGCCTTGGTGTTCAGCTTAAAACCGATACAATATTTGTTTTTTTATCGAATAGAATATCTAAGTGTCTCATCGGTCTAGTGGTCGCAAGGGCGAACTGGTCCTGGGTTCCACCTCCTGGTCGTAATAGGTGAATTTTTTTTCTCTTCAAAAATCATTAACAGCCTGGAGTAAGGTAAAGTGTTGATTCTTTTTTTATATAAATTTTCATTTCGCACTTCATTCATCATAATACTGCTGATTGATTTACAATATTGGCACGTTATAACGTATTTGAAAAATAAGAAGAACTGGTTGCGGACTTAGCAACAAGTTCAGAAAATATACCAGAAACAATATAAACGTCAAAATTGATATAATTTAAAGAAAAAAAAAAAAAAAAACTCTCTTGGTAACATATTTTTTCTCCACATAAACTAACTATCTGTTTGGGCAATATCGCTAATTTTAACATGTCAAAAAATTACTGCTGCATAACATTCGTCAGTTCCCCTGCCTACACGCACTTACCTAACTATGTTACTTAATCTTTGGCGTGTTCCAACTCCCACTGTTTTTGATCAGACTCAAAAGAATGTTTCATTCATGAAACAATTAGCCTTATGTGGTTATTTTCAAGAAACTCCGCCCATTACACAGACGAAATGGTTTAGGGTGCCATTTCGTATGGACACATGTAGAAACGTATCTAAAACGAGAAATGGAACGAAGGTTTCAAACCTCAAAGGTGTGAGTGTCAAAAAATATTGACAATCCATCCAACTAAAAATTATAACCCATTCCAGGTTCCATTATTCAGTTTTGATTTCCAGGTAGAACAAAACGTGCGATTCAAAGTCAAAGTTTTTATTTCCAGTAGGCCTTTTCAGGCACTTTTGAAAAGTTGAGATTCTGGGTGCACGGTTCCAAAGGGGAAGGGAGATGAGACCGGCAAGAAACTCCATGAATAGTCTTTTTAAAAAATAAAAAGTTAATTTGCAATTAAAAGTCTTAAATTAACATTCATTATATAAGAAAAATACAAACTTATTAAAACGTTACTTACATAATGAGGTAATAACGTACAATATGAGTTACACAAATCTTTCGAAGAAAAAATAAAAACGGCATAAACAGTTCAAAGCGAATAAAACAGAAAAAAAAAGAATACAAAATAGTGAAATAACAACAATGTCGAGACTCGTGAAGCTGCATTGGAATTCCCAATCTCGAAAATTACGGTTCTCTGTTACGTTCGACCCTGCACTAGAAATATTTATAAGAATACTCTTAAGAAATGAAAATTAAAGTGCCTTAATTATTTTAAACCCGATGCGAAGAAGTATCCTTATACCCAAAAGAGCGGGCGGGCTATGCTCGGAGTCACTTTGAAGGATAAAATCCGGAATGAGATTATCCGATAGAGGACCAGTGTAATCGACATAGCCCATAAGATTAGTGGGCTGAAGTGGCAGTGGGCTGATCACATAATCCGAACAACCGATAATCGTTGGGGTAGGCGAGTTCTCGAGTGGAGACCGCGAGTAGGCAAACGTAGTGTAGGGCGCCCACCAGCCAGATGGAGCGATGACTTACGTAAGGTGGCTGGTAGAAAGTGGATGCGGAGAGCCGAAGACCGGACTCAGTGGCGCTTACTGGGAGAGGCCTATGTCCAGCAGTGGACGAATATGGGCTGATGATGACTCAAAAGAGGGAACCGTAATAAAGAGGAATTATTATTGGAGTCACACTTTACCACCATTGTGTCTCACACATTGGCTAAAAGTTTTCCAAGGTTTTTGCAGATTCACCGACTAAATCCTAGCGGTGGTCATTGCGCGACGTAAAGGTTATTGAAACTAGCTAAGGTCAGAGCGGATAGCTCGTTTCACCGTTCTGAAATAACCTGCTAAAATCTATCAGCTAACATCTAACTCGATCTTGTTGCACTCGAACACGACGCACACAACGCTTGGAAATTTTAGTTAGACCTACATCGCTAAACACTATCGGGCTAGCGCGACCCGTAGTTGAGTGCCGTAAATTCCGCTATTGGTCGCTATTAAAATAGCGCGTTTTAACGACCGCTACTGATATTCAGTAAATCACGAGTTTTCTTACTATTTACTATCATAGTAAAGCAAATTTTTATGATAGCGATTTTAGTTCTTAACATGGTTACATTAGGCATTAAAGTCGCTTATGTGACATATGTGTCATAGTTAAGTTTTGATTTACTATTTACTATATTATAGAGATGTCATGTTAACGACTCTAATCCCTAATGTAACCAAGTTAAGAACTAAAATCGCTTGCATGAAAATTTACATTTACTATGAAAGTAAATAGTAAAAAACTCATAATAGAGGTACAGTTCCGCTTCGTTATCAAAGAAAGCCGTTACATTCCCTTGCTTTTAAATTCCCCTCGCTGGCTGAAATCTAAACTATTTTGACGTTACGGTTGGCACAGTGGTTAAGCGATCGACTGCTAGGCTACGTGTCGCGCGTTCGATTCCCGCACGAAACAAATATTTGTATAATCTACAGATAGTTGTTTCGGGTCTGGGTGTATGTCCATGTGAATATTTGTGTTTGTAAACGCACCCACGATACAGGAATTATTAATAGTGAGAGGCAAAGTTCATTTGTTTAAAAAAAAAAGTGGTTGATAAATTCCAGCATCTTTGGACCTCGCTCTTGAAGTGCTCCATACTGACCGATAGGTACATCACATCAGCATCAAGTCTATTCAATTTCCCACTATTTGGACTCCGGTCTCTTCTTTTAGAGAGGGACTGGAGATACTGAGAATTTCTATACAGAAAAACCTAATAACACTTTTGCACGACCCGGGAATCGAACCCAGGACCTCACGTTCAGAGGTCACGCTTGCAAGCACTAGGCGCTCACCAATGAGGCAGTCACACAGACATAGTCATAATGTCATAAATAAATCTGTGTCTAATGTCTAAATAAAAAAACAGACTAAGACAACAATCTAATTGACTACCCCGTTTGTCTAGTTGTCGGAAGTGGGACTGCGAAACTTGGCGTCCTGGGTTTGAACACGTCTCGGCCAAATGGTATTGGGTTTTTCAGTATGGAACTTTTCAGTAGCTGCCCGTAGTTTGGAACTGTGCCTAGTAGATAGCAAGAGACTGTAATCTCAATAACCACACTGCTGAAATGTCAGTGTACAGCCATACGCCTCTGTTTAACCCTTCAACATCATAGAACATACACAGAATTTTACATTTGGTGGTTACATAGAATTTTTATGTAACTATCCAACTAAAACTACTGTACCGCCAAGAAAATAAGGCATGAAGATATTACTTTACCCTCCATAAATCTCATTCCAGTTAGTTCCCACCCCCGTGGGAGGAATGAGTGATACATAGTTGATACGAGTGAAACTTTTTCAAAGTGATTATAATCTCGGCTCCAACGCGTATGCCTTTGGGAAATTCTGAAGCCGAGTTAACACATCAATGTAGTGCCACTTTGTAGGAAAAGTTTTTTGATTAATAATAATAATAATAAATGTTTATTTATCCAAAAAGTTATATACAGATTAGACATAAGGTGGTAGGTCATACATAGAAACTATTTGACAAAATCTATATAAACAAAAATTATAAACCCTGTCTCTTAAACTAGGAGACTTGTATCTTAAGAGACAGTGTTTGGCCAAACAGTGCATTAAGTTGTCTTTATAAGAATAAACGCGTATTGATCTACCAATACAGGTGTAGCTTAACATTAACAATATTTTGATTTAATATGAGGCTGAGAGAGAATTATTCGGCCATACAGAGATTTATAAGTGTCGCTCTGTGTAAAATACTGATATTCAGCCGCAACCGGTTAGATTGGAAGCCGACTCCAATGTAGTTGGGGAAAGGCTAGGCAGATGACCCGGGTACGTCCTAAAACTGCGGCCAGACACCGGAGGACGGGCAGCAGCGTCCTCTCACTAATCGGTGAGCCACTGCGATCCCCAAGCCGCCTGCCAAGCGTGGGGATTATGGCAACACCCCCCCTTCTTGGGGGAGGCCGTCGTTCAGCAGTGGACGTCTTCTGGCTGATGATGATGATGATGATGATAGGCAGATGATGATGATGACAGAGATTTATAAGTGTATATTTACTTTTGAGTTAATTGAGCTTTGGTTACCAGATGTAAATTGAATCGGTAGATTGTTTACGCCTAGTTCCCGAACGGTAATTTAATCTTTAATTAGTAAATCTGTTGTTGAGTCTCGTAAAGTGATTGCTTGAATCAGATAAACAGCTCATCAGATTAAAACAATATTATTGAATGTTGTGTTGGTATATTCTTGTTGTAAAAGTAACGATAAAATAAGATATTATATTTTTCAGGTCGGCCACATACAGGTATCTGAATAGTTACGACTCTAGGCGTTATGTTCCTGACTTCTTATGGTGAAGAATTGGCAAGAAAATCCACCTCTTTTAGGTAAATAATAACTTAATGAACTTTCTTACAGAACTCGTAAAAAAATTGAATATAATTTGATAATTTTTGGTACCTCTTTTTAATTCTGACTGTCTTATATTTTTTTTCTGTAAGTTCTTTATTCTCGAAAAAGTTATGTGGGGACATACAATGTAGGAATACCGTCTCATTGGTTTAGTGGTCGCAAGCGCGAGGTTCTAGGTTCGATTCTCGGGTCGGGCAACGTGTTATTGGATTTTTCTGCACGGAAATTCTCAACTGAGCCCGATAATAGGCAATAGGCCCGCCCTCTATTACATGGGACTCAATAACGACTTCGGCGAAATATGGGTGTACACCTCTGCCTAACCCTTTGGGGAAAACAGGCGTGATTCTGTGTTATGTAATTTTAATGCAGTCAAGGTTTTTTAATATGTTATATTTTTAGGCTTATTTTACTGTCATTTGAGACACTGATACTATAGATTTAAACTGATTGTCAGGCTTTTTGGGGCCAATTGCTTAACGTGTTCTTCGAGGCACGGAGGGGTGTCGATTTGTGTAAAATCTGCAAGCTCTGCTTAACATAAATATGTAGCTACGAGCCTCTCACATACGTACATACATACATACACTCGAAAAACAGCACTCGGGTTAAAACAGAAACGCACCACCATTTACTACATCTATAGCTGTGATATTGCAGGCAATCTTTTCAATAGAACTGATGCTCGCAGTACAGACTGATAAAATCCGAAGCCTTCAAATGTTATTCCCCATCTGGTTTGTTTTACACTGCGGTTTATGACCGAGACACTCGGTATTGATGTTGGTCCAGCAGACGATGGATTACGACCGCCATTTTATCTGGTTGGTTGAACATGGGTATTGGTATATTTTAAAACTGGATTTTTTATCGCGATTTTTTGCTGAATTTCCATTTTTTCTTGAATTTCCAAAAATCGTTTCATAGTGTTTGCTTAAACGAGGAATCGCATTTATCTACTGGGCACAGTTCCTGACTCCGTGCTGCTACTGAGAATTTCCATGCAGAAAAAGCCAATAACACTTTGCCCGACCCGGGAATTGAACCCAGGACCTCACGCTCAGCAGTCGAGAATTATAGAGAACTTTTTGCTGGTAAATCATTTTTAAAAATACTACAACAAAAATACTTTAATAATTACGTTTACGGTAGCCGTACCCAGACGAGCCGCATGTTGTGCTTGTATAAAACCCGCGACCTCTGGAGTAATGTGCTATTGCTCTTAAATCTAAGCTATTGTGTCTTTAGTAGCCTAGAATTCATGGGACAACACATGGGATATCAAACGGTTACTTGTGACATTTAAGTATATACAGTAACGATTTCATTATGTTGACGATAGGGACGTATGTGGTTAATTATCTTCTGCGCATGTGGCTTGGGATATCAAACGGTTACTTGTGACACTTAAGTATATACAGTAACGATTTCATTATGTTGACGATAGGGACGTATGGGGTTAATTATCTTCTGCGCATGTGGCTTCCTTGGTGACCAGTTGTTTGCAGGCACTTTTAAAACGTTATGTATCTAGATGCACGGTTCCAAGGTAGGTTGGTTCAGTGGAGAAGAGACCGGCAAGAAACTCCATGGATACTTTTTTGAAAATATCAGTTTACAATGA